>QODF01000044.1:4336947-4416880 GCA_024372805.1 Oostethus manadensis
CAAGTATCTCGGGTTCTTGTTCACGAGTGAGGGACGGTTGGAGCGTGAGATCGACAGACGGATCGGTGCAGCATCTGCAGTAATGCGGTCACTGTACCGGACCGTCGTGGTGAAGAGAGAGCTGAGCCGGAAGCCAAAGCTCTCTGTTTACCGATCGATCTACGTTCCCACCCTCACCTATGGTCATGAGTTATGGATCATGACCGAAAGAATGAGATCGCGGATACAAGCGGCGGAAATGAGTTTCCTTCGTAGGGTGGCTGGACTCACCCTAAAAGATGGGTGAGGAGCTCGGCCATTCAGGAGGAGCTCAGAGTAGAGCCGCTGCTCCTTCACATCGAGAGGACCCAGTTGAGGTGGCTCGGGCATCTAGTCTGGATGCCTCCTGGGTGCCTCCCTGGTGAGGTGTTTTGGCCATGCCCACCCGGGAGAAGGCCCAGGGGAAGACCTAGGACACGCTTTAGGGACTATGTCTCACAGCTGGCCGGGAAAAGACTTGGTGTTCTTCTGGTGGAGCTGGAAGAGGTCGCCGGAGACCGGAATGTCTGTACTTCCCTACTGGAACTGCTGCCCTTGCGACTCGGACAGCAGTTAGCAGAGGAAAATGGAATTATAAGGTGCCAATAGTACTGGTTATAAAGTGACCATAGTGCAAATGTTATAAAGCGTTCATAAGTTAAACAGCAGCAGGAAAGAAACTGTTCATGTGGTGAGAGGTTCTGGTCCGAATGGACAGTAACCTTCTGCCAGATGGGAGTGGCTCAAATAGTCCATGTCCAGGGTGGGAAGAGTCAGCAAGATATATATAATATCTCAATAGTTGCGTATGTAATATTTCTGCAAAAATATCTACGTACTTCATGCATTACTATCAAACATTACACATACAGTAAAAATGAAAATGATGGTTTGAATGACAAGTCAAGGCAACATATTCAAAATCTATCAGCAATCGTGGGCACTCGTGGCGCAAAGACACGCATGTGTTGTAAGGGTATGATGAAAGATGGCGTTGTATGCTAGCATACGTATATATACAGTAGTGTTCAAAATAATAGCCGAGCAATGTGACTAACCAGATGAATCACTGTTATTAGTATATTTTTATTGCTACATGACAAACAAGTTACCAGTAGGTGCAGTAGATTCTCAGAAAACAAACAAGACCCAGCATTCATGGTATGCACACTCTTAATGTTGTGCAATCGGGCAATTAGTTGGAAGGGGTGTGTTCAAAAATGGCATTCAGTGATCAATTTTGTGAAAAAAACAGTTGTGAATGTGGTGACCCCTATTTAAGGATGAAACCAGCACTTATTGAACATGCATTTCTCCTTGAAAGCCTGAGGAAAATGGGTCGTTTAAGACATTGTTCAGAAGAACAGCGTACTTTGATTAAAAAGTTGATTGGAGAGGGGATAACTCATGAAAATGTGCAAAAATATTTTGGCTGTACAGCTAAAATGATCTCCTATACTGTACCTTAGAATGGAGAGCAAAAGCAGAAACATGTGGCAGAAAACGGAAGACAACTATCAAAATGAATTGAAGAATAACCAGAGTGCCAAAGCCTCAGCCAAAGATTAGCTACAGCATGATCAAAGGCAGTCCAGGCTTACCTGTAAGTACTGTGACCGTTAGAAGATGTCTGTAGGAAGGTAATCTACTTATAAGAATCCCCCGCAAAGTTCCTCTGTTTAAAAAAAGGCATGTGTAGAAGAGGGTACAATTTGCCAAAGAACACATCAACTGACCTAAAGAGAAATGGAGAAAAATTTGGTGGTCTGATGAGCGCAAAATTGTTCTTTTTGGGTCTAAGGGCTGCAGACAGTTTGTGTCCCCAAACTCTGAATTCAAGCCACAGTACACAGAAGACAGTGAAGCATCATGATATGAGCAAGTTTCTCCCACTATGGTGTTGGGCCTGTTTGTTTTGGATTGGCAGGTAAGGATCCTAGATGCAGAGTCATGCCACACAGTAGAGTTAATGAATGTCTTTTAATGCACACAAAAAGGTATGTAAAAGCAGGAAGCAGCTTAACTGGGGGGACGGTGCAAAACACAAAAATACCAAAAGGGCACCATGGAAAAAACACTCACTGGCTAACCTAGGAATAATACTTGACAAAAATATAAATAAAAAACAGGTAGGGAAGAAGGCTGAAAATCCAAGGCGTCGTCCATGGCCTACAGGCAGAGCAGTACGACCCCACGTCCTCCTGGCCAAGTGGCTACAGGTGCTCCCCGTGACACCGCCCTTTCAGGAAGTCACCAGATCAGAGGAAACAAAAAAAGAGAAAAGTTAGCCAAGGTAACAAAACCCAGAACCTAACACTATTTATCACATAGCAGGGATCATGGATCAGTTTGCATATGTCAAAATACTTGAAGAGGTCATGTTGCCTTATGCTGAAGAGGACATGCCCTTGAAGTGGGTGTTTCGACAAGACAATGACCCCAAACACACTAGTAAACCAGCAAAATTGTGTTATGTTTTAATGTTATGGAGAGGCCAGCCCGATCACCAGACCTTAATCCAATGGAGAACTTGTGGGGTGACATAAAAATTGCTGTTTCTGAAGCAAAACCAAGAAATGTTAAGGAATTGTGGAATGTTGGAGTGGAATAACAGCCCAAGGTGCCACAAGTTGGTTGACTCCATGCCACACTGTTGTGAAGCAGTTATAAAAATTCATTCACAGGATTGCCATATCCTAGAAACAAAAGTTTGCACAGCCTTAAAAACGTGCAGATAATCAATGCTGGTTTGTTTACTTAGAATCTACTGCACCTACGGGTAACTCGTTTGCCATGCAGCAATAACAAATTTGTAATAACAGTATTTCATCTGGTTAGTCACATTGGATTGCTAATATTTTCAACACTACTGTATATACTGTATAACTAGTCTTACCTCTGTCCTGGAGTGTTCCAGCTCTCCTGTTGATGGGGTTTGAGACTCTGGAATGATTATTCTCACACTTAATGCTCAATGAAGGATTGTCTTTGGAAGCATAAGGATAAATCTCATCATTTCATCAAATCATTATTTACACCGTTGAGGTGGTGTCTGTGCTCGCAGTGCTAAGTCGCACGCTCAGCGGTGCTACGGTGTAATGAAAGGATGGCGGCTTTCATGGCGTGACAATGACCGCAGACAAGCTTGGGATGCACAGCAAGAGCAAGCAGCTGTTTATCTGGCCCGCCTTCAGGCTCGCTCCACAAGCGTCCTGGTTTCTTTTTAATCCTCAGCCTGATGGACGCACATGATTGCTTCCACAAGTTTCTTGAAGGCTCCTTGAGTGCATCCAGAGAAGAGCAGATAAACACAAATAGAAGCATCCCGAGGTGTTGGCGCGAACCTAATGAGGTTCTGCAAACAGTGCTGAGGCAAATTTGCAGCAGATGAAGCTGAAAGAGTGTACTAGCACTGCAACACAAACACACACGTCATGTGACTCCTACTTTTAACAGCAGTGTTGGAATCCCGTGTAACACCTCCATGTGGAGTTTGCATGTTCTTCCTGTGCATGGCTGGCTTTACCTCTGGTAAGTAGATATATATATACAGTAATACAATACAATAGTACAATAGCAGTGCAACTCAAATTAGTGCTGTGTGGATCGATACTGAAATATTGAGCCTTGCGATACCAGCGCTTCATGCTCTGGAATCGATTCTAAAATCGAAATATTGATACTTTGGATACCTGAGTCATTTGAGGTAATGCTTTTCTCTTTAAAGGATGGCCGATGGTAAACAGAGCCGTGTCTGAATTGCCAATAAAGTTTTCAGTCTCAAAGTAGTTGTTAATAATGTATCCTTTATTGAAATGCTTTTATCATCATACTGCACTATGATGCATTGGTGCAGAAAAGTTGTCCAGGTTAAAAGAGTGTTTTGTACTGGACCATCGTAGTGCTGGACCAGAGGCTAGAACATGTCCAGATGTGCAAACAGTCACATGAGAGGTGTGATGTTATTTGTTTATTCAGCTCATTTCCAGCTGCAAGGCAGATAAGCTTTTGCAGCTTTTGGGATTCCACGAATAAAAATCAACCATTTCTGCAATCAAGACTAATTAAAGGCTAATTAGTCACATCAAAAAGTTGCAAGGCCTCCAAACCTCCAATATAGATTTTCCTTAACATAGGCCATGGTCATCCAATCTTTTTCCACCAAGGGCAACATACTGGCCGCACGGTGTATGAGTGGGTAGCATGTTGCCCTCACAGTCAGGAGATCTGGGTTGGAATCTCCTTTGGGCATCTTTGTGTGGAGTTTGGATGTTCTCCCCGTGCGTGCCTGTGTTTTCTCCAAATACTGCGGTTTCCTCCCCGTTTCCAAAATACCCCAAAACATGCATGTTAGGTTAATTGGCGACTCTAAATTGTCAATCGGGTATGAATGGGAGTGTGAGCGTTTGCCCTGTGATTGACTGGTGACCAGTCCAGGGTGTACCCCACCTCCCGCCCAAAGTCAGCTGGGATAAGCTCCAGGTTACCCGCGACCCTAATGAGGATAAGCGGCAAAGAAAATGGATGGATGGGCCACACACTGAAAAATGAAAGGCTGCATGGGCCACTTTGATATTTTGTAAACCTTTTTCAAGAAAAAAATGCATCTCAGCTTTGTGATGCATTTGTGATGTAGGTAAAAAGGTAGTATAAATTTTGGTATTTGTGTTTTTTGGGGGGGTACTTTTGCAAACATTTCAACATTCTTCCGAAATAATCTTTGTAAATTTGCTTTTTGAAATATTTAAAATATTATTCGAATTTTTTTCCTCAACCTAATTTCCAGAATTCCAGAAGTGTTTTGTTTTGTCTGTTTCTCATAATATTACAACTTTAAACTTTACAACCTTTTCCTAATTCCTTAATATTTCAGCCCAGTTTTACTAAAATGATATTATTTTTGCTCCTAATATTATTAATATAATTATTATATTCTCATAAAATTGCAACTTCTTTTCTCATTAGAATACAACTTTTTTTATTTAAATATTCTGACTTTATATATATATATACATATATAATTATAGCGGTTATGTCCTTTTTTTCTAATGTTTTTTGTTTGTTTTTACAATTTCTACTGTCTTCTTGTAATTTTTCCCCACATAGTTATTTTATTATTATTTTATACCCATAATATTTTTACTTTGTTGTTTCTGTTTGTCATATTATGGCATTACACATTATGTGTTTTTTTCTTTTAATAATTGCAATATTGCAACTAAATGCTACTAAAATTATATTTGTTAGCTTACAACATTTTTCTTTTAATGACCTTATTAATTTTCTTGATAAATGATATAATTAGAATGTGCTGCGGGCCAATAAAAGCACAGCCGCGGTTGCACTTTGGACACCCCTGACGTAGGGGCTTGTTTTCCTCGCTCCCGTCGACGTTCGTTGTTTTATTTTCCTGACTACATCAGAAAGCGACACCCATAGAATTCCATGGCAATGTCTCTGGTAGCCTTCCGAAATGGCCGCTTGATGCGAAGTTGATTGACACACTAGCTGAACCTCTGGGTTGAGCGGGGGTGATGATTGACAGGTCAATTGGGCTCCCAGACGGCCCGTAGTGGTTATCAATTATCAGCCTCGACACGCTACGACCTTTCTGACCTTTTTGGCCGCAGATGATATCAACTGCTAATGGCGGCGGCGCGTGCCAGAAATATCACATCCTCCAGGCAGGAAGGTTCTCTGATCAGCCGAGCGTTGTGGAATGATAGGACTGGTCTTTCTTTACCCAGCTCATCGTGGGTATAATCCAGGCGGCAGAACTGCCCGCCATGGACATGGGCGGCACGTCCGACCCTTACGTCAAGGTCTACCTGCTGCCTGACAAAAAGAAGAAGTTTGAGACCAAGGTCCACAGGAAGACCCTCAACCCCGTCTTCAACGAGCAGTTCACCTTCAAGGTAAACTTTTTATCTCTTCACTTGAACTTTTCACTGGAGATGTCCTGCCTCCCTCTGACAGTCTGATTTGCATGCTGTCGCTAATCCTGACAAGGTGTGGAGACAGCAGCCAGATGGCGTATTAACAACACACACACACACACACACACACGATTGTGATTGGGATTAACAAAAGACTCAGCTGTGATGGGAGCAGGTGGTAAAACATCACACAATAAGCTAAAGCTACTTTTCCGTGGTAGAGCAAACGGTAGAGATGCTTTATATTGGCTTTCTTACCATCTTATCCAGCACCTAATTATGAATACCGATATCAAAAGATACTGATAATACATAAAACGGTAAAGATGCTCCATACTGTCTTTCTTACCATTTTATTCTGTACTTCATTACCGATATCAAACTGGCAAATTGGCAGCAGCACAGCAATACATCCTGAAACAATTTTGCAATACAAGTTACGAAAAAATCCATTTTGTCTCAACAATGCTTGTAAAAGGAGTAAAAAAATAGAACTTTACAATCATTGCAAATTGATAGTCACAAAATAAATCTAAAAAGAATGAGACTGCAGACATACTGAACTAGTGAGCTTTGTTGCTCTGTGGAGCACGATGCAGTTTTTCAGCGATCCGCCAACCAGAAAGCGCCATAGAAAATGGATCGGATGGCATTTCAAACATGAAGGCAAGCACATGTGAATGTCCTCAGGTTCCCTACGTGGAGCTGGGAGGGAAGACCCTCGTGATGACAGTGTACGACTTCGACCGCTTCTCCAAACACGACGCTATCGGTGATATCAAGGTGCCCATGAACAAGGTGGACTTCAGTCACATAACAGAAGAGTGGCGAGACCTACAGAGTGCCGAGAAGGAGGAGGTGAGGCATTGTCCATCTGTATGCGCTGCGCCTAATTGCATGTTCACGTGGCCCCCTCCGTTATTACCAGCGTGACTTTACAGGCGACAGTTCAGGAGATTCCATTTTCACAGTAAATGTCACAGCGTAGCTGCATGTTACCAAAAATGAACCCTCATTTTTAGCGTCATGTTGTTTGGATTTAAAGGTTAATGACAGCTCTGTGGACTGAATGCCTGCGCTGCTTCAAGTGGAAGGCTACAGCCACAATCACCACGCTCACTACAATCACCATGCACACCGCACTCACCATACTTGCTACAATTACCCAACAACCACACTCGCTACAATCACCATGATCACCACACTCACCATACTCGCTACAGTCACAAAATCAACACACTTGCTACAATCACCATGCTAACCGCACTTGCTCTAATCACCCAATCACTACACTCACCACACTCGCTACAATCACCAAATCGCCACACTCGCTACAATCACCATGATCACCACACTGACCTTACTCGCTACAATCACCCAATCTCCACAGTCTCTACAATAACTCAATCACCACATTTACTACAATCACTAGGATCACCACACTGATCTTACTCGCTACAATCACCCAATCACCACACTCGCTACAATCACCATGATCACCACACTGACCTTACTTGCTACAATCACCCAATCACCACACTCGCTACAGTCAGCATGCTCACCACACTCACTACAGTCACCCAATCACCACACTCGCTACAATCACCACACTGACCATACTCGCTACAATCACCCAATCTCCACACTCGCTACAATCACCATGATCACCACACTGATCTTACTTGCTACAATCACCCAATCACTAAATTCGCTACAATCACCATGATCACCACACTCACCAAACTTTCTACAATAACCATGATCACCACACTGACCTTACTTGCTACAATCACCCAATCACCCCACTCGCTACAGTCAGCATGCTCACCACACTCACTACTGTCACCCAATCACCACACTCGCTACAATCACCACACTGACCATACTCGCTACAATCAACCAATCTCCACACTCGCTACAATCACCACACGCGCTACAATCACCATGATCACCACACTGATCTTACTCACTACAATTACCCAATCACCACACTGACCTTACTTGCTACAGTCACCCAATCCCCACACTCGCTACAATCACCATGATCACCACACTCACCATACTTGCTACAATCACCATGATCACCATACTGACCTTACTTGCAACAATCACCCAATCACCACACTCGCTACAATCACCACACTGACCATACTCGCTACAATCACCCAATCTCCACACTCGCTACAATCACTATTATCACCACACTCACCATACTCGCTACAATTACCCAACCACCACACTCGCTACAATCATCATGATCACCACACTCACCATACTCGCTACAATTACCCAATCACCACACTCGCTACAATGACCATGATCATCACACTGACCTTACTTGCTACAATCACCCAATCACCACACTCATTACAGTCACCCAATCACCATACTTGCTACAGTCACCCAATCACCATACTCGCTACAGTCACCCAATCACCACACTCGCTACTATCACCACACTCGCTACAATCACCATGATCACCACACTGACCTTACTTGCTACAATCACCCAATCACCACACTCGCTACAGTCACCCAATCACCACACTCGCTACAATCACCACACTCGCTACAATCTCCACACTCGCTACAATCACCACACACCACACTCACCATGCTTGCCACACTCGCCTTGTTTGCCTCTCCTGGAAGTGTTCCCACCGGCGGAGGGAAAAAGCAGAAGTCTTTCTCGGCGAATGATGCGTACATCAATTATGAGAAAATTGATTCCCATTGTGATGCTGAATTCTGAGTTTGAGTGAAACACAAGTCCATTTATTTCAATTAGCGGCTAGCTAATGAGCACGTTGAATCCTCAGCGAAGTGTTAGCGTGTTAGTAAGACATTTCCAGCACTGTGATGAATGCTAATGTGCGACAAGCAGGAAATGAAATGTTGTTCAATAAATGACGTGTCATTGGCAGCTTTACCCACACGGCACTTTATTTTTATTACTAAACGCCAAATAATGCACATTCTTTAGCGCACGGCGGGAATGTGATTTATTCCTAGCGGGTCTTTTATTAGCAACTTTCAGGCCGTGTCTCGTTAAAAGCACATAAACATCAGCAGCGTCGGAAATGCGTCGCTGAACAAGCTATTTGATAGACAAGAAGATTCTTTATTCATCTCCAGGAGAACTTGATTACACAGTGGCTGTCTTACATTAGCATCAAAGCTATTCTCTCTCGCAGCAAGAGAAACTGGGTGACATCTGCTTCTCCTTGCGCTACGTTCCCACCGCCGGAAAGCTGACCGTTGTCGTCCTGGAGGCTAAAAACCTGAAGAAGATGGACGTGGGTGGCCTATCAGGTGAGGAGGATTGATGCTTGTGTCTTTTATGCCAGTTTTTGTCTGACCGGCAGCATTATTAGCACACAACGACAGTCTTAATCACACACAACCAGAATACACTCCAAATTGCACTTGGGTGTCAGCTTCTCCACTGCATTGAGAAGTGGAGGTGTGTAATAACAATCATTAGCCTCCTTTGTGCTCTCAAGGAGGAGGACATCCCAGTGATGGTGTGTCGCGAGCGTCTATTGTTTAGCATGCCGACATGCATATTAGCATTAAGCAAGCTTAATAATTCCTCTTTTTGCCTGTTTGCTCCAAATAACCCTCAGCCGGTTGCACGCTTTCAGCACTTTTTATAAAGTGCAGCCCAAAAAAAGACCACAATCGTGTGTGGAATAGTTGCTAAAAGTTGCACTCACACACATCATGCCGGCATTGTCATAACGCCCCCGGGTGGCAGGTAATGACCCTCAGCAGGGGAGGGTAATCAAGCACCCAGTCACTGGTAATGACGCAGCACCCCCCCCTACTTTCCGTTCCTGATCTGATGCTCCTCTTGGCTGCAGACCTTTGGGGCCGTTTTAGCCCCTCTGATTTTCCAGACTTGAGAATATGTTTCCGGGGTGTTCTATATGATGCGGAAATGCTATATTATAAGGTTATGTCACTCCTAAATCTCATGAACAGTCGGGTTTGTGATTTTCCAAATTTCTACGGGATCTTTACAATTTCTCACAACGTCAGGAAGTCCACAAATGACAACCAGCCTGGTGGCGACTGCTGCTCAGTACTGTTGGTCAATTTTTGTAAGTATTGTGTATCTAAACCAGAGTAAGGCAGTGACATAAAGATGTTGTTTTGGGGGAACTAAAGACCTACCGCATGGTTGATCCTCCTTTCCACTTCACAGACAGACGTGGTACGTTACATCCAATATCAAATTCTTCAGTATTCTTTGCTAGTGCTGTCACGAGATTAAAACATGACAATATTTCTTGTTTAGAGTGTTTGCAGGAAGAGAGCAGAAATCAGACTGTGAACGATAATACACGTAATACACCAGGCAGGATTTGAAGGACATGAAGTGTTTTACGTACACTATAAACCTTGCAATCCTACCTGCACTTGGTGTTCCCAGCATCACTCGCTCACGATGTGTGACTGTGTTTTCCTGGTGTTAATGGCACAAGCTGTTCTAATTCTACATTTCATCAAACTTACTTAAGATTTGTCAGATCAAAACAACAGAGATGCATACCACTTGTAGCATGTACAATTTTAAATCATGTAGGGTATAGAAGTAATGCAGGCTAATATCAAAAGTCTAGGTTGGACTCAGAGAAATGGTGTGTTCGATGAACAACAAAAACAGTATCTGGATGCCAAATGTGAGAATTACACAACCCCAAATATATACAATTTATGTCAAAGATCAAGACACCATGTGTCAACCAGGATGATAACTCGCTTGCCAACTGTCCCAAAGCCACTAAAAGGCAGCGTCCAACTGTATATGTTGTAGTAAGTGTGGCTATAGTAGCCCCAACAAGTGTCATGCTACTGATGTGCTGCCAAAGCTGCTAGTTACGACGCGCTGGGCGGCTGACGCAGAATCTGTTACCTTGTGTGTAAATAATTCAGTCCAAGATCCATCTTCATTGTAGCAAGCACCGTTTTACTTTGGCTTGTTGCATGTTCACAAAGTCCCATTACGTCACAAGTTAGGGTTTTACAAACACTCCGCTTACAGCGGTCGAAACATGTAAGCCCTTCCGGGTCAGCACGTGACAACTTCAAGTTACCTGCCTGTTTTATACACACACCTACCAGGTGATTTGGCTCCTACAGTGGCAGAACGCAGTGAGTGTGTAAAAAGTGGCTGCTTCTACCGCACCACCAGATCTCTCACCTCCACCTTAGCTCAGGCTTGTGGCCTATCAGTTCTGCCTCCAGGACTTGAACGGGACGCCCAATCACTCACAATTCCCGTCTCAATAACATTTGCACACGCGATCACACTCTCCGAATCGCTCAGCAGTTATGTCTGGCGAGCATCACAGTTGACAACAAACGACGGCAGGGGCGCCCTCCAACCACACGGTAGTGGTCCGGCTCTGTCCACCTCTGTGAAGTCTTGTGTTCTTTGTATTAAAGATGTCAAGTCTCGCGATTGTCAAAACTTGTTTTATATTGACGATGGACAGACTTCGAATTATGTAATATTTAACATACTATTACAAATAAATGCCTGGGTTACAGACTTATATGAAAGCATGTGATAAAGCGTTTATTTCAATCCTAATTCCTGTCACGTCGCTCTAAGCATCATGGGAAGTGTAATTCCTTTAAGTGTAAACGTAGATCACCTACGGTAATCTGCACACTGTTTCACATCAATTATTAAAGAAACCAGTGTTAGGTAAGTAGTATTAATAATTTACTTTATTTTTTAATAATGTATGCCATCTTTTGATTAAAATTTTCAGTTAATTCGCCGCTGTTAATACGGTACATACATAACACATAATTCATGTAATTTATCTTTCAATAAAATATAGTCAAAATGGGCATATTTCAGAATTAGTGTGACATGGGGATTAATCATGATTAATTCATTTTAAACTATGATGAGCCAGATTAAAAATGTTGATCATTTGAGAGAAGTAGATATATAATATAACATAACTGGTTAATTTTGTCTGCAATAATGTTAACAATAATATGATTTATATCATAGTTTGGGGTGCAATAAACATTTCTAAATGCACCTGCATTCTTTTGGGATTCCAAAAGTCGGTTTCTATTTTTAATTGTACTTTTCTTTAAAACAATATAAATAATAAAATCTCATGTGGTCTTATTCTGGCCGACCTAGTCTCAGGGAGGCAAACTCTGACCAATCGCAACAGAGTAGGCGTGGTCGGGGAGGAGGCTGTGGAATCCGAGCCTGTCGTCATGCAGATTGATCTCAAGTCATAATTTCAAGCATATGCTCTTTTTTCTGTATGCTGTATAAAGTTGAATATTTATGGCATGCATATCTACATACTGCATCTACTGATGTGATTTGTGTAATGGTGGAGGGTGTGGCCTAAGGAAGGGGACCACCCGCTTTCAAGGTGTGCACACTTATAAGGCAGTTTCGTTTCCTCTGGCAAAATGTAGACAAAAAAAACATTTTACGGCCTCTAAAGTCAAATATTGAAACATTGAAAGTGTTTTGGAAGGAGAAAATGTTGTGCATGCAGGTTTTATCCAACTCTACCTATAAATATTGTGAAACTACTTGTCTTATCTCTTATCTACTTTGGATCCAGCAGTAAATTTCATTTTTACACACAAACAGACGGTGTGGATGTGATTTCCTACTAGCATGAAAGAATCTACACTGTGCAAAATAGCCCATCATCTTGAAATGGAGCTCTTACCCTTCCTGCTCACTTTGTGCTTCTCAGGACTCACAGTATGTGTTGCTGGACACACACTTGCATGTATGTGTGCGCATGTGTGTGTAAAAAGGAGATGATGCACTGTGGCAAATCCAAAATGATGGCGGGGGGTCTATATTTAACTTGACAAGCGACTCCTTTCGTGTGAACGCAGCACAATAAGCTCGAGTCGGACGAGGTGCAGCGCTGTACTCGCAGGTGGCGCTGCCACAATCAGACGCGTGGCCATCCACCCATAAAATGGCAGAGATAACATCCGCCTGGGACAAGGCGCTAAAACGGGCCGGATATGAGCTGGAGTGCGCCTCACGGTGCTCCATAATGTTATCCTGACTCCTCTCCTCAGCTGCTCAGGGAGATAAAAGGCTGTGTGGGAAAACGGGTATGAGGGGTCGCAGGGCTTTTTTCTTCTGGGTTCATTCAGCCGTCTTTTCGCTCCTTACGTGAGGTCACATGACATTCTTTACACTGCAGAAAGGTAAGCTTTTACGCCATAAGTGTGTGCACTGGAGCTCCAGGTCAGCAGGGGGCGACATCAGCAGCAGTCTTCCAATGATGCACAACACAATCATGGCCTGGTAATAATAATAATAATCCTGAGTTAAAAAATTATCCGTACACGCAGGATTTACAATCTAGTCAGTGTTGTTGACCCAGCAGAGCGTGTGTATCGGTACCAACTCCTTTCAGTTGACTGGCGGCGGCCCACTAATGAGATTTATGTTGTGGATTTGCTCTGACAGCGCTAGAGAGGTAGAGAGTCGGGTTACTGTCAAGATTTAATTGATTGAATGATTAATGTGTCTAATTGAATTAGTCAAAGGTCAAAGGTCACATGTGAGGCTAACCAGGTGACATCACAACCGGGTGACGTCATCATCATGCAACACCATACTACCGAAAGTAGTATTGGGTAAAGCGCCAAAAGTTAATGAATGATTAAAAATTACTTTTATTTTTAATTAAATATAATTATATATTACACTAATTAAAAATCTATTATTGCATAAACTATGCAACAGCGCCATCTTGTTGCTAACCACGTCACCTCATAACCACACAACGCCATACTACCGGAAGTGAAGGCCCTTAAAAGTGAAGGTTTATACAACTTTGTAATTTTTTTGAACGGTTTTTATTTGATTTCTGTTGGCAATGTGTCCCGTAGTTGACAGCCCTTGATGGATTTTTAAAATATATATATATATATTGACAAGGTATATTGGCCAAAAGTAGTTTTTCCCAATGATCCTGTCACCATCATGGAGTTTGCTTTGCCAGATCATGTAAAGCAGCGTTTCCTTTCTTGTGATAACTACTTTTATTACATGAAAATCCCCAAGAGCTACTCACGTGTGACATTTATTTTCCTAGCTTTTTTCAACCCCAACCAACCCAATACGCTTGTTTTACCAGAACATGGAGAAAATACATTTTGTATTTCAGAATGCATGTCGTTCTAACATTTTGACATTAACTGAAATGTATTAACATTGTATTCATTGTGGGGGCTACCTGGTGTTTTTTATTGGTTTTAATGATTTATTTTTTTTCAATTAGTCTAAACTATTATACATATATGAAAACACTTTGACCTATCCATTTTGGGTGTCATTTTGTTTTAGAATTAATACGTTTTATTTCTATCATCGCTTGCAGGCATTTCAGCAGATATGCTTCAGTTGGATACGATTTTTTTGTCATATTAGTATAATATCGTCATTTAAACCTATTGTAAACACGGGGGGATATTTTTTTCTTTCCATATGGAGCGGCAGTATACTGTAATTGTTCAAACACGAGAGTGTACTATAGTCATTATTTTTTCTTTCCGTTTCTTTGCCATTTGTCCAGGTCATCATCACCACTAATACAATACCATGATTGTTTGCCAGCTGCCTATCTCCACAGGTAGCACTGCAGGTTCATGGTGCATGCACAGCGTGTTCAAAACCTTCTCCAGGCACTCGGTAATGTCGGGCATCCATGTGTACTTATTTTGTCACGAAGAGGAGAATAATAAATATTTGTGTTACAGTGTGCAAATCATAGCATCAGTTAGCATGTCCTTCCATGAATACTCACCGTGTTGCCAGGCTGGCTTTCTTCTTCTGAACACTACTTCCACAAGCTTGATATGATACCTCATGCCTTTATTTTAATTAAAAAGAAAAGTCATTGTGTTGTTGGCCATCAGGTTGTGGCCAAACTTGCCACAACAGTGGCGCAGACTGGCAGCCTCACTTTCCGTCAGTCTGCCCCAGAGCAGCTGTGGCTTACCATCATAGTGGCTTACCATCATCAAGTGGGGTTTAAAAGAACACAGATGACCTCGGTGTATCTGTGTAAGCGCTTTGAGAGTTTTACACTTAAAAGTGTAATTCATTAATTCATTCATTAACTAACTCCGGTAGTATGGCGTCACGTATTTATGAGGTCACGTGGCTAACAGGATGGCGCTGTGGCTTGATTTGTGAATTATTCAAAAATATATTTTAAATTAGTACAATTTCAATTAAAAATCAAAATAATCATTCATCATTCATTAACTTCCGGCGCTATAACCAATACTACTTCCCGTAGTTTGGCGACGCATGATGCCGTCATCCTGGTTATGACATCACCTGGTCAGCCACACCTGTGAGATTTGACCTTTGACTAATTCAATTAATCAATCAATTAATCAATTAATTCATCAATCAATCAACCAATTAAGTTTTAAACAGGAACCCGACTCTCTACCTCTCTAGCGTGTCGGTGTTTTACATCTTTTGTGAATTTTCAAGTAGTTGTGGGTCACATGACTTGGGAATCCTGAAGTACTGAGCACCGTGCTCAGATCCATACTCAGGTTACCCAAATCTTTTCTTCTGCCGTAGATCCATACGTGAAAATCCACTTGATGCAGAACGGCAAGAGGCTGAAGAAGAAGAAGACCACCATCAAGAAGAACACACTCAACCCCTACTACAATGAGTCCTTCAGCTTTGAGGTCCCCTTTGAACAAATCCAGGTACTTCTTGATTTTCTTTTTTCTGTCCAAAAAAAGATGGCACATCAGACACTATTAGGATTATTATTATTACAATTTGGCATACAACACAATACAAAACAGATCCAAAAATCTCATATTTTAAAGCAGAAAAGAAGTTTTTAAAAAGTGTGGCAGGATGTGAAGAAGACTGCCCCCTCAGGGGAAGAAGGGTAAAAGTGCTTTGATTGATGGATGATTGAAAGTGCATTGATTGATACTGGATTTAAATTGCTGGCTTTAAGTCAAGCCTAGTTTATGGTCATGTGTCAAGGCACCATCACCACCTGGTATTCGTAGCGGGCCGCATTTAAGTCATGACTGCCCTCAGAGGGCCACTTGTAACTGTCAATATGAATGAATATGAATCTCACCTCTCGCCCGAAGACAGCAGGGATAGGCTGCAGCATACCAGCGACCCTAGTGTGGTGGAAAATGGATGGATGGATAAATATGAATATAACCTCATGATATTATTACACAATAGATAGCTTGCCTAGAAATGAGGAGTGAAGTGAAGGTCAAGGTGACAAGCATGCATTCAAGTATTTATCTTTGATAATCAAATGCTTTCAATGTCTTGTTAATGTCACATAATATTAAAGTTCAAAGATTTTTCTGTCAAACTGAAAGATAAAAACATTGAGAAAGAAAATCTGAATTGCATTATTGACACATTATTGTCAGGACTTCACGGGCCACATAAAATGGTGTGGCGTGCCACATCTGGCCCCCGGGCCTTTTGTTTGACGTCTTTGTGAAATAAAGTATGCTACCAAGCTAGTAATGACGGCGTATTATAGTAATGATAATAATCATAATTAACGACTGCTATGGTTACGCGCAGAGTTGACTCTGCATACAACAGCACCCCTAGTGTTTGAGTAGAGAATTGCACGTCACACAAATGAGACCAAGAGCTCCAAAGAAATGAAAATGGCAGCGAGGGTAGTACCACTTTGTTCCTCCGGAGGTGCCAGTGAATTAGAGGAGCCAGGAATGACTGTTTCCCAGCTTCTCACAACTTCCAGCTGCCGAGGAAGTCACGTGTTCCTTGTTTGCAGAAAGTGCAAGTGGTGATCACGGTTCTGGACTACGACAAGATCGGCAAGAACGACGCCATCGGCAAAGTCTTCGTGGGCCTGAACAGCTCTGGCACGGAGCTGCGCCACTGGTCCGACATGCTAGCCAACCCGCGGAGACCCATCGCCCAGTGGCACGTGCTCAAGCCTGAGGAGGAGGTGGACGCCCAACTGTCCAGCAAGAAATAGGCAGGCCCCGCCCCCTCCACGCTCCTGCCTTCTTGTACTCTTTAGCCAGTCTGTGTAAATACCTCAGTGATACATACCTGTACCTGTACGTGTTGGCCCCGCCCTCCATTCTTTTTCTATCTTGGCTTTTCCCACCACAGCCCCTTCTTTGAAGCAATATTTTGAGGTGTATAGCTAGCGCATGACTGAAGAAGGTGTACATACGTATGATTTCTAGTTGCTGTTGTTTCCTAATATCTGGATGTTTTTATTGAGATGTTCTATTTTAAATGATATAGAGGAAAGCCAGGATTTCAAATATAACCCACCTTCTTCTTACCATGATGATGACATTCCAGTAAAGGATGAAGCTAGCAGACCATTAACTGCTTGGGTTCTCTACAAGCACAACATGTGCATCTTCTCTTTGAACAATCTTTGCTACGACGCGCTTGCCTTCAATCAATGACAGCGGAGAAAACAGAAAGTCTTCCCGGCTAACCGAAACACTGCCATGTGCTGCTCGCACGGCGCCGCCATGTTTTACTGCCAGTTTTACACCAACATGGGCGCTGATTTGCACGCTTTCTCTTTCAACTTCTGCGTTGTTGTTGGCTGCAGGGGGCGCCGCAGCGCATTTCCACACCCCCCCACGACCACATCGAGTCTTTTTGCGTTCTCCTCCCGTCGTGCCTCATCTGCTTGCGGTGGGACGATGTTTGGGTGTGAAAAGGCACCGGAGCAAGGAGCCAAAGAGTTAATTGGCGCCAGGAAGCGAACCGAGCGTCCAAGTTAATGGTCTGCCCTTCACTACGCGTCCAATTAGGGACTCGACCAAATCTGCCAGGAAGCGTTGCTAGCTTGAGGAGGACTTTACATGTTTGCAGTGTTCTTGTGTAGTTGGTAGAATTCCAGACTGCTTTGTGTGTCACCGTGATGCCGTGCGTGCGTAGACCTCTTTGTTACGTAGTGACGTCGTAGCCTTTCGCGCCATTACCCCCGAGAGCGAGAGCACTGTGCAATACGTGTGTGCGTGCGCGTGTGTGTGTGTGTGTGCGTGTCCGGCCCATCGTCTTCACCGCTATGATAATAATAATCAAGGCGTAGATTCAAGAGGGGTGAGGAAGCAGCACACGTAGATTCCAGTTTTTTTTCTTCTCGCACACTGGTTCCGGTTTCAGGGAGTCCAAAACCCTTCAAAGGCGGTGTACATATTTCCTCCCCAGTCTATACGTAGTCAATATCAAGTGATAAGCGATCATATACTGTGTGTATCATCCATGTTGAATGTACAGTGTTGCTGTTATTACTTTGCAAGTGATGTACTTTGCATTTTTATTTTGGAAAAACAAGACTTCTGTTTTTTCACTTCCTTTTGAGCGCAGCTGCATTCTCTGCCCCAGAGAGCAGCAACGTGTGAAAGACAATTGGTTGAAATATCCCAAAAGTGCACAAACCAGGGGACCCAGGGACGGGCTGGCAGTGCAGAACTTCTTGTGGGGGGGGGGAACACGCCAAAATAAAAGCCATTGAACTGCACAGCAACACAAAGCTCCTCTTCTGACGGTTCCCTACCAAAGTATGCACAAACATTCCCCTCCCAGATCCAAATTTCTGCCAAGCATGTCTGTGTTCTAGTGTAGAACGATCCTAGTTGCCTTGGTGTGTATCAACTGCCTGCTTGAATAGCTCCTCTCTAATCTCGTAAAACTCTTTTGCCCACAAAATTGATTGTTTTCATTTCATTCTTTTTTTACAGCACGTTTTCCACTTGCGTTCCACTTTGTGTAGTGATTCACGTTGTGGCGTTTTCTGACTGTTGTTATATAACTTCATATACAGGCGATAATAAAAATGTTTTATTTCCTGTTGATACGGAAACTCAACATGGCTTGTTGTCATTCTGCTGCCTTCACCACACACGCGCTGTGAAAACGCCGCTTTCCCTCGTTGGTCGCGGGCATCGTTCCCGCAAAAAGGGAAATCCGCGAAGTAGCAAACTTTGTTCTTTGACAATTATTATATATGTTTTATGGCTGTAAAACCCCTCACCATACACTTTATACACTTTTCTCAGTGGAATTAACATTTTCTCACATTTATCTCTTCTTTCAACGCTCTTTAATTTAATAGATTTTAAAAAACAAATGACATTATGGCTTGCAGCGTGGGGGCTCCACCCCGGGGATGCGGGGAGAGAGAAGCCAAGTGCAGGTAAAAGACTTTATTAGAATCCACCACTGAGCAGTAACATTGATAATCAGCAATGTTTAAACTAAGCGCGTAATGGCGGCCGCCCACTGCTTAACTTTACTTAACTGTACTTTCCTTTTGCGTGTGCAAAAAGTTTTTGTGCGATGGTTAGAGTCCTCCTTTGCCATTTGGGTGCGGCCGCAGGTGCCTTTAATGGCGGAGAAGGTTTCGTCGACATTGTGGGGGTTGTCGGGAATAAAATGTGCAAACATACAGCACTTCAGAGTCACGCTACTAGCGATGGAACATTTATGTACATTTGGCGATTCGAACGCATTCTGTACTGCACAGGAAGGCATGGAGGCGATTGACAATAGTTTACAGTCCCGTAGCCAATCAGGACGCACAACACAATGCGTGAGTTCTCTCTTAGCCAATCAGGACGCAGACACAACACATTGGTTTTGCTTCAGCTAATCACGACGGAGATACAGCACGCAGGTTTTCCCTGAGCCAATCAGGATGCAGAACACAATGCACGCTCATACCTGTAAAAAAAAAAAATCGGCAAAATAGCGAGTCTCCCAAAGGTAATCCGCGATGTCAAGAGGGAACACTATTACAATAAAGTGTCAGGTGTAATTACGCATCCCCATGGCAGCAGCGCAAGAGTCCAGTTCATTGACAGGACGTTTGACTCCACACTGAGACTAGTGATGGAAACGTCGACTCTTTTTAGAGCCAAATGATGACTTTATTACAAAAATACTTGATAACAAATGTGTATTATTAAAGTGGATGTATCTAAACAGTAATACACAGCTACAAACGTTTATTCCATAAAACACAAAAACAAAGACCCATCTCAGTGGTCAAATTTCGGGCAAATCTCTTGATGCAAACTTCTCACGAATGAATTGGGTCCGAGAGCAGCAGAGCGCATGTTTAACCCCGCCACACATCTGGACCGATTCACCTTTAAAAGAAAAAAAGTCGAGTAAAAAAGTAATCAGCTGCCAATTCCCACCCAATGACACGTTCATTTCTAACAGCCGGCACTTGGAACGGATTCGTTTAGTGACCGACACATCACTGACTGAGACTCAGGTTGACATGACAGACACTGGATGTCTTCTAGCTGAGTGCAAAGAGGCCGGATCTACTCTTGTGGAAGAGGCATTCTTTCTCCATTTGCAAAGTCTTACCTTTGTGGGACTGCCTTCTCTGCTGTGGCTGCACTGAAGTCCAAGTGCAGGAAGTACACGTCCCAGCTGAGTGTTGCAGTATCATGCTTGACACCTGTTCCCAAAAGGTGTGCCCTGCAAAACGTGCTCATCGACCTCAACCCCAATGTTTTCATTCATTTTTGCAAAATGGTGTGTTACTGGTCTCAGTCTGAGATCCCATAACCAGTTTAATTACACAGCCGGTTGTGGAGGGTGAGATGGCCTGTTAAAACAGGAATCAATAAGTGAGACGCGCTAGCGACGTCTTCTCCATCAGGCCTCCTCAGTAGAATCTTTATTTACATTCCATTCATAGACTTTTGACATACAATATTGTTCTGAAGCATCGCCCACATATCGTATGATATTAAATAAACTCCCATTTCCCTTGTGATCAAAATAAGACACAGTTGGCATCATTAAACAAACGTTCTATCATAGTGCATTGTCAAAAATGTAAAGTATGTACAAAACGTATCAATCCTACACACAAACATGAATGTTCTGGAGCCAAAAAGATAACACTGTTTATTAAAGACAACAAAGGAGCGGGACCCGCCATTTTAGACACAACGACAAACATGAAAGAAAAACGGAAATATCAGACTGCTCACAAATGGCCACAAAATTAGAACATTGTTAAAACAGGAATCACTAAGTGCTACGCGCTGGAGGCTTCTTCTCCGTCAAGCCCTTCAGCGGAATGAGGAAGTCACGTCAGAGTCCGTTAGCTAGAGAAGATCGCTGCACCGCCCCCTGGTGGCAGAGCTCGGAATGTTCCATTAATTATAATGTATTTGAAAAAATCACTTTGTTTCAATGAAAGTGCAATTTTTCCCAAACAAATTACAATTTCTCAATTGTATTAATTAGCACAAAAATAAAATACATCTCACAAAAGTGTCCATACACTTTGTGTGCGTCACAGATGCACTTGAAATCTTTTCTGTTACAGGCTAAAAAAAAACAGCGTTAAAGTTATTCTTTGTTTTAAGTTGATCTATATGTCTGTTTTTTTGTTTTCTCGGGATGCAATGGTATGCAGTGGTGTACGTATAACAATTATATAGACAAATAATACTAATAGATAGCTAGATAGATGGGTGTTAGTTATGTAGATGAATAGATAGACAAAACATTGGATAAAAAATACATCAAATAGACACAATGTCATGAGAAACAAAGTTTTGTGTAAATTACTTTTCTTTTTTTTAGCCCTTTACAAATTAATATATTCGATATCATTCATTTGTTTATACTTTTTATATGCACATCAACGTGGAACAATAACATTGGTCACTGCTGCCATCTAGTGGACACAAAGTAAAATACACATCACTAAACATTGACTTTTTACCAGACCGCAAAACGGAAGTTTAGATTTAATACTGTTTATTTTACATAATAAGTTCGTATTTATTAAATCAAACATGTAATTGAACACAGAGTGAAATATCAGAGCAGGAAAAATATGTTTATTGACAGTCCAACCAGGTCTATCATTCGTACATTTTTCTTAGATCTTTTTTACCCGAAGAAGACGGCAAGTGAGCAGTGGAAACTGTCAGGTATGAAAAAGTAGCTAACTCTGGTATGTAAAAAAAAATACCTTTTTAGAATATAGAAAAATAAATGTTTATTGACAAAAGTGCACGTTTGTTTGGCTCCGGGATTTTTTTTTGAAAATATTTCAAGCGGAAACGCACGCCCTCACCGACGCTAGCTTGGTGTTGCTCCGGTTGACGGCAGTAAAATCCGGAGCTGCAGACTGGTACAAATCATCAGGAATCGTAGTATATTTGGTCCAAACTCGCCGAAAATGCTGTCTTACATCGTCGGTGTAAGTAACTCCGGGAAAAGGAAAGTAAATATGAAGTTAAGTGTGTCGGCGCGTTTGTTTACTTTGCTAACGTTAGCAGCTCGTGCGGCGTAGCATGTGAAGAAGTATCTGGAAGCTGTCCAGGCTTCCCTGCAGGAAAATGTGACTCATTTGTCCATCTTTGCTGCAACAAAACGAGCTCCTAAATGAGTCTGCTACGCCAGACAAAGTTCCAGTCACACCCTGAATGCTCATGCTAGCTGTTGACCTTTCAATGTTTGTCGCAGTTGATCAGGAGCGGCTTTGATGGCCTCATAAACCTCCTCTTCAGGCTTCTGTTCTCCAAGAGGAGGCCCGCCATCACCTTGGAGGAGCCCAACATCAAGTATGCTCTGCGGCTCATTGATAAGCAGGTGAGGCGTTCACTGACACACTTTCTTCTGACAGGTTTTGCAAGGGGTGCGTTCAGGTGGTGTTATCTTCCGGCGTTATGTTGTTCATATTTCCAGATTGTCAGCCATGATACCAGGAAGTTCCGCTTTGCCCTGCCGTCCCCTGAACACATCCTGGGTCTCCCCGTGGGTCAGTATGAACGTATTTAACATCAACACAGGAGCCTGTGTGTGTGACCACAACTTTTAATATTCCCAGGACAGCACATCTATCTGTCGGCCAAGATTGACGGGAAGCTGGTGGTGCGACCGTACACGCCCGTGTCCAGTGATGATGACAAAGGCTACGTGGACTTGGTCATCAAGGTGACACACGGCTCAGAGGCTTTAAAGCATGTTCTTTCCTCATGCTGTCATTTTGGAACAGGTTTACTTCAAAGACGTCCATCCCAAATTCCCAGAAGGCGGTAAAATGAGTCAGCACCTGGAGAACCTCAGGATCAATGACACCGTCGACTTCAGAGGACCCAGCGGCCTTCTCGTCTACAAGGGCAGAGGTCAGCGCTTGAGCGTAATATGTTGTTTGATTATCACGCCTTCGCTACATTACATCTTTTTTAGAAATGAAAAAACAATGGCTGTGTGGTGGTAGAATAGGGTCGATATTAGTCAGAACGTGGAAATACAAGCTATATGTAGCATTGTGGCCACTAAAACATTGAGACATTAGCATACATGACATTACCTTACATTTTTCATGGCTCCATGAAAAAAAAGCCTCAGGCATGAGGTGGAAATCACAGAAATTGATTTTTGACGGTCAGGTTGAACCGATGAACAGCTCACTATAAACAAGGGACCAGTATACTTTTAATTACACTGCCACTCTGCTCCTGTAGAGGGCAGTAATGTGTCATTTAGGCTACCGCTGCACCACCTTTCTTTGCTTCTTGTCCCAAATTATGATTTAATGAAAGTTTAATGAAAGAAGCAAAAACATGAAAGACTAACAATAATACACAACTCCAACTTGGAAACAAAAACAATCATGTCTGCTGTGTAGAACTTAACTGCTAACACAAGAAAACTACTTTAAAAAGCTTGAAAACTGCAAGGGCCCTGTGTAAAAAGTGATGCTATATGTTTTTGTGCAGGCCTTTTTTCCATCCAGGCAGACAAAAAGAGTGCAGCTGTCACAAAGACAAGCAAACATGTTGGCATGATCGCTGGCGGCACTGGTAACGTCTAACTTTACTCCCTTCACATTTAAACCTCATCAAACTAAAAGATGAGCTTTTATTCTCTTCACGTGATATCAGGGATCACACCAATGCTGCAGCTTATCACGGCTGTCATTAAGGACCCTCAGGACCAGACGGTGTGCCACCTGCTCTTCGCCAACCAGGTGACTGTCAGACACCCCAACCCCATCCCCATCCCACCATCAACATGTGACTTCCTGCCCTGACAGACGGAGAAGGACATCCTGCTGAGGTCTGAGTTGGAGGAGATTCAAGCCAACAACCCGGAGCGCTTCAAGCTGTGGTTCACTGTGGACCGAGCGCCTTCCAGTACCTTCCGTTTATTATCTGATACTAGCTGTGCATTTTATTGTGCTACAGCAAAATACTTATATATATTATTAGGAATTATATCATAATTCAGAATTGTGTTGTTTGCCTCGTGTGTGTGTCAGACTGGGAGTACAGCGAAGGCTTCATCAACGAGGACATGATGCGGAAACATCTACCGCCGCCCGCCGACGAAGTCATCATCCTGATGTGCGGCCCCCCTCCCATGATCCAGTTTGCCTGCAACCCCAACCTGGACAAGGTGGGACACGCAGTCGAGCGCAGGTTCACCTTCTAGACGCCACATGGCATCACGTATTTATACCATGCAGCTTTATCACTACTGCCACCTGGTGGTCATATATGGACCATTTCCAGCTCACTTTGACTGTCTCCCAAATATTAAGGTGCCTTAAATGTTGCTTTTCAACCAACAATCCAGTTTCAGTCAGCACTTTGATAACAAATGCACAAAAAAGAAAAGATGATTCCATATGCTTTGTGCAAGTGTTATTTTGCGTAAAAAAGAATGCAAGAGTGTAACATGTATGCAGTAAAACAACGTTCTTGGTTCCAGGAAAGTGTGCACACACACTGTCATGTTAACATGCTAAAGCAGTAAAATCCAAAAACACTATCATTGTCACGTGTCATTTGTCCTGTCAGTGCATGACGGCCTTGCTCAAATCTCACCCAAGTGTCCAATTGCTGATCATTGGAGATGGTGGATGGCTACTTTGATGCTGGTGTGTCCCTAATGAAGGGTCCCAATAGCCCACAGGTGCTAGGGGAGTGTCACATTGAGGCACACCCAATGAAGTGGGCAAAAGTAATATATATACACATATATATATATATACAGTGTGTGTGTATATATATATATATTGTATTTATATGCACGTATATACACCTAGATACATATACACACACACGTGTATATATACATGTGTATATATATATATATACATATAGATATATATACATACATATATACACATGTATACACATATATACACACACACACGTATATACACACACACATATATATAAACACATATACATACATATAATGTAGCCTTAACGGGGCACAAGCCAGGGGTTGTGTCAGGAAGGGCATCTGACGTAAAACTTTGCCAAACCAGAACATGCGAATCAGACAAATGACTTCCATACCGCCCGCCACCGGTGCTGTTCACCGACAGGGTGCCAGTGGAAACTGGATTACTGTTGGCCGAAGAAGGAGAGGAGGAAGGTGTGTCCGTAGGAGGAGAGAGAAGAGGAATGCTAAGAGTCTAGAACTAAGAGTTGGGACTTTGAATGTTGGAACTATGACAGGAAAAGGTAGAGAATTAGTTGACATGATGCAGAGAAGGAAGGTAGACATATTGTGTGTCCAGGAGACCAGGTGGAACGGTAGCAAGGCTAGAAGCTTAGGAGCAGGGTTCAAGCTGTTCTATCATGGTGTAGATAGGAAGAGAAATGGAGTAGGGGTGATTTTGAAGGAGGAGTTTGCTAGCAACGTCCTGGAGGTAAAAAGAGTGTCAGATAGAGTGATGAGCCTGAAGCTAGAAATCGAAGGTGTGATGTTCAATGTTGTTAGTGGGTATGCTCCACAGGTAGGATGTGAGATGGAGGAGAAAGAGAAATTCTGGTCAGACCTGGATGAAGTGATGCAGAACATCCCCAGAAGTGAGAGAGTTGTCATTGGTGCGGACTTCAATGGGCATGTTGGTGCAGGAAACAGAGATGATGAGGAGGTGATGGGCAAGTTTGGTATCCAGGAGAGGAACGCTGAAGGACAGATGGTGGTCGACTTTGCAAAAAGGATGGAAATGGCTGTAGTGAATACTTTCTTCCAGAAGAGACAGGAACATAGGGTGACCTACAAGAGTGGAGGTAGGAGCACACAGGTAGACTACATCTTGTGTAGAAGGTGTAACCTGAAGGAGGTCAGTGACTGCAAAGCAGTGGTAGGTGAGAGTGTAGCCAGACAGCATAGGATGGTGGTGTGTAGGTTGACTCTAGTGGTGAGAAGGATGAAGAGGGTAAAGGCAGAGCAGAGGACAAAATGGTGGAAGCTGAAAAAGGAGGAGTGTTGCGTGACTTTTAGGAAGGAGTTGAAAAAGGCTATGGGTGGCCAGGAAGTCCTTCCAGATGACTGGACAACTACAGCTACTGTGATCAGGGAGACAGGTAGGAGAGTACTTGGTGTGTCATCTGGAAGGAAAGTAGATAAGGAGACTTGGTGGTGGAATGAGGAGGTGCAGGAGTGTATACAGAGTAAGAGGTTAGCTAAGAAGAAGTGGGACACTGAGAGGACTGAAGAGAGTAGACAGGAGTACAGAGAGATGCAGCGTAAGGTGAAAGTAAAGGTGGCAAAGGCCAAACAAGGGGCTTATGATGACTTGTATGCTAGGTTGGACAGCAAGGAGGGAGAGAAAGATCTATACAGGTTGGCAAGGCAGAGGGACAGAGATGGGAAGGACGTGCAGCAGGTTAGGGTGATGAAGGATAAGGATGGAAGGGTATTGACAGGTGCCAGTAGTGTCATGGGAAGATGGAAAGAGTACTTTGAAGAGTTGATGAATGAGGAAAATGTACGTACATGTACGTATATATATACGTATGATATATATATACATACATATATACAGTGGTGTGAAAAACTATTTGCCTTCTTCCTGACTTTATGTCATATATTTATGTCATGTCATTTATATGTATATATGTACGCGTACATATATGTATATATGTACGCGTACATATATGTATATATGTACGCGTACATAT
Source organism: Oostethus manadensis (assembly GCA_024372805.1). NCBI lineage: Eukaryota > Metazoa > Chordata > Actinopteri > Syngnathiformes > Syngnathidae > Oostethus > Oostethus manadensis. The sequence goes on from QODF01000044.1 coordinate 4,363,920, forward strand.
ATGTACGTATACGCATACATATGTATATATGTACGCGTACATATATATGTACGTATATGTATATATGTACGTATACGTATATGTATATATGTACGTATACGTATATACAGTGGTGTGAAAAACTATTTGCCCCCTTCCTGACTTTTTCTTTTGCATGTTCATCACACAAAATGTTTTTACACATTTCAATATTAGTAACACAAGTATATTAATTATATTAAGTATATTATTATATTATATATGTACATATATATACATATACATGTATGTATATGTACATATACGTATATGTATATTTACATATACGTATATGTACATATGTGTACATATGTACACATATATTTACATATACGTATATGTACATATATGTGTACATATGTACACACACACACATATTAATATATACATTGTAAGCGTAAAAAATTAATGCCAACGCGAAAAAGTTTAATACTCACCATTTATCAGCTGCCCTAGTTGGACGTGGAGTTGGAGGAAATGTTGTATATGCACGACTTTTCTCCAGCTACATAGGTGGTCATCTTCCGTGATTGGTTAAATGTTGGAATATGCTTTATCTCATTGGCCAAATCTTGGACATGTTGGAATGTATGGAATAAGGGACGCTAATTGGTCCACAGTATACAAAGGTTAAACATTTTGACAAACTATGATAATTTAGGCAAAAGGCATAACCTGATCGGGACCCAGTTTCAGCTTAAAATGGGCTATAAAACTGTACCAACCTCACGGAAAGGCACATGTGCACACACACCCACACAGAATTAATCCCTTATTTGTGGTCATTGCAATTCCATCAATCCATTCTCTATACCGCTTGTCCTCATTAGGGTAGCGGGTATGCTGGAGCCTATCCCAGCTGACTTTGGGCGGAAGGCGGGGTACACCCTGGACTGGTCGTCAGTCAATCGCAGGGCGGACATACAACCATTCACACTGTAACGGACAATTTAGAGTCGCCAATTAACCTAACATGCATGTTTTTGCAATGTGGGAGGAAACCGGAGTACCCGGAGAAAACCCACACACGCACGGGGAGAACATGCAAACTCCACACAGAGATGCCCAACGGAGATTGAAACCCTGATGTCCTGACTGTGAGGCCAACATGCAACATGCTACCCACTCATCCACCGCACGGCCGTCGTTGCAATTAAATGAGTAAAATATGAATCATTGCAGGATTTGTTCATCTTAGTGTAAACCAACATTTGTAAGACAATCCCGCAAAGGACACTGGGAAGCAGGAAATGCTCCCTGCAATGCTACAATATGAATGGCACAGATTTGTGTGCAAGGCTCACAGAACCTACCAATCACAGTGGGGTATAACATTCTCAGGGGCGTGGCATCGACTGGACTTGATGCAAACAGAGAAACATTTTTCAATGAGTGAACGTTAACACAGCGTTGCTATGGACATTTTTCTTTTGAGCCTGGCTAGGTAAGCGTGGACATTCCCAAAAAAGTGTTTAATTTGCTGCCCAGCGTGAAACATGTAAATAAGTCAATTGAGTTTGAGACCTGTGGTTTATGAAGAGCCGGTCACAAATGGCACCCAGGCCGCAGTTTCCCCAAATAAAGTTTCGAAGGAATCCAGCTAGTTCCCAAGCTTGAGGGCTGTAATGTTGGTGCTACACACGCCCTTTGTGTGTACAGAGTGCAATGAAACAAATATGAATTCTTGCAGAGCATTCGGTCTCCTTGGTAACAGCAAGCAAACTCATTTTCTTGTGAGGAATACGGATGAGCTTTCTCACTTCCAGCGTTGTTGCTGACGGCTGCTGAGGATGAGCTTCCACATCCCATCTGTCCTCTTGAGAGGACGAGGAGAGGCTGGCGTGATGAAGAGTAAACAGCGGTGAAAGGAGGAGTGATGAAGACGACGTTCTGACAGCAGGAGGCACGCGCAGGTGTTGATTTGATTGGTGTATTCACAGCTCAGGAAGTGAATCATGAGGAGAAATATGAAAAATCCCACTGGGCTCTTTTTGTATAAACTAGTTTAATTGGATATTCCAAAGTTTATATTTAATGCTGACATCCTGATAAAAGTCCAGGAATTGCATCTTGTGTCTTTTTGGTCCATCCAAAGTTAAACCATCCTTCTAGAAAGTACCTCTTCTTCTTCTTTACATTCTTTTAAACGTACACAAACCACTCGGCTCACACATTCACAAACACATTCAAGAGCTGATCACATGACACCAGTACCCCATTAGCACATTAGCTTCTGCAAGGCACTCTGTGGTTAAGAACGTGTCCAAAGACCCCTGCAGGCCTTTGGGCGTTCATACATAATCTTATGCATGTTCATACAGTACAGTATATCACCAAGTGAAAAATACACAAAGTTTCACATTTCAATATTGTTAAAAAAAAAAAAAGGTACCACACAAAATTAGAAAAGGAGCAAATAGTGCACGTGAGGTGGTCTTTGTCAGCGTATTTAAAGACAAAGTATGATTTCATAACAGCTAACAGCATTTTATTCCGCTTCCTTCATTTGGCAGCTCTGTGCACCTGTCACTTTTAGTTTGAAGGCCTCGTGCACGTCGCAGTGATACAAGAAAAAAATCAAACCAATGGTCCCAGCATCCGTCTCACCTCAGCGGTGGTCCAAAAGAGCTTCGATTGGTCCGTTCTCTGTACCGCAGGTTAAAAGGTAATGCATGACGCCCGCCTTACGTCCATCATCAGAATCCAAAATGTCTTCGTTTGTTGGCGAATGTTTGTTGTTCAGTGCTCATCTGACTCTGCCCACTTTTCAAACCCCCCACTCACTGCCGTGAGGTCAAAGGTCAGTGACTTTGTTCTCCAGGGCGGCGGCGATCTGCTGCAGGCGGAGCGTCAGCTGCTTGTTCTGGGCAGCCGGGTCTTCATCCAGAGACTGAATGATCTGAACAGCAGAAATCATATTGCATTCAATATGATAGCATTAGAATCAGTCTACGTTCACTTGCAGAAAATAAGGCCCAATAATCATAAATAAGCTACGGATAAAACTTCTAATTAGTGTGGACCTGTACATCATAGCCAAATGAAACTGAATCATCTTTCTCACCTTCTTTAGCAAATTGTTGCCACTCACAACTTTCTTTGTCCCCATGGAGGGTACTTTTTGTGTTGCTTACATGGTAAACATGCATTATTGTGCAAAAACCCAATCATATGAAAAGCAAGGGGTGACTATAGATGGGTAGGCCAATTTCCACTGTATGACTAAGTAGAGGTCTGCTGCCATCTGGTGGTGGATGATGTGAAGTGGTGAGAGTAAAAACTTACAGCATCATAGTACTTGCTGGCGTACTGGTAGAGTTGATGTAAGGCCAGTTGGCTGTTCAGCTTGTCTGTGTGTTGCTGCAAACACACAACCACATGGTCAACACACACAAATTCTCACACACACACACGTGCACGCAAACTTACCCTGGAAACTTCAGCAAGGTGAGTGTTCATGTCCTGGTCACTGACAGGAACCATCTGTCTGACACCTTTGTAGTAACTGCAGACAAAAGACATCTATTAGTGTGACACACCCAGACTGGTGTTTGTGTGTGCATTAGTGATAGACTCACTCATCCACCATCTTCTTGTAGGTGGAGATCTCCTTAGCGTACAGCAGCTTGTTGCTGGGCGACTCCTGCAAGGACAAACCAGGAGACGTGAGATGTGGGACACCAGAAAGACGGCAGCCAGTCCGGTGAGCGCACGGACCCGGCTGAGTTTGTGTTCGGTCTTGGTGCAGGCATCCATGAAGGTCTGAGCGATGACGTGCAGGGATGCGTCCACCACCTCTGTCACGTGCACATCAAAGATGAAATGAGGGTTCCTCAAGATGTTCACCCAGAAACGAAGCGGCAAACTGGGGGGGATAAGAATAGTTTGGTCTACGCCGAGACATTCTGGTGGACTGCTTGGACTTAACCTGTTTGTCTTCCAAATGTGTAGCGTCTCCTCATCCACGTTGTCGTGTTTCAGCGCCTGCTCGTCCAGGAAGTCGAAAAAGTATTTGACGGCGGGGGGGACGGCGGTGCTTGAGCACAGCACACTGCGGAAGAAGTCGTCCACAAACTGCTGCAGTGTCCCCTGAAGACATGCGTTGCATTGAGACATGGTGGGACTTTGGGTGGAATATGGGACGGGAAGTGGGGGGTGGCATGTGGGGTGGGTCTTTGCTGTACCTTGACAGAGAGCAGTCTAGTCAGGTAGATCTCAGTGATGGCTTTGGTCATGGACTTGTCCTTCATGCTGCCTCGTTTAGACTTCACCTCATCCAGCTCGTCTGCCGGTCTCACCAGGTGGTAGGTGTTGTCGTCCTCCAACAGGGCGTTACCTGGCAACCACACATTCTGACATCATGTACATGCGCGTGTGTGCGTGTGTGTGTGCGCGCGCACATACGCTCTTCATAGCTGTCCTGGGGCTGATGAAAGGACTGGGTGTGCAACACTTTGGACAGAACCAGCGTGGCGTTGTCCCGCACCTAGCAAAGCAAAGAGAGTCACATGATGTTATGACATTATCACTACGAGGTCACACAATGCTCATGATCAAATTTACGTTGTAATGCGCCAGTGTGTTGAGTCTCTTCCAACGTCCTTCTTTCTGCGAGGTCAGGTCTACATCGGACAAAATCTGACCCGTGGAGCCGGGACGCCATTCTGGCTCGAGAAGCAATGGACACGAACAGAACCAGTCAATAAATTTACTGTAATCCCTCGCCACTTCCGTCTTGCAATTACACAGCTTCACTCTACCACACTTTTTAATGGAGAAATTATGCTTGGTTCATGTTGAATATATTCTTATATTTCCCCATATATTTGTGTATATCCATCTATCCATCTATTTTCTTCCATTAATCCGGGTTCGCTAGTCTGGGTCGCAGCAGGCTAAACTTTCCTTGTGTCCTTAGGCAAGGCACTTCACCCACATTGCCTAGTATGAAAGTGGTGCGTGTGTGAGTGTCGGTGGTGGTCGGAAGGGCCGATGGCGCACACTGGCAGCCTCGCTTCCGTCAGTCTGCCCCAGGGCAGCCGTGGCTACAAAAGTGGCTTACCATCACCAAGTGTGGTGTGAATGCATAATGACCTCAGTGTAAGCGCTTTGAGAGTCTTTGTAAAGCGCATAACAAGCGTAATGCATTATTCATTCATTCATTCATTTTCTGTACCGCTTATCCTCATTAGGGTCACGGGGATGCTGGAGCCTATCCCAGCAGACTTTGGGCGAGAGGCGGGGTACACCCTGGACTGGTCGCCAGTCAATCGCAGGGCACATATAGACAAACAACCAATCACACTCACATTCATACCGATGGACAATTTAGAGTCACCAATTAACCTAACATGCATGTTTTTGGAATGTGGGAGGAAACCGGAGTACCCGGAGAAAACCCACACACGCACGGGGAGAACATGCAAACTCCACACAGAGATGCCCAACGGAGATTTGAACCCAGGTCTTCCAGATCTCCTGACTGTGTGGCCAATGTGCTAACCACTCAGCCACCGTGCGGCCCGTAATGCATTATTATTATTATTATAATAAACAGAGAAGCCCAGACTTCCCTCTCTCCAGCCACTTCATCCAGCATCTCCCGGCCGATCCTGAGGCGTTCCCAGGCCAGTTGAGAGACATAGTCTCTCCTACGTGTCCTGGGTCTTCCACGAGGCCTCCTACCGGTCGGACGTGCCCTGAACACCTCCCTAGGAAGTCATCCAGGAGGCATCCTAACCAGATGCCTGAGCCACCTCATCTGGCTTCTTTCAATGTGGAGGAGCAGCGGTTCTACTCCAAGTGTCTCCCGGATGTCAGTGCCTCTCATCCTATCTCTAAGGGAGATTCCAGCCAACCTTCGGAGAAAACTCAATTTCGGCCGCTTGTACCCACCATCTTGTCCTTTCGGTCACTACCCAAAGTTCATGACCATAGGTAAGGGTAGGAACGTAGATCCACCACTAAATTGAGAGCTTTGCCTTTCGGCTCGGCTCTCTCTTCACCACAACGGACCATGCAGAGTCCGCATCACAGCAGACTTTATTATTATACAGATATAAATATGAAATTAAATATTATTAGCTACCCAACATGCATGTTTTTAGAATGTGGGAGGAAACCGGAGAAAACCCACACACGCACGGGGGAGAACGTGCAAACTTCACACAGAGATGCCCAACGGAGATTCAAACCCTGAACCTCCTGACTGTAAAGCCAAAATGCTACCCGCTCAGCCACCGTGCGGTTTGGTCAATGATGTTGATAGTAATTATAATTTGTTGGATAGAACAACACGACCACTCTTGGCCAAGTGTCCTATGCTTTGCATTAAAAGAGACAAGATTATGGAGGTCTGCTGGGTAAAGGGGGGTGATCTCCTGCAGCCGAGCCTCCACTTGTCTGCCCTGGTTATTTTGTTGTATAAGAGAACACAAAGTAAAGTCAGTATGCATATCTTTTCATGTATTAAATTATTACCATCATCACTTTGACCTCTGTTTAAGATCAATTTAGTCTATGATCCTGAAATCAGGATTTATTTAATAATAACAATAATAATACTAATAATAATTATGGTAATGGTCATAATCAAGTAGGTAAATCATGCTTCCAAATTGGAAAATATCATGTATATGCAATGCACTGTACTGTATAGTACTATATATTTTTTTCTTATTATGCCAATTATAATGGGTAATAGGAGTGTCAAGGTTACTTTACGGGTGTTATTTCGTGTCTAGAGGGCTCTAATAATGTTAAAAAGCCCATATAGAAGGTCTATTTATATGATCTTACTACCAAAATATTAAATTTCTACTTTGTGGTGTGTGTGAGTGTGTGTGTGTGTGTTTACCAAGTGCCACGCTGTCCACCTTTGGCCTCTGTGAGTAGGGCAGATTCCTGTAGACCTGATCAATGATCTTCTCCTTCACCTGCACGATGTGAGCACCACCATGAAGTCAAACATGAAAGATTTTCAAGATGGCTGCCAGTGAAAAGTCACCTGGGAAATGGTGTCACAGTTGAGCACCTTGACGGGGGTCACGTCCGGGCCCTCTCCGTGGACCAACACCTGCAAAGTCTAATACACAAAGTAAGGCAATGTGCTTTTATTGTGATAGCAGTCCTTGTGACGCAGTTGCGTGAACTGACCAGTACAGAATATTCCACGTCGTCTCCCAGCAGTCCCGTGTCATTTAGCGTGTATTTGGCCTTCTTCATTTTGGCGTCCACTGGACCTTTCTCCACCTGATGCTTCAAGGCTTTGAAAAGTTTGTACAGCGGCTCCCCAGCACTGTCCTGCAACACCAAGCACACACGTCCAGAAAACACCACACTTGTTGTGTCCTTATACACTTCTTTTAGCTGTGTATGTGCGTGTGTGTGTGAGAGTCACCCTAAGGAACTGGTAGAGGCAGATGGACATCCAGTTACACAACATCCTCTCCACAACAGTCTCCGACCTGCAGAAAGGATAACACAAACATGGCGTCACAGGCCTCCGGGGGAGGGAGGCTGGGGTCAGTTATGGTGCAGACAGCGTGTGACCGTCCCTCACCTCCTTAGCATAAGCTTGGGGTTTTTATTGTGCACGTGCTCGTCCATAAGCTCCAGCAGGAGAGTCCTGGTGATATCAGTGTAGTACTCCAGCTTGCCGTGCAGTGCCACCGTCAGGAGCGAGGCAAAATACCCACGGGTTCGGGCGTTGAAGTCAGGCCGGCTCTCCAGCGTGTGGATGAACTACAGGAAGAAGAAGAGCGTAAACAAGACGGTGACCATCTTTCTACAAACAGAAAGTGGCGGAGCGCCACCCTCACATTGATGAGAAAGGTCTTGCTGTTGAGCAGGTTGGAAAACTGGTTGAGGGCCTGAGCCACTATGGCCCTGCGGGATTCTGGGATTTGGATCCTCCCTGTGATCATGGCATCGTCTACGCCATCTTTAGAGGGCAGGAAGAAGTTCCTGTCTGTGTAAGTTTTGTAGTCCAAGAAGGGGATTCGACCCTCGCTCAGGTCGTTGGTGTGGTCCTCCATTTCGATCATGAGGTCTGTCGGAGTTCATCGTCACGTGACAGCAAGTCATTGCAGATGCAACTCCAAAACACTTTTTTATTTCAGGGCTCAAAAAAAGCGTACCCGTGAATTCTTTCTTGCAGCGATCTCGCACGCTCTCCTCCAGGTTCTCCAGCTGATGTTTCACCTTCTCATACTCTCGCTCTGCCTGCTGACTCTTTCTCCTGAAGACAGAAGAATGTTTGCAGCTTAAACACAAACAGAAAAAAGCGTTTCACCCTTAACTCCGCCTCCCATCCGCCACACGTGTCTCACCTGTAGCAGTACACAGACACGGCGATGAAGATCAGCATGGGGACGATGACGGCCGGAATGATTATGGCCAGAGGGATGTCATCCTTCCTGGCGTAGTAGACTGAACCAACCATCCACTCCCCGTGACCGAACTTCACCTGCACACGCACAGCTCTTATGAAGGACTTTTGGATGCGGCACGTTTCATGGTCATGATATTCTCCCATAAACAAATACTTGATCCTGCTTTTTCCAAAATAAATTCATTTTTATGATTAAATATCATTACAATGTATATATATGCAATAGGGGTGATTGATAATTATTAGGCGATATGAGGGAATTATGACTTCAAATCAATAAATTTAGAAAATTCTAGAAAAAGGCTCTAATGAGGCAAGATTACCCATACTGTGGGGGTGAACAAATCAAGCATTCCTTTTTAACATAACTTCCCCTGAGCTAACAAACATCTAAACAAACATTCCCTTTTCGAGGAAGACATTTTTATGTGCTGACATCAAGCACACAAAAAACTCAGCCACCTGAAACTAAAGCAAATGTAGCTAAAATTTAGCTATGAATGCCAACGGCTGAACCACGAGTATTTACCACAAGCTCCAGCGGGTCGTTGCTGGTGTCTCTGCGCTGGCGTTTGGATCGAGCTCTAGGCTGAGACACTGGAGCATCCAGGATCAACTTGTCATCCTGATCAGGGACACAAAACATTCTTGACATCGCAGTTCAAAGCCCAAGTCATTCCAACAAGCAAAACACCAATCCATACATCTGCCACATACATATACACAATACATACAGTATATACACACAGTAGTGTTCAAAATAATAGATATCCAAAGTCACTTACCAGATGAATCATTGTTTTCAGTATATTTGTATTGCTACATGGCTAAGAAAAGAAAAACTAAGAAAAAAACAAGATCCAGCATTCACCATATGCGCGTTCTTAAGGCTGTGCATTGGGCAATTAGTGGAAAGGGGGGTGTTCAAAAAATAGCAGTGTGGCATTCAATCAGTGATCAGTGATCAATTTTGTGAAAAAACAGATTGAAACCAACACTTGTTGAACACGCATTTCTATTTCAAAGCCTGAGTAAAATGGGTCGTTCAAGACATTGTTCAGAAAAACACCATACTTTGATTGAAAAGTTGTTTAGAGAGGGAAAAATTATGAAGAAGTGCAAAAAATATTTGGCTGTTCAGCTAAAATGATCTTCAATGCCTTAAAAAGTAGAGCAAAATCAGAGACACGTGGCAGAAAATGGAAGACAACTATCAAAATGGATCGAAGAATAACCAGAATGACAAAGTCTCAGCCAATGATAAGCTCCAGGATGATCAAAGACAGTGTGGAGTTACCTGTAAGTACTGTGACAGAAGATGTCTGTGTGAAGCTAATCTAGTTAGAAGAATCCCCCACAAAGTCCCTTTAATAAAAAAGGGTATGTGTAGAAGAGGTTATAATTTGCCAAAGAACACATTAACTGGCCTAAAGAGAAAAGGAGAAACATTTTTTGGACTGATGAAAGTAAAATTGTTCTTCTTGGGTTTAAGGGTTGCAGACAGTTTATGAGACGACCCCCAAACTCTGAATTCAAGCCACAGTGAAGACAGTGATGATATGGGCAAGTTTCTCCTACTATGGTGTTGGGACTATTTATCACATTGCAGGGATCATGGCTTAGTTTGCATATGTCAAAATACTTGTAGAGGTCATGCCCTTGAAATGGATCTTTCAACAAGACAACAACCCCAAATACACTAGTAAAGCAGCAATATCTTAGTTCCAAACCAAGAAAATTAATATTATGGAGTGGCCAGCCCAATCCCCAGACCTTTACTTGTGGGGTGACAAAAAAATGCTGTTTCTGAAGCAAAACCAAGAAAAGATAATGAATTGTGGAATGTTGCTAAATAATCTTGGTGTGGAATAACAGCTGAAAGGTGCCACAAGTTGGTTAACTCCATGGCACACAGATTTGAAGGAGTTATAAAAAAAAACTAAACATTAGTTTTGTCATTCACAGGATGGCCAAATCCTAGAAACAAAAAAGTTTGTACAAAATAGTTTTGAGTTTGTAAAGTCAACAGCAGACACGACACTTTTTTTTAACACACCCCTTTCAACTACTTGCCCAACTGCACAGCCTTAAGAACGTGCATATCATGAATGTTGGTTTGTTTTCTGAGAATCTACTGCACCTTCTGAAACCTTGTTTGCCATGTAGCAATAAAAACAACAGCAATTTATCTGGTTAGTCACATTGGACTGCTATTATTTTGAACACTACAGTACATACATACATACATACATACATACATGTACCGGTTGGATGAATGTTCTTACCTGAAGTATGCTAACATGACAGGTAGCGTCTCCAACAAAAGCCTGCGCTTCTTTGGCCGTCATGGCCTTGGAGAAGCCTCGACCCTGCAGAGACAGGAAAAACAGAATAAGAATGTGAGTAGCAGGGGAGGTGGCAAGCGAGGAGGCGTGAGAGGGCGCTCACAGTGACGATGATGACGCTGGTCTCTGTGATTACGTTCTTGGACAGCGGTTTGAAGGTGGGGTCGGGGTGGTAGGCGAAGGCCCGCAGCTCCTCGATGACGTTGTCCAGGTGCAGGAAGGTACGCAGAGAGCGGCTGTCGCTCCAGTTGATCGTCGGGGAGTAGAACTGTAGCACGGTGTCGTTCTTGCTCAAAGCTTCCTGCACAAACTGACAAGCGCAAGTTGTGTTTCCACGCTGCCGTTCACAGTAGCAAAAGCACGTGACCCACACTTGCCTCTACAGGAGATGTGTCTGCTGAGAAGTCATCAGTGGTGGGCACCACCTTCATGCTGGCTGTCTGGATCAGGTCAAAACTGCTTCCTATCACCACTATCTTCCGCCCACCACTACAAAGACCGATATACGGCTAAGGAAATGATGTTCTCATGGAGACAACTATGTGGTCAGGTGGTTTGTTTAGGGAGCGCTCACCACACAAAGCTGGACTTTGGGGAGTAATCTGCGATCTTTGGGTTCTCTGAGTACTGAAAGGCAGCAGCAACCTCCTTGCTGGTGTTTTTGCCATAGTTCACCTTTACTGTCAGCAAATCTGAGGGAACCTTCTGTCCTCGATACTTGCCCGTCTTACAGGTGATCCACTGACCAAAGGAAAGCCTGTCCAAAGAGAGAGGTGGTCAAACCAGTCAATTCATGACACCGAGTGGTTTTGTGGGCAGGAGACTTACACTTCACAAGGTACTCCGCCCACTGCGACTGTCACATCCGCTTTGGTGGCCGTGTCCAGGTCCTCGCCGCTGATGGTGATGACCGTTCCTCCGGCAGCAGGACCCTTCCCGGGGTGCACGGCGTCAGGTTTTGGGTCCTGAACAAAAGTGTTGCTGTAGTGTTTTCCACAGGATTGCAATCTATCTGTGGTGACGGCTTGCATTCGTATATTTGATCATGTTTATCGCTGAGGCAGCCAGTCGCAGTTGCGGACGCGAGTTGGTTGGAAGTTGTCGCATTGCCAGCAGTAAGTCACGCTTGTTTCGGGTGAACAATATATAAACAGTATATAAACAAACATTCACAAAATCCTTTCCTTCTGTGTCTTCTTTTCAATCCGGCTTATCCATGATGTGTTCTGCCATATTGCGGCGAAGTGAGCGCATGCGTAAAATAAAGCAGCCGAAAGCTTGTTGTTAAAATACAGTCATACAGGTACATTTTGGATATTTGAAAAATACAACAAAGTGTTAAACCAAAAACAAGTCATTTCAAGTCAATTAGCGCAAGTCCGAGTTAAGTCTAAAGTCAAGAACATCAAGTCAAAGTCAAGTCAGGTTTTTTGGAACATTTGTCAAGCAAGTCACAAGTCCTAAAAATTTACTCGAGTCAAGTTATGTGACTCGAGTCTCCCGTCTCTTGTGTGTAGCGCACCCCACATACATAAATAGTGCTGCCAACACACATTCATTCACGTATTCTTACGTGCTCTAAGCATGTTGAGTAATTCGGTGGTGTGTTGCCCGTATGGCGAGAGTGCATCAATTGTTGGGGTATATAAAGCTGCAGGGGCGTTTTATATGCTACATTGTTTTTGTACTTATCAATGTATTTGTTTTTTTGCTCTTTGCTACTGTGTCTCTATTGTAATATATATATACGTCAATATACATTTATATTTAAATGAATACTGTTATTTACCTGAGCGGATACGAACTACATGCCTGTGGTGCATCTGTGCATGTCCGCATAAGGTCACGGTTGGTGAACAAGGACCATCTATATCAGGGGTGGGTAAAATGCAGCTCACGGGCCACATCAGGCCCACCAGGCCTTTCCAAATAATTTTTAACAAACCTTTACCATTGAAACTATAGCCATCGACGCAGTGCTATGTGGGCATACGAATAAATATCTGAGCACAATTACAATGCCTTAAGTTATGCGTAATGTTTAGCCCTTACTTATTATTTATTTAATAGTTGTAGTGATTTATGTGTTAACTTGAGTGGATGTGTTGTTTCGTTGCATCATGACCAAGTATATTGTTCTGTTTAATGACCACCTATATATAGACGAACCCTCTGCCAAATTTTTTAACCCACATAAATAAAAATAAAAATCATGGCACGCAATGTCACAGATGCTTTGTGGTAAAAACAAAAAAATTGACAGTGGAGGAAGTCACTTGCGAAGGTCTTGTGCATGTACAGAACCAATCTGGATCTTATATGTTGTGCAAGTTTGATGGACGTTGGTCTTCCAACGTAAGGACGTTGGCTATACAAATGAAGCCACCGCCATATGTCCGAGCAGCCTCAGATGATGTGCGTGGATCAATGAATGTCTGGTAAAACTGCACACAGGAAGTGTTTGCATATCGACTTATTGACTTTGTGCTTTTCTCCCCTTGCTGCAGCGTTTGTCTGCTCTGTGAGTGAAATTACTAAAACATAAACTCATTTCTTATTTCCATCCCAGCCTCCAGCGGGTCTTCCTGCCGCTCAGGTCAACGAGTCTATCATTTGTTAGCTCAGCTCAAGATGAAAATTAAGCAGCAGGAAGTTAACTTGGGAAAATAATTTTTACATGAATTTGTCTGCAGGGAATCTTTGCACACTTGAACATCTTGTGGTGGATTTTCTCACACACTTTCTAAAAATTCCAAATAAAAAGAATACTGATGACGTACCCGATAGGTAAAAACCACCTCTGAGCTTCCGCTTCGGCCCTCGTCCACCTCCACGACCACCACTCCGCTGTTGGTTGGCTCCAATGGGAGGTCAAAAGGTGGCGTTCGCTTGGCTGGGCCTATCTCACACACAACACTGAAAGGCAAACACAACACAACAGTCAGTGGCAAGCATTTTACACCACAGGGGGCGCTGTCACACACACGACCAGCCATTACTTAAGAAGATGTGTAATTAAGAAGCAAAGCCACTGCAATAAAGCATTGCAAGCCTGATTGATGCTATCAGTAACACTTCCATACACCACAGTGATTAAAAAAACACCATCAGATTGGTTGTTTTAAATACACTGGCTAATCTTGGACTGGCTGGCTGAAATGGGAAAACTACCTACTTGCACATTTATGTGTGACTTTGGATAGAATTATTACATTTTGACATGCTTTTCCTCTACTTCTTGTGTTATCATGTTGTTATATTGTAGTGATAGGAGAATTGTTGTGGGCTTCTGAGCTGTCATTCATAGGTTGTCCTACAGGGCCAGTGGCGAATGCCTGCTAGTTGGAGCCAGTCCAAGAGAGAAGAAGAGTTGGTAAGCCATGTGTGAGTGTGTCTTGCTGCTTTTAGATGCCAATAAAAGGATCATGTGTGTGCCGTCATCCTCATTCCACCCAATATTTGATAGAAGAGCACTCATTTCTTTGCATGTCTTCACTACAACGACAAGAAAGCTTTTGTGCAGACTCATATCTTTCTTACATGGCTAACAATAAAAAATACACAAGTTGATACTGTCAATAGTTTATCATGGATTAATAGCTCTAAACAACACTGCAACACAGTGTTGCAGTGTCGACATGAACAAAATAAATTTTCAAAGAAATTAGCATAGTTAGCCTTTATTTCAACCTAAGCAGGCACTTTTAATCATCAATACTAATAACGAATAACTGACTTGTACTTGTCCTCTTGGTAATCACACTCCACACCCGCCATGCTGATCCTCTTAATAATAATCAATACTAATAACAATAACTGACCTTGTGGAGACAGAGTACTTGTCCTCCTGGTGATCACACTCCACACCCGCCACACTGATCCTCTTAATGTCTTCCTTCTTGATTCCCATGTTGGACCCTCTGATGGTCACAGAGATGTGACCGTTAAGCGGACCAAAGCGAGGGATGATCTGCAGTAATCACATGACCAAACACATAACATACAAAAAAAATCAATTTTTTTTCCATTACATTTTCCACTAATGACTTTCTTCTGCCTTCTGACTGGCTATATTGCTCTTCCGGATAGCATGGCCTGTCAATATGTTTCCACGACAACAGAGACCACAACAAACATGCACAGTGGTCTCTTACGTCAGTGATTTTGGGTGCGGGGCAAAGCACCGGCTGCGTGGCGGAGCACAGTTGTCGATAGACGCATGCCTGCGAGGCGGCGCACCAAACACACTCGTACTTGGCATCAGCGTGTTTGCACAGACTGCAGTCCTCTCTTCCCACGGAACAGTTGTACAGAACCACTGCAGAACAGCACATCTCAGACCACACATCACGACCAGTCTATGTGTTTGTGTGAGAGCGAAGGACACACTAACCTGTAAGGGTGCTGTCAATCTTGCGCTCAGTGTCACGTTCTATCACATGGAAGGAAATGTTCACCTCTTGCTGCTTGGTGTAGGAAAACTACAAACACACACACACACCATAAATACAAAACATCAAAAAGCTGGATGCTGGACTCTGCATCTTTCTAGAAGCAACAATCACACACACACACATAATGAAATATTTGTGCAGCATCACACACACAGATATTGAAATGTGTGTGCAGCAGCATCTCACACACACACACACACACGCAGATATTGAAATATGTGTGCAGCGTACACATGAGGAGGAATAATAGCAGACATGAAAGGAGTTGCACAGACAAATACACGAGATAATGAGAGGTCATACAGCGGTGAAAGCACACACATGCACACACACACACCCACAACACACACACACACCTAAAGCGTGTCTGAACTCAGCATGACATGTGCATTGAGCTCAGTGGGAATATTTGTTGGCGCTCGCATCCTCCAGGGGGCACCGTCACACACTGCTGACAGTAAGAGGGCCAGGAAGACATAACTAGTTTTAGCTCAAAGTAAATACGTAAGTCATTTTCTTAAGTTTTATTTGACAATGTAACTTGTCAATAAGAGCAAAACCAATAAAAATAAGAAGACATGAAAAGTAAACAGACACCCGATAATTAGTTTGCAGAAAGATTGAATAAACACTAATTAAAAGCGGAGTCTGATAGCGGGAAACATATCTGCGGGAAATACCAGCACAGCAGGATGACGGAGCCAAACCAGATCTCACGTATTTCTCTTTTGCAAGCTCATGAAGGCACCAATTGCAAAAGCAAGAAAGCATTTAGGTCATCTTCCAATTGTAGAAAAAGCTGATCTTGAATCAAAGCAATAAAGCTAGAGCCTGACACTTTATTGGTTAATAAACACTACCAGTTTGAGACCTGGCCCTGCTTTCAGGGTAAAATCAATAAAAAAGTATTCCACTACATTTAACTGTGTTGTTATTATATTGTTAATATATTATTACATTATTTATTCATACCCGCAACCCTAATGAGGATAAGCGGTATAGAAAATGAATGAATAAATGAATATTATTTTTCAACATTTTATAATTTTACTCTAACCTGTAATAAAAGTTCATTACTACAGGTCTCCCGAGATGAGACCATATATGATACTGATGTGAGGAGACAATATTTAAACATGGCTACAATGATGAACTAAAGGAGCGCACAAACAAATGTGTTTTCATCAAAGAATGCAGGTACATTTTCAAATGTTATATAAATTTGACGTAAGCATGATCTAAGTATAACGTTTTTAACTTGTTTCCACAAATCCAAAGAAAAAGTCAAAATGATCAAATAAATAATAATATTAATTATTTATATTGATATGTACTGACAGTATGCAAAGACCCATGCCAATTACATTGCAGATTACCATAGATGACTTTTATGGTTACGCCTAAAGACCTACAATTCCCATGATGCTTAGAGTGAAGAAGCAGAAAATAGGTCTGAATTAGACGCTACTATCACAAGTTTTCATAGAAGTCATGAGGATCCATGGTGTTTGATGAGATGTAGAAATGTGACGCGGGGAACAGCAAGTGCAGGTAGGAATGCAAGGTTTATAGTGTACATAAAACAATTCATGTGTGCTTCCAATCCTGCCTCGAGAACTGCCACTTCCCTATTCCGTGTTTATCATTCATAGTCGCAATGATGCCCTACATCACAGTCTGATTTTTGCCCTTTTTGCTGCCCTCAAATGCAGCTTTTCTCAAAACGAGAAACATCATCTTGTTTTAATCGCGCAAGATCTCATTACATGACATTGCTACCTATTAATTACCCATGCATGTAATATAAAATATGAATATAAAAACAATGTGATGTACTTCTTGTTCTCTTACCTCATGTCCTTTGAATTTAAATTTTGACCCCTGCTCCTGCATGACCTCCTCCTCTGTCTGCTTCATCAGCTCCGTCCCCATCACAAACCTCCGTCCCTGGATAAAAGGCGGGGACATGAGAGACATGGAAATGCTGCTGACCATGATGATGGTAGTGTGCCTTCTTAAAGGATGTTGTCCATACCATGTAGATGTCCAGGTTTCTTCCCTGGAAGCTGATGGGCACCTCAAAGCCCACGGGGATTAACAATGGCTCCGGAGACTCAAACTGAGGACAACGGTCCGGCTGGGAAAGACAAAACGACAACAATTTGTCTACCGTGGATAAAATACATGACTAATTGTACATGAGGAGGAACAGCAAATCAACCTGCTGAGGTTTGATAATGTGACTTCCATGCAGAGCGTCGTCAGTGTCGCTGCATTGGTGCTCCCGGGCATTCCACTGACAGCCCCATTCACTGGTCACACAGGAAATACACCTGACACACACACACGCACAAACACGCACACACACACATACGCACAAAGATGTGAGTTGTTTGAGCCGTGCACGTCAGTGTGAAGTGGCTTCCTTCTTACGGGGCGTTCGGCTTCTTCCTGACTGTCGCGGCACAGTTATAGAAGTGATATTCTCCAGATGTCACCACGATCCTGTCATTCACCACAATTTGGACCGGGACGGACACAAAGTCTGAATGCAAACAAACACAGATTTCCAAGCTAACATCAACATGCACAGCACTTTATCGCAGAGCATTGAATCCATCTCAATTGGACTTTTCGGGTTGTCTTAGAAGATGCTTGCTCAATGACCAGATACGACAGCTCTAGTCTGACGGGATAGTGTAGGACCTAAGTATTTATCCTCTTACGTGATGCAAAACGACAGTCGGTAATGTACACTGGACTGAGACCTCTGTCAATCCATGACAGTCAATATTACAACCGACTGGAAAAGAGTAATTCCTTGTTAATTTGTGGTTAAGTGGTTCCAGACCCAACTGTCATAAGTGAATTTCAGACAATGGGATTCCTTATTCCACATATAAATACAGTAATCCCTTACCATATCGCGGTTCACCTATCGCACCCGCGGTACATCGCGGATTAAAACATATATTATATGTAAAATCTATATTGCGGACTCCTCTTTATATCACGGGTTTCTGAGGAGATACGTCTTATATTTGTGTTCTATTTTAATTATTTTTTTAATTAAAAAATGATTTATTTAGTTGGAGGTTAGAGCATAGAAATTCTAAATACACTTTAACATTATTAGAGCCCTCTAGACATGAAATAACACCACCAGTGAAGTGGACAAGAAGTGACGTTGAGTGTTCAGTTTTATCTCGGTGTGGATCACGGCCACAACCACATACCGTGTAGGGGATTACTGTGTCTGATCATTCAAGGCTGCAATAAGTGCATGTGTTCTGGTGCTTGTGTCTCTCAGCCAACATTACAGTAACATTACTGACACCTAGCAACCAGTGTGCAATACTATATATCATCACAAACTCTTTGTGTGCCTTATATTACTTTTACTTTATTTAGCCATTTTTATGCTCAAAATGCTTCATTTTAGGCAAAAAAATATTTACATAAATACCCTAGCAAACTTTATGAGGATAAGCAGCACAGAAAATGGATGGATGGATGGATGGACGCATTGTTTAACTGATTATTAATATTCAACCACACAGCAGCATGATTTATTATTGGATATATTTTTGAAAAACTGTGACAGAGTGAAGGCACAAAATTCAAAGCACAAAGTGGTGAGTGATTCCCAAAATGACTGTCATTGCCTAGTAATGTCTCACTCCACTAGATCTTAATGACTGTCATTGCCGGGTGAAGTCTCACTCCAATAATCTTAAATACTTTAATTGCCAAGTGATGTCTCACGCCACTACATATTAATGACTGTCATTGCCGAGTGATGTCTCACTCCAATTAATCTCAAATACTTTCATTGCCTGGTTATGCCTCACACCAGTAGAACTTAATGACTGGCGTTACCGGGTGATGTCTCACTCCAAATATTATTCAATACTTTTATTGCCTAGTAATGTCTCACTCCACTACATCTGAATGACTGTCGTTTCCGGGTGATGTCTCACTCCAATTAATCCTAAATACTTTCATTGTCTAGTTATATCTCACACCAGTAGAACCTAATGACTGGCATTTTCGGGTGATGTCTCACTCCAAATAATATTCAATACTTTTATTGCCTAGTGAGGTCTCACTCCAATTAATCTTAAATACTTTCATTGCCTAGTGAGGTCTCACACCACTAGATCTCAATGACTGTTTCCGGGTGATTTCTCACTCCACTGTGTCCTAATGATTGTTGTTTTGCATCACAAAAGCGTAATGGTAATGGTTAAATTTTATTTGAACATGCATGTAAATGACATTGGAATACATCACTAGATACACTTGACAGTTCCACATGTTCCTACTTCACAAAAGGAGTAAGAAGAAGCAAAGCCTAGTAAGTCCTAACCCCGTAGGTTCTCCCCAATTTAAATACTTTGTACTGTAGACTTCCTGCAGTTACTAAGTTTGAATGCATAAGTAAGGTAATGTGACGATGCGTTATATAGTAGTCCTTGTCATGGTAAATAAATTATAGTGCCGTCCTGATGAATGATTCTCATAATAATTAATAATAATAGTGATAATAGTGATGAGTGGTGTATAACAATTGTAACAAAACATTGTTGCAGTACAGACAATGTTCTCACTAGGATGAAAAGTTCCTAGTACAAGTATAAGGTGATGGTAACAAACATAGCATTGACAGTCTCTCCAAGGAATGAAATAATATGACTTTAGATGTACACAATATTTCACGAGTCTTCTTCCTTGTATTTTCTAAACATCAACTGTTTGTAATGTTTCTTGTAGTCACTCATTGTAGAGCATTGTTTTAGTTCTTTACTTAATCCATTCCATAGTTTATCCTACATACCGAAGTACTAAAAGTTTTTAGTGTGAAACCTTAGCAGTGATTTCCAAACAGGTGTACACGTACAACCTAATTTCAGAGGGCACGTGGAAACATTTAATTTCCAAGATGATAAGGTAGGTATGACAGGGGCTCTCGGGCACACAAGACAATAAAGGTTGGGAAATACTGCTATAGAGGATAAACACTTGGTTTCTACACCACCCACACAGCTGTCCTTTCTAGTCATTGAGCATAAACTGATGCTTTGACAAGAGTCTTATATAGCAACCTGAACAGCCCAGTTGTGATCCATTCCCTTTAAGCTAACAACTTTCCAAGCTGCTTGCATACCCTGTTGCTCGGGAGTGGGCGGGATATCCACGAGGTCTGGCAAGGAGCAAGTGGCCACTGCCTGGCTGCCAGTCACCACAGCGCCGCTGGGGACAGAGCCGAAAAGGCAGTGGAGCTTGTCCGACTGTCTCAGTCTAGGCAGGGTGGGGATGCTGATGTCCACCTGGAAAAGACAACTGCTCCGTGAGGACCAGGGTTGTGAAGGATAAATGGATGTAACCAGATATTCGGTTGGACTAGCGAGATATGCCATAAATTAGCCATAAATCCTCAGATGAATGGATTGCAGAGACATGCACCGGGTATCGTGAGACTAGCAAGCATTTGACAGTTTTTTTGTATCATTACACCTGAAGGTTTGGGGATGTGCTCTTTTACACATTTGAAAATACTGTAAGAATGGCACTTTTATACAATTGGCTTCTTTTTTTTATAATCTAAGACATGACCAAACACATAAGACATGTCTACATCAACAAATGTAACCGTAGAATCATATCCGATGGAAATGTATTGTTTTTACGCTGTATCAAATCATCCTGTTTTGAAAATGTCATATTTAAAATGCAATATAACCTGTATATGTAATCAAATCGTCTACCACAAAGATGGTTACATCCCTAATGAAGACAAAGGTCGAAGCCGCCCAAATGTTCTCAGTGGTCCTTCTCTGAGTACCTGCTGTGTTTTCTGGCAGCTGATGTTTGGAGGGTCAAAGGCCTGAATCTCCACACACTGCTGATAGGGCGACCACAGCCAGGTGTTCTCTTCGGTCCACCTGTTGCACTCCTGCTTCCTGGTGCACCTGGAAGGAAAATCTGACCTAAGAACAAAAGCTGACTCCACAAGTTACTGTAGAATTTTGACGTAGAAGTTAGTTACCTTCCCTCCAGCACGCACCAGCCACAGTACGGGTCCCTCAGGGACATACAGGACTGGCAGTCTGTCTTCAGGTGACAGGACTGGACCGGAACCTTGGTGATCTGCAGACCGAGAGACATTCTTTCACACCCACTACTCCAGGTTCGAAGATTCACACCCCTCCCCCACCCCACTGACTACAATGGACATTGCAGGCATATCAGCCCTGGAGCCCCCCTTCTCCCCCACTGCCCTCACACTCTCGGAGCAGAATGTGGCCAAGACATTTAAAAAGCAAAACCCTCGGAAAGCTCCAGGTCCAGATGGTGTCTCTCCTTCCACCCTGAGACACTGTGCGGTAGAGCTGGCGCCTGTCTTCACGGACATCTTCAACATCTCTTTGGAGTCATGCCATGTCCCAGCCTGCTTCAAGCTGTCCACCATTGTTCCCGTCCCCAAGAAGGCCAGGATCACTGAACTCAACGACTACAGACCTGTGGCACTGACATCTGTGGTCATGAAGTCATTTGAGCGCCTGGTTCTGCCTCATCTCAAGTCCTTTACCTCCCCGCTCCTGGACCCCCTGCAGTTCGCCTACAGAGCCAACCGGTCTGTAGATGACGCCATCAACCTGGCCCTCCACTACATCCTGCAGCATCTGGACTCCCCAGGAACCTACGCCAGGATCCTGTTTGTGGACTTCAGCTCTGCATTCAACACCATCCTCCCAGCTCTGCTCCAGGACAAGCTCGCCCAGCTCAACGTGCCTGACTCCACCTGCAGGTGGATCACTGACTTCCTGACGGACCGGAAGCAGCGCGTGCGGCTGGGGAAGAATGTCTCGGACACTCGGACTATCAGCACGGGATCCCCACAGGGCTGTGTACTTTCCCCCCTGCTCTTCTCCCTGTACACCAACAGCTGCACCTCCGGCCACGACTCGGTGAAACTGATTAAGTTTGCGGATGACACCACCCTCATCGGGCTCATCTCAGACGGTGATGAGTCTGCTTACAGGAAGGAGGTGGACCGGTTGGTGTCGTGGTGCAGCTGCAACAACCTGGAGCTCAATGCTCAGAAGACAGTGGAGATGATCGTGGACTTCAGGAAAGTCAAAGCCCCCCTACCCCCCCTCGTCTTGACAGACTCTCCCATCACAACTGTGGACTCCTTCCGCTTCCTGGGCACTAACATCACCCACGACCTCAAGTGGGAGCAGACCATCAGCTCCATCATCAAGAAGGCTCAGCAGAGGATGTACTTCCTGAGGCAGCTGAGGAAAGCCAAGCTGCCTGTCCAGACGATGGTGCAATTCTACACGGCCATTATTGAGTCCATCCTCACCTCCTCCATCACAGTGTGGTTCGCTGGGGCCACTGCCAGGGACAAACACAGACTGCAGCGCATCGTGCGCTCCGCCGAGAAAGTGATCGGCTGCAGCCTTCCATCTCTCCAGGACCTGTACGTCTCCAGAACTCGGGGGCGAGCAGGCCGGATACTTGCTGACCCTTCCCACCCTGGACATGGACTATTTGAGCCACTCCCCTCTGGCAGAAGGTTACGGTCCATTCGGACCAGAACCTCTCGCCACAAGAACAGTTTCTTTCCTGCTGCTGTTGAACTCATGAACACTTTATAACATTTGCACTATGCTCACTTTATAACCAGTATTTTTGGCACCTTATAATACCTGCACTAAAAACACTCTCATGCCTTTACTTATCAGTGATTTCAACTTTTTACTCAGGTTCTATGTTTAGTTAGTTCTATGTTTATTTAATACTCTATGTTTACTTAGAATTCTACGTTGCACTGAGTCGCCAAAGAAAGTTCCTAGTTTGTGAATTGTTCACTTACAATGGCAATAAAGTTTTTCTGATTCTGATTCTGATTATGGGGATATTCTAATGCATTGGCTAGACTCCATCAAAGCAAACTAATTATTCATATATGAATCAATAAGACGTTGTCCATTTGAGTGTGGCGGCCCAAAGATGAAGGGACACATTTGAGAGAGACGCATGAGGAGAAGAAAAACACAGAACAAATCAATGAGCACTAATGTAGAAGGATGTTTGGCTCAGAGCCAAGGGAAAGGATCAAGTAGGATGTGCAGATGAAATGAAATGTGAAATCAAAGCTGTGACAAGCTGACCTTCGGGTGGTGCTGCAGGGGAATAGATTAGTAAGGAAGATAAATCACCTTCTTCTCAGTGGTGATGTACAAGTGCTGCAGCTGAGAATCCAACAACAGATCCTTGTTGACCCTGTCGCTCGTCATCTCACCTGAAGCCCGCCCGTACACCTCGGGGTGGGCAGAGAGGTGCAACTTGAGCACCTGCACACATAAACCAAATAAGACATCTTCATTGACGTGTTACGGGTGCCATAGACAATAGGCCGATTGGTGAAAATCATTGCTGACGCATAGAAAAACCGGCACATCAAATGCGAGAAATGACTGATTGGTTAAACTCATAGCCAAAGCGTAGCAGGCGCAGGGTGCACATGAGAGGTGGCACATGACTGCAATTAATTAAACTCATCACGCAAATGTGCAGCAAACCCTGCAAGAAACAACTGTGAGTGGTGAAGGTCCTTGTCAACACAACGAAAAGCTTGACACAAGAAGCAACGAGCTACACCGGTGAGTGTAGCTGGCCAGCTTGTAAGACTTGTAACTCAGATCCAGAATGAAGTATTCCACGGTTTTGATTGGCAGTCAGATGTGGACAGAATGTGAAGCATCAAATGTAGTTCAGAGGAGGATAAGCGACCAGTGCTGATCGTGTACATTTGGTGGAACCATATATTTCTGGTATTAAATATAAAGTTACAAATATGTGTGTGTAGATTCATGTAAAATTACATGATATGCTTTTATCTTTATATGTAATTATTCTTTTCTAGAAATGTAAACTCTGACACAGCAAATATTCTTTTTTTACTCCCTGTTTACTAGCGACACGGTACTGAATAGTATCCTGTCTGCTCATTGGTCTATCAATGAAACTCCCATTAATTGGTCCTCATCGGGTAGACAATGATGAAAACATTTTTCAACTTTCTGAGGCCGCGTCGCAACCCAGCATGTGCATATAAGTTGGCTTTTCGCTTGGCTGGACAGTGATTCATGATAATCGCCCTGTGGCACAGCTTGCATTGAAAAAGAATGGACTGGAGGCATGTGTAGCGTCTCGTAGCGCTCTACCTCTCCGTTGGCGGTGCCCAGGAAGGCCACAGCGTGTCCCATTTCCACAGCCACGGCCACGGCGGTCATGTGACCCTTCCGGACCAGCGAGGGTTCAGCGACCAGAGCGACGTTAGCTTTGCTGGCCAGCGGTGAGGGCAGGAACTCGGCACCACACTTGTACTTTAGCACCATGTTTTGCTGCAGGAGCAAACCCAAGCTTGTCAATGTGTCCACATGTGAGGATGCACAACCATGCTCACCTGGTTGTTGCTGCTGCACAACCCCCCCGACTTGGTGGAGTAGGGAGAATAGACGGAGGGCCTGTCGTCAATGAGACCACCGTGGCTGTAGCAGGCGCCGATTATCGCCAGCAGTCTCTTATTTATAGCACGTAGAGGGTACATACCTAGCAGCCACAACACAGTCAGTTCCTCAGTTCATATCAAACCTTCATCTCTAAATAACCACAAAGACACCATCTCGTAGCAACATACACATGGCTGAAATGGACGAGTCGTCATCCGAAATGAAGGTGACAAAGAGAACCTTGTCAGAGGCCAAGACTGATCCATACTGGCCCGATCTGGTCAGATTCTGAGCCAGAACCTCCCCTGGTGTTGTAACGTAGGCAGCCTGGAGGGGCAGAAAGAGGAACAAGAGTCATTTAGAAATATTTATTACAATGATTAATTATATAATGAAAAATAATATATTATTACAATTTCACTTGGGGATTAATGGGAGTAACTACCTATCTAAAATGTCACATGGATTAAAAGGTGACAAAATTCCCCATAAGGATAGCATCTGTGTGGTGAGAACGGGGCAGCCAGAAGCCAATCAGACAGTCAGGTATAGCATGGCTACTACGAATGATACAGTAATATGGAAGTGGCAATATTGGAAGCAAACATTAAGTGATTTAGATAAGAAAGACAATACAGGAGAGATAACAAAAGAATGTTAAAAATTGAATAGAATAAATAAATAATACATCATAATAAATTCATATTAATAATACATAATTAAGTAAAAGGGCATTTGAAGCCAATTTAGGTAGACTTTGAACCCTGCAATCCAACCTACCTTGGTGTTCCCACGGTTTCTTGCTGCTTGTTTAAGTCCAATCAAAAGCTGTAGTCATTCTACATTTCATCAATTTTAATTCAATATTTATCAGATCAACCTATGTAGATGTTGGGACTTGTCTGCACCTTTAATCACCGAGTGGTTCTATTGATGATCACTGCATCTGGCTCAGCGCCAACTTTCAAGACGTGCAATCACCGGTTCCGTTTCATAACGCACCTCATACGTAGAAGAGATGCATGTTGACGATTTAGCCTCATTGTCGCAATATTTAGCCAGTAAAGGTGCACATTTAAGTTTTCTTGCATCATGCATTTATCGGATAATTAAATACAGACATCCACAAAGGTGTCAAATCTGCCAAGCAACTTAGTAATGCCTTAGTAATGCACACCTTAAAGCTGTAAAAAACCCTCCACAACGCAAACCAGCCAATGACCAACAGATCCTCCGTCGCCTTGCATCACCTCACCTTCCTGGCGAAACACGTATGGGTGTCCAAAGTGTGGTGCAGGAGCCATCTGTGGAACGTGGCTCATTTCGGAAATAAAATAAACAAAAACCCAGCAAAGATTTGTCTGTAAAATGTGTATTTTTTTAAATTATTGTTCTTTTTTTCAAATTAAAAACTATCAAAGAACAGCTGAATAGCCCTGACCAAATTAGACAGAAGTAAGGTGTATTATTATTATTATAATTATTGTATATTCCCATTATTTGGTATAAAAAATATTGCCAATAATACATTAGAGTGTCATTTGTGGGACAATAAAGGTTTCAAAGCAAACCTGCATTGTTTTGTGAATGGGTTAAATAAGGTTTGTTATATTTTTTACTAATTTTTTTACTCAAATCTCCTGTTGTTCGTGTAGACCCAATCTCGTGTATCGTCTCGTCTAGTGAGTTGGGTGTGTGGTGACCCCTCAAATGTAATGAAGGTGAGGCTGACAAGAAGGAGACGCTGAATGAAAGTAACCTTGAGGGACAAGATCCGTTACCTGAACTTTGTTGTACTTGTTTGAGGCGCTACAGTTGAGCTGCAGCTCGGTGTACGAGAAGTAGCTCTGGTCATCCTCGCACATTCGGGAGATGAACGTGAAGTTTTTGGTGTCCTGAACTCCCAGGGTGCGTGAGAACAGGAAGTAGACAAAGCCACCATCCTTGAAGGCGAATCGGAAGTCGTGGAGGTATTTCATCACAAAGGGATTGGCCTGCACGGCGGAGGCGTCAACAATGTTTTCAAAGATGTTCCACTCGCCATAGTCCCGGAGGATGCGTGTGGAGATGAGCTTGGTGCTGTCATGGCTGCCATAGCCTTTCGCCACCTAGCTCGGAAAACAGACGCCATGGTAAAAGAAGGTGCAGTTTAGAGTTTTTAAAAGAAGATGACGCGCCTTCTCCTCACCAGGAAAACAGTGAAGTTGTCTCTGTCCTTGGTGAAGTAAGACATGACCCCCACCACCGAGACACTCTCCTCGGTGCTCACCACATACGACTTCTCGCCCTTGTTGTCACTGAAGTAGATTACGTGCTCCACGTTGCTGAGGTTCCTCAGTGAGCAGATGCCCCTGAAGATGCTGCCGCACACCACCAGCGTGTCCTTGGCGGCATGGACCAGGAGCAGCTTGTTGTGGTTGTCCGTGTCCGCCGCGTCCTCACACGCCTCCGTGATGGGTGGCGTGCACTGCCGGTTGTCCCGCTTTGGCCCCATCTCTATGCGAGCTTCCCCCACCAGGTCAGGGGTCAGCTGGTAGAGGGCATTGACAGCACCCACGTACAGCTGCCCAGAGCGAGGGTCTTGGGCCACGTTGTTGATCAGAGTGTCGGAGGAGAACTCTGGGTTTTTGCCGCTGGAGCTGGCAAGGAACAAGGTTGCCAAGGTGACCAGTACTGTCCACGCCCTCCAGCACTTCATCATGGCTGGTGAAAGAAGACGAATAAAAAACAATTTTATTGTTTAAAACTTCCTTTGACTTCCTCTTGAAAGATGACTTTGGAGGAAGTGGTGGTGTAAACACGTGCAGACGGAGACTAATTAGACTAATCTCCCTGAGCTGGAAACAATTCTTTCTTCAAATGCTGTATACTGCTTGGTGCACACGTTTGGCAACACGGAGCGCTGACGATTAAACATCAAAAAAGCTCTCTCGTTCTCCAAAGACAGCAATGATCTGATTCTGCAGAACGGGCATGGTGGAGAAGGTGAAGGTCTAAAGGAAGGAGGAGACATTCACATCCAGTAAATCCACTAGCGACATGCCTGGCTTCTGCTCCCATTAATGGGTGTAATTATAGCAGCCGCCTCTGGCTGTTAAACAAGCTGCGGTCTTCCTAATAACATTTCTGTACACACACACACACACAATATGTGCCAAGTTCGCACTTAGCGTCCATGATCTTCATTCTGTCTTAGATAATAAAGATAACACGGCTGCAGCCACAATAATCAACATATTCATTCACATGAGTGTTATTATCCTTGTAAAAGTAAAACTCTTCATGTCTAACATGAATTTCTGCAGTCAAAACACACCCACACACACACCCCTGCACAGGCGGGACTGTGGTATAAAAGCGTGTGACCTGCGGTGGCGGTGACAAGGTTCTGGGTATTTGCAGACTTCGTAGCAGCTCTTTTATAATTGCAGATTTGTCTAATACTCACTTCAAACACACACACACAAGAAACCTCCGGCCTAGGTTAAAAGACCACGTCCTTGGTGTAATTTACTTTCCCTTCCAATGACCTTGTCACTGCGTCCCCCAAGTCGAGGCTACCCTGACCTAAAGAGGAAGTTTGTTAAACATGACCATTGATCTTCCTAACAAAATCCCGATTTGAATGAAGCCTTGACATTCCAAGCTGACGTGTCGGCGAGTGTTGAGTGTGTTGGCTCGGGAAACTTACTTCCTTTTACTGACTCAAGTTATTTTCAGTCACTCACTCAAGTGAATCGCGTACTCATTTCACTGGAGTCATCGTCACAAAGCCCATGCACATGTGCGCCATGTTCCTCCTGAGTCAGTGAAACTCAAGGCTTGGTCAAGTACTCCAGTTTGTGAAACTTGTGGGCTGAGTGAGTGAATCGTTGGCTTTGTAAAGTCTGTGATGCAGCTCGGGCAGAAAACGACTTAACGGAGACAAGTACCCTTGAGTCCCGATTTGTACATCGCTATGCCTTTGTCACATTTAATTGTGCCTCATGGTGCATTCAAAGACCTGTGAGAACACAGTCATTTTTTACCAGCTTCTAAATATAATATGGTATGTGTAATGATGTTTAATAATTATAGTTTTTGTGTTAGTTGAATGTGGATGTTGATCCAGAATGTCGTCACTGTCAGCGCCGTGTTGCCTCTTTGTCTTCACTTCAGTTCAGTTGTTACCACATGGCACCAGTGTGTGTGCGCGGGGGTGTGCATGTGCGTGTGTTATCATGACAGGGCAGACAGTGATTTTTAAGCTGAGCCGCATTAATCTTTTGTTACAATTTTGTTACGAATATGAAGTGCTGACGACGGGCAGGCAGCGCCATGGGAGCGAGGACGAGCGAGAAAGACTGTCAAAGAAGAGAGAGAAATAGCAAGCATCAGCGAGAGAATACATGCCAGGAGATGATCTGATGAGATGAGATGGCACTCAAAAGAATAAACAACGTTTCCTAATTCGGAGTGATGGTAGCTAACATGTCAGCATGATTAATGATTAGCTAATTAGCCCTCATTAGCACAGCAGCTACAGACAAGACTATGAAGTTTGCAAAGGACGCTTAATCAACGCTACAGCAGTAGGTTACCTAGACTTTGAGTTCACACCCTAACAATTTACACATGCAGGAGGGGGCAGTTTGATAACCTCCAAACATAAATAAATTGCAGACAACAACTAGCAAATACATCATAAATAAATAACACCTAGCAAATAAATCATTAACACTGAATAGAAACTAGCAGATAAATCATAAATAAATAGCAAATAAAAACTAGCAAATAAATTATAAATAGCAAATAACAAATAGTGAATAAATCATAAAACGCAAACAAACTAGTAAATAAATTTTAAATAAAAAGAAAATAAATCATAACTAAATAGCAAACAACTAGAAATAAATAATAAATAAATAGCAAATAAATCATAAACAAACAGCAAACAACCACCAGTGAATAAATCTTAAATAAATACCAAACTAGCCAATATATCCTAAACAGCAAATAAAAACTAGTGAATAAATTATAAATAAATGGCAAATAACTAACAAAATAAATCATGAATAAATAGCATACATTCCATTCCATTTTCCTCCACTTATCTGGGTCCAGTTCGCGGTGGCAGCAGTTTCTGTAGGTAAGTCTACTGTAGACTTCCCGGTCTTCTGCGACCTCGTCCAGCTTTACCGTCAGAACACCAAGGCGTTCCCAGGGCAGCTGTGAGACATAGTCCCTCCGGCATGTCCTAGGTCTTCTGAGGGGCCTTCTCCCGGCCGGGCATGCCCGGAACACTTCACCAGATTAACGCCAGAGAGGCATTCGGACAAGATGCCCGAGCCACCTCAACTGGCTCCTCTCGATGTGAAGGAGCAGCGGCTCTACTCTGAGCTCCTCCCGGATCTTTTAGGGTGAGTCCAGCCATCCTATGGAGGAAACTCATTTTCGCCGCTTATATCCGCTATCTCTTTCTTTTGGTCATGACCCATAACTCATGACCAAGGGTCGGCAACCTTTACCATCGAAAGAGCCATTTTGTCCCCTTTTCCAGTAAAAAAAAAAATGTTCGGGAGCTGTAAAACATTACAGAACTTATAATCTTTTATAAATTGTAATGTTTTGTATTGTTACCTACTCAACATTCCTTGTCTCATTTTCCCAGCTCGCTTTTTTCTAACTTTAACTACCTAGTACCCCCCGCACTCCCTTTCCTCCACACGATGGCCTGCAGATGGAATGCAGGATAAGAGGGTGGAAAGATAGCGAGGAGGGATTGTGTGTAGTACATGCAGGCGTTGACATGTTCACGCCGTCATCCTGAGACTGATGGCGACACATCAGGCACTCTTCCCCTCTTCATAGGCAGAACATGTCCCCACGCTTTAGGAATGTGACTTAGGGATGCATGAATAAACTGACTTCATGCGTAGATGACCATCGACAACTTCCTGTCTGCATCCATATGAGAGGGACCCTCCTAAAAAGGTTGTGACCTCTGGAGGAGGGGAAAGGAACTCTTGTTGCTTACATTCTTCCCATGTCTCTCTCACACAATTTCACACAGTGTGTGAGAAAGACAATTTCTCACACACTATCAAACATTACACAAAGAGAAACAAGGAGTATGAAGACGTCTCCTCCAAAAAGACCGTATGGAGACAATGCCTAACCTGCGAAAAGCATCTGACGACCTGGCGGCTGCTTTGCCGATGAAACACTTCACTCACAAAACTCAGAGAAGTTTTTTGCTGACCTAATTTTTGGAGCCAGTTCAACCACTGTGTGTTTGTGATCTCCTAATGACCAATTTACATAATTAACACACAGAGGCATGGCAAGCTGCCTGTGGGCTCACACACACACACACGCACACACACACACACACACACACGCACACACAATTCAGTGTGCCATGGAGAAGTGACAAAGACGCCCCGCTGCTAATTCATGACATGTTACAATAACAAAATCCCACATGGAAACATCAGGATCTTCCTGGGGGCCCGCACCCCCATACACAGCCCCACACGCATCCCAACAATTTTATGTGTGGCCAACACAAATATTTTTCCACCTGAGGAAAAGCACCTGTGAGGTGTGTTCTCTCAAAAAGGGTCTGGTGTTCAGTGTTGTATTTCCTACCTGTGTGTGTGTCTGTGTGTACGTACATGTTGTATGAGAAGCAGTGAATGGAAAGAAAAGGCTCAAAGTTGGGTGCGGATAGAAGAACAATAGTCATCGTCCTCCTGCCCCCATGCTGCCTTTTATTCCTCCACCCTTGCATTCTCCTCCTCTTCGTCCCGCCCCTCTTTTCTCCCGCGGCTTCTGCAGCTGAAACACAAAACCGTTGTAATCCGCATGATCCCCAAACGTCCGGAAGGAAGGCGAAGGATGAGCGGTGGGCAGGGAATGAATGAGACGTTAAAAAAGGATGACACAATGGCGTGATGTAGTTCCTCCATGCGGTTCTCCTGGTTTGGTTGACTCTCGCCAGTAAGGTAAAATGATAAAATATTAAAAACGAATAATAATATACAATAAATAGGAATGTATGTAAATTTAACTATACTATAAATGTGTTTTCGGTATTTTACGTGTTCATTCATTTTCTATGCTGCTTGTCATCACAAGTGCCGGGGCGTCATTGCCTCACCAGCCATGTCACTGAACCTCACTGCAAGGCCAGGAACTGACCCTAGGCCGTTAATGACATTCCTTATATGGCCGTTAAACTGCTGCTGTGCTGTAACGAGACTCCTCTTCGTCTGGAGTCACGTATCCATCTTCAAGTTATTTGAGGGCCTTTGTCAGACTAAACTTGTTTCAGGACATGGCAGTACAATCGAGACAGCTATTTCAAGAAGCATCAAACGACAATGATACACTGGAAAACTTTCCACTCACTCCAAGATGGCAATTACTGTATGAATGAATTGGCTTTTTGATATAGTTTTTCAAGCTTTTTAGAACACCTTGATTAAATTGTGTTCCACTGTTTAAAAGGTCAAGCGGGAACAAGTAGATTATGCAAGTGGAAACCATGTCCCTCTTGCTTGTGGGATTTAGTTCATGTAATGTAGAAGACAGACTTAACACATAAAAATGTTTTAGTGCATATAAACATCTGAACGATCACTTCTCGACTCTTTGCCTTTCCTGCTGGATTCCTGTTAGTGAGGTAAAATAAGGCATTTGAGGCGAGTATTTGGTAGAATCAAAGAGCAAATGTTCAGAGACACCAGTAGAGTCAGCCAAGCAGAAGAATTTAATTCCAAGCGAGGCCGGGGAATGATTAAAGACATGAAAACGATCCAGGAGATTAAAGCCCAGGCCTGCGAGGGAGTCTTTGCAAAGTACTTTCATTATCTCACCCAATCCTTACGAACATGTTTGATTTGCTGAACAGACACACTGCAGAAAGCGCAATCCATCAACCAATATTAGCATCAGTAAAACACTCAAATAATACCTCTTTGCTTACCATGCTTCTATTTGGCTTTCATGAAACACTGAACCCACACTGCTAAAAGGTCAACCCCTCTGATAATTTGCCTTAACAAGCTCATCAAACAGCTGTCAGTTCAACATGAGAGGCAGATATCTGGCATCCACAACACCAACACAACGTGAGGACGATGCAAGGAAGCTGATAGCAGCAACATCATCCACCAGCCAAATAAATCTTCCTGATGACAGTTCATGTCATTGTAGATCGTGTGTTGGGAATACTTTTTCTTTCTTACGTTGCAACAGCAGACATCCACATGAGGAACAGACGAGTAGTGAAGCTTGTCTGCTTCTACTGGAGCAGACAAGGTGGAACTGGATCTTCATCTCCACATGAGGTTCCAATCGAATCAAAACAACCCCATTAATACTTATCAGTCATTCAACCACCACAACGCACAGCCAACAATCCGCACATCCTCAAAATCACTGGACCAAAACAAAAGCGTGGTTCATGTCAACAATTCAAACTAAAATGTTTAGAGTTATCATTGACTAAACCTGGACTAAAATTTTATCACCAGGTACATAAATGTTGAAAATGGCATTAAAACAGGAAGCATTTTCATCCAAAAGACTAGGAATAAGAATAAAATGGCTGCCAAAAATACCACTGAGCCTATCTCAGCTGACTTTGGGTGAGATGTAGGGTAGACCCTAGACTGGTCTCCAGCCAATCTCAGGACACACTTACACAATCAACCATTCATACTCCCATACATGTCTCTGGACATTTTATAGTCTCCATTTAACCTAACAGGCATGTTTTTGGAATGTGGGTACCGAGACAGAAACCACACACACACACATCCATGCACGCATGGGGGGCAGAACATGCAATAATTATAGTTTTATACATGCAGAAAAGGATGTGAATGATTATAAATGAGGAATAAATAGACGTTATTGTTGATGTGCACTTTCCGTATATGCTAGTCAGATCAAATTGGATAGTGTTTCTCACCTCCTGCATCAAATTGCGGGCACTCGCAACTTTTTTCAGGTTATTTAGCAATAGGACTCAATAAAAAAATGCACGAACAGCGAGCCAGCAACATGTAGGGTGCTTGGCTTGGGCACACAATGATGCCGTACAGGGCAAGTGGACTAGTTTGTTCAGTCCAATTTTAGGAAACATTTGACTTCAATACCACTTTATGAAAAAGTGAGGCATACAAAAACTCTGATTTCACAGTACATTTTTTAAAAAGGCTAAAAAAAATATGATACATATTTAAAGACAAGGGTCGGGGTTGGTGAAGCAGACCTCCGACCCTGGCCAAGACCCTAAATGTACTTTGTATGTTTGTCATGTGCCCTTTTTTCTTTTCCATTTTCCAACCTTCAACCACTACTGTAGTAGTAAGACACATTCTATGCTTTCTAACGTATCATAAAGTACTAAATACGTCCTCTTTACTACACATTACTTCTAACGAAAATATCAAACTACTAAACACGCCCTGTTTACTACACACTACTTCTTACACGAAAGAAGCTTTACCATAGAACTCTTCCAAGAGCTTTATGCTTTCTAAAGTATCGTACTAAACATGATGTGATTGCTGATCACAACTTCTACCAAGATGGCATCATCATACAGTATTTTCCATTGACAAGACTGGAGCACCCATGTGATTGACTGGCAACCAGTCTAGGGTTTACCCTGTCCCCTGCCTTTCGCCCAAAGTCAGCTGGGATAGACTCCAGCATACCCCGTGATGAGGCCTGATGAGAATAAGCGGCATAGAAAATGGATGGATGGATGGAAGACTGGATCTCCGGAAGAGGAAGCAGCTTGTGTAAACATTTAAAAATGACAGTGAGGGGAGCCAAAGATGAATGGATGGACACACACACGCACGCACCCGTGCACGCACAAACACACACACACACACGCACACACACGCACACACACACACACACACAGTGTACGTATAGTGCAGGGACACGCTTTAATGCAAGCTGGCATTCTGTGACGGGACAGACGCAGATCACAGAAATGAGTCGGTGGGAAGAGACAAGCATGAAAAAATGGTTTGATGCAGGGCCAGAACACTTTTGCTGACCCACACAGTCATGTTCATGTCTCAAATAGAAGACCGGGCCATCAACATGTCATATTTTTCCTAAACATTTACATATGTGTAAGATTTCATACACACCAATTGTTTTGTTAAAGTCCTGCAGGTGGACTTTCTTTGCATGGGAATTTCTTGTGACAGTAAAGGGCTGCAGCATCATCTGTTGTTCTAGCATGCAGTTCCGTGTTACATACAGGACTCCAATCTATGTGTGGAAGTTGTGTATTTTGCATCACTGGCAATGATGCATGTGCATGTCATTGTAATGGGAATGGGTACACAACAAACAAATATATAGCGTTCCCTGATTTATCACGGAGTATAAGTTCCCAAAACAGTCCGCTATAAGTGAAATCCGTGAAGTAGCCAACTTTGTTATTTTACAATTATTATATGTTATTGTTATATATATATACACACACACACACACACACACACACACACACACACACACAAATATATAATTATAATTATATGTTATATGTTTTAAGGACATAAAAACCCTCACCATAGACGTTATACATTTTTCTCAGACAGGCATTATTATCTCCCATTTATCTCTTCTTCAAACGCTCTAACGTTTAGTAGATGTAGTAGTTTGGTGTCTTCACTATATTTGCCATAAGTCGCTTTTCTTTGTACTATTTCTCAAAGTGGCTAAATTGGCAACGGAGATCCCTCCTGCGACATGTTCTTATTGTCTGGCAGACAAGATGAGTATGAGGTGTTACCAAACAGACAGTCCCATTATAATGTAATGGAATTTACTGTTAAACGCAGAATCTCGCAGAAATTGGCAATACCCGGTACATGAATGAAATGCTGTTATCATGAGGAGAAGGAACATTCGTGTGTGGAAGTACTGTATATACCCGGCGGACGGCTAAATTGTGTGTCGTGTTTCACCGCTTCAATGGAATGTGTGTTTTACACTTCCTGATGACGACATGCAGGTTCTGAGTGAAAAAAGATAAGCCCCAACCTCGTTAGCTGTAAAGAGACTTTCACACACAGAACATCCTTCCGGCTTTCAAAATAAGAGTGCAATTTGATACATGTCTAACTGTAAACAAAACGAGCGTGTCATAAAAATATATTACATGTGCAGTAGGAGTTGCATGAGTGACTACATCTTCCTTAATCACAAGCACTTTACAGTTTGTTGAAGATTTTGTAGCAATGTGTGCAGAGGCTGACATTCCATTAGAAAAGTTAGCATGCAGGCTACATCCATTTCCCAGTTACTGGGCTAAATTGTCCATTGATGCATTGCATCAGTAAATGTAAGGTTTTTTGCACTTAACTGACCTTTTATTCACTAACCCAAAAACCACACACTACGCTGGTAAAAATAAGTGTAAAATATAAAAAACTTTAAAAATAAAAATACAAATTCTAAAAACTTAAAACAGAAAAAACAGAATTTGAAAAATATACATAGGAATTTGGGAAAAAATAAAACGGATTTCATAGGGCCCTATGCATGGAGCCCCAGATTTAAGTGTCAGAAAATTGTTTGATATTTGAGAAGGTTTTATGCAAGATCTCATTTCTTAAAAATGGCCGCAAGCCTCCAAATAACCCTTTCAACCTTTCACACACACGCACACACACAGTGCCAAAATAAACAGCCAATGGGGTTCATGGGAACCTTGTGTACATTCTGAGCAGCGCAGGCAGGAAAGTAAAATGCGAAAACAAGCAAAAAGAGGAATACGTCTTGGGAGCAGAAAACTTGGCCATTTATGGACCAGGTTATTCCAAACCCCTTTCAGCAAGGGCCACAAAGTAAAAAATGAAAAGATGCCACTTTGATACTTTTTGAAGCAACACATGTAGATATGCTAAGAAGTTATATTGCATATAGTTCACTAAATACTGCATCCAAGCTTTGTCATATTGGTGAAAGAGTATAATATTATTATCAAATATTATAAATATTCAGTCATTGCTCTTTCACATTTTTGCTGTTTTTTTTAAATATTTCAACATTTTCTCTTACATAATCTTTGTA
The DNA here is from genome assembly GCA_024372805.1 of Oostethus manadensis. Classification (NCBI taxonomy): domain Eukaryota; kingdom Metazoa; phylum Chordata; class Actinopteri; order Syngnathiformes; family Syngnathidae; genus Oostethus; species Oostethus manadensis. The sequence continues at coordinate 4,400,749 of QODF01000044.1, forward strand.
AATTTTCCTATTGCAATATTTTGCCGTTTTCCCCCATAATATAAAAACATTTTCCTCAACTGGATTTTCCAAAAATTTTGTTATTTTGTTGTATTTTACATAATTTAAGGCAGTGGTTCTCAAATAGTGGGGCAGGTCCCCTTGGGGGGGGCGCAGTGAACTGTCGGGTGGGGCGCGAGAAGCAGAGAGTACTTTCAGTGTTAGTGTAAACCTGCCAATATGTCCAAATTAATTATACCCAACATGCCATTTGCCTCTTGAATACACTTCACAGCTGTCCATTTTGTTGCATTTTCTGGTTTCAGTTTCAAGTTCCTGTTTGTACAGTAGAGACAACATTTATGGGCCCTAGGGGAGGGATTAATTTACGGTACGGTGGTACGGTTACTATCATCAAAGTAACGTCTGCGCGGTACCGCGCAGACATGTCTGCACAGTGGCGTTTTCGTCTTCATCCGTGTCCTGGGAGTCGCATTTAGTTCACCTAACCATGTTGGAGTGTGACCCAGATTTACGGAAATCTCGTGGCGGATGCCAATCTTTTCCGATCTTCAAAATATAGCTGATCTGCAACCGTTACCGATCCTGAAGATCGTAACGGGACATCCCTATTTTTTTTGTTTTCTTGTTAAATGATCTTATTAGGATGTGTGGCAGGCCAAAAAAAAAAATCGTGGGCTGCAAATGGCCCCCAGGGAGGACTTTGGGCATCACTGATTCATGAAGTTGGCATTTCAAAATAAAAGTTAGACTGGTTTCAGGTGACAGGAAGCGATTCGCCCTCCTGACTGACAAACAGTAGTGGAGGTCAGTCCCATGACTTGATTTTAGCAGGCACATATCCATCAAAGAAGCCCAGTTCCCTCTCACAAAGCCATTAGAAGACCATACTGGTCTTTTAATGCCAGGAAAAAAAGAAGAACATTATGACACGGATATTAGATGCTGACACACTGCTCACAACTCCAATCATACCCTGCTGCCTAGTCCCAAGAAAGCACAGCATGCTGCCTCTGTGTGTGTGCTTGTGTGTGTACGTGAAGTTTGCTTGGCAGCACTTCTGAGGCCCTCCAACAGCACGTCTGTGGGCGCTCTATCTCAAAGAGCCATATGCTCGGGTATAGCTTTCTCACAAATGTGTGCTCATGCTTTGGAGCGCGTGTCCATATGTTATATGTTGTGTCCTTGGGCAAGACACTTCATCCTCTTTGTCTCCAGCACTGCCCACACTGGTGTATGAATAAGTGGTCAAAGAGGCTGTCGTTGCGAATTGGCGGCCATGTTTCCGCCAACCTACCCCTGGACAGCTGTGGATACAGATGTAGATTACAACCATTAGGGTGTGACTGAGGAGTGACTGAATAATGGCATTATACTTGATGGTTGTTGGGTGGTTGAACATGGTCTATTATTAGTCAAAAAACATTGAAAGACTAGTTATACAGCATGTAGTTGCAGCTGGGTCATGTTATGACGTTAGATTACATTACTTTTCACATGGAGACGGATACAAGCGGCGGAAATTAGTTTCCTCCGTAGGGTGGCTGGACTCCCCCTAAGACATAGGGTGAGGAGCTCGGCCATCCGGGAGGAGCTCAAAGTAGAGCCGCTGCTCCTTCACATCGAGAGGAGCCAGTTGAGGTGGCTCGAACATCTAGTCCGGATGCCTCCCGGGCAACTCCCTGGTGAAGTGTTTCTGGCATGCCCAGCGGGGAGAAGGCCCCGGGGAAGACCGAGGACATGCTGGAGGGACTATGTTTCACAGCTGGCCAGGGAACGCCTTGGTGTCCTCCCGGTGGAGCTGGAAGAGGTCGCCGGAGACCGGGAAGTCTGGACTTCCCTACTGAAACTGCTGCTCCCGCGACCCGTACCCGGATAAGCGGAAGAAAATGGAATGGAGACTAGCTCCTGAGTCAGCAGAGCCCAGCCCACATGCCATGACCGAGATGGACATGCTCCAGCACGACGCCGAGAGGGACACGCTCCAGCTGAGGCAAACATGTCACAGTCGGGGCGGACATGTCGTGGCCGGGGAGGAGACGATCAAGCCATGGCCAAGACTATTACAATTATCAAGTGTAGTGTGGCTGTCGTGTTAGCATGCAAGCTCCAAACCTGTGCTTATGTTTACATGGACTCATGTGGATGATCCACTTCTGATCTGTAACTGTTTGCACATTGAAGACGCTGTGGACATCAACATTTGGCTTATTTTAGCCCACATGGACCCACATCAGCAACTGTTAACATTTAACCAATGTACGTTAGATCCCAAAATGTATAGCAGCAAACTATAACACTTCCTGCTGACCCACTTATCTCACCCTCTTTACTTCATCCTGCTGGCTGCCAAAAGGGAAGACCACCACTGCCCCGCAAATAATTAATGAAACACACAATGAGAAATTATGTTTTTCCTGTGTGTGTTTAATATGAGACCTGTTGTGAAATCAGACCTTTACATGAGTAGATATGAAGCTTTGAGTGGACAGGAAGTAGTGCAGCTACAGGAAGCAAAGAATAAAAGTATAATAATATATACATGTACACATTCGTTGTCCTACATTATGATTCTGCAATCTTCCATGATTTCTTTATTCCACTTGTAATCCCATTATTATCAAACGCAAGTAGTTACAGTCCAGTCAATGTCTGTTTCGTCACCAGTGACCACGGTCAAACAGACAACAAGGAGATGGGCAGTTACTCCTGGGGCTGCTGGGATCACTGGTATTCCCCAAATGCTCCAATGATTGGAAATCCAATCAAAGACGGCTGGGAATTTTTGGAATAGCTGCTAGCATATGAACGGCAGTGTCACATGACACAGAGGGCGTGTGTTGAGGAATGTCTCACTCACACACACGGCATGCTGGGAGATGGGCCGAGCCTTCAGAATCCGGTTGGTTCTGATCTGAAGCAAGTCAAATATGTGGGCGGGGTAGCGCTGACCTGCATGTTGAGTGGATCCTACCACTTGTAACGCCAACAGCAAGCGGCGCTAGTCGGAAAGTTAGTAATGAGTCAGTAATCCTAAAAAAGCGCCGAGTCATGACGGCCGGCGTCAGTGATCACACGCCCCACCTAATATGCTCTACAAGAACTGTGAGTGACATCATCACAAAGTGCAGCTAGTGGCTACCCGTTGCGCTGGAATGCCACATTCAAAAAGTCACCTTTCAATTGTCCTAAGAGAAATGATTCATTAACTGCATTCCTTTGATTCTGCTACCGCCTTGCCTTTGCTTCTTCACGTTGTTGCTTGGAACTCCGAGCTAAAATTTGGGTACAAGCTGCTAGTTATCGGCAGGCATCGTAGTGCAACCACGGCTGGAGATGTAGCAGCGCTGTCATTAGAATCAGAATCAGAATGCGCTTTACTGGCCAGGTATGTTTATGCAAACAAGGAATGTGACTTGGTTAAATAATTGGTCAAAATAGCTCTAACTTGCATTGGAAGTGAACTTCAGTGAAACATACATACATTACAGCAATGTAATTGGTCTTATTTATTATGTACTGGGTCTATGACATGAACAACGTCACATTAAAACACTAAATGAATACAGACCCACCATCCACCAGTACCAGCCTGGACTTTGAGAGGTTGCGTACCAACAAATACGCATACTAGTACTAAATAAGGCAATCAAATCCTACCTTTAGGCATTCCCACGTAGTATCGGCATTTAGGAGCAAATATGAAGTGAAAGAAAAAGGGAAAAATACAGTGTAGTAGGCTGTGTGAATTTCTCTTGCAGATGAATAAACTTAGCAGCAGTGTGCGAGTAGGTGCGTTCAAGACTGTCAAAAAAGTGCGACAAATGGACGCTCACATAAATAAATATTCCAAAACTGGGGGATTTGAAACTGTATTATTCTTAATAAAATAATGGCCAGTATTTATATTACATTTTTTATTAAATTAATCTGCTTTTTACTTTGTTTGTTTTTAGCCTGGTGTTGTTTTTATCTTACTTTGTAAAGCGTCTTTGAGTACCCGGAAAAGCGCTAAATAAATAAAAATTATTATTATTATTATTATTATTATATTGTTATCATCTGCGATGAAAGTGTTTAGTGATGGGAAAGGATTCGGATTAGCGTTCATTTCAAATTTGAGTTATTTTAGAGTTTAGTTAGCGTAGTTTACTGGACCATGCGTGTGCTAAAGATGTGGTTTTGGCAGCCCACTGACTTCTTGCGTGAATTAAAGATACCTGAGTAAAGTTGGCCCCTAACCTGCGCAAAACTCTGCTTAAATAGTCTAATTTGTTTGTGCTGCGTTTGTGCTGTTTTGTGCAATTAAAATTAGCGTTTGTGCTACTTTCGTTTTTGAGTTACTAGACCAAGCATCCACTATACAGTCAAACTTGGGTTTACAAACGACATCATTTTTGTATGATTCAGTTTGACAAAATGTTCAGTTTCCATTTTGTCTTGGTTTTGGTACCATGTCTTTGTTGCCAAAGAAAGGTGTGAGTGCCAGCAAAATTTGATTTAAAATAAAGGCGAGAAGGCCGCACGGTGGCTGAATAGGTAGCATTTTGGCCTCACAGTCAGGAGGTTCTGGGTTGGAATCTCCGTTGGGAGAGTACCCAGATAAAAAACACACATGCACAGTGAGAACATGCAAACTCCACACAGAGATGCCCAATAGGGATTCCAAACCAGATCTTCCACATATCCTGACGGCCTATCCTAACTATGCTGATAGAGGAGGACGCTGCTCCGAGCAACCGTGTTCTTGACTTTTTAGACAACAACGCAGCTCTAAAGCTGAGGAACACTCGAAAAGTGGCCATGTTCACGTTCAAAAAAGCAGGAGGAAAAGGAGGAAGAAAGAGGCTTGGCCAATCTGTTCTCCATTAACTAACAACAACAACGACGACGTCATAACACAGGCATCCAGAATTCCAAGGAGACGGTGGGGGTTTGCCGTGTAAGATCCAGTGGTGGACATACAGTAGAGAACGGAAACCTTTCTTCCTAATGTAAAGCATCTTCAGCTTTCCTATTGGACCTTTAATAGCAGGACTCATTCCCAAGGAACCACCAAAATGTTTGCATGACTCAAAAACGGTGAATCGTACCAAAGTGAGCAGTGCTGTCCGCAGACACCCAACTCAGCACCAGACTAGGTCTACAAGAATGAGACAGCAACAGGTTTTGACATTCATTTTAAGAAAAGTACAAAGAAAAAAATAGGACTGGATAAACAGTCTTTATTTTAACCTTTTAAGTCACAAAACAATTCAGAAGTTTTTTGAAATGTTTGTTTTTGTCTAAATGATATTTTTCATACCTAACCAATAATGTATTATAATAATAATGTATAATAATTAGGGCTGGGCCGCAGGTTGGCCTCACAGTCAGGAGGTTCGTGGTTCAAATCTCCGTTGGGCATCTCTGTGTGGAGTTTGCATGTTCTCCCCGTGCGTACGTGGGTTTGGTGGAGGAGTTCAAGTATCTCGGGTTCTTGTTCACGAGTGAGGGAATGTTGGAGCGTGAGATCGACAGACGGATCGGTGCAGCATCTGCAGTAATGCGGTCACTGTACCGGACCGTCGTGACGAAGAGAGAGCTGAGCCGGAAGGCAAAACTCTCTGTTTACCTATCGATCTACGTTCCCACCCTCACCTATGGTCGTGAGTTATGGGTTATGACCGAAAGAATGAGATCGCGGATGCAAGCGGCGGAAATGAGTTTCCTTCGTAGGGTGGCTGGACTCACCCTAAGAGATAGGGTGAGGAGCTCGGCCATCCGGGAGGAGCTCAGAGTAGAGCCGCTGCTCCTTCACATCAAGAGGAGCCAGTTAAAGTGTCTCTGGCATCTAGTCCGGATGCCTCCCGGGCACCTCCCTGGTGAGGTGTTTCAGGCATGCCCAGTCGGGAGAAGGCCCCCGGGAAGACCTAGGACACGCGGGAGAGACTATGTCTCACAGCTGGCCTGGGAACGCCTTGGTGTCCTCCCGATGGAGCTGGAAGAGGTCGCTGTGGACCGGGAAGTCTAGACTTCCCTACTGAAGCACTGCCCCCGCGACCCGGACCCGGATAAGCGGAGAAAAATGGATGGATGGATGGAGACTTTAACTTGTCCATAGGTATGAATGTGAGTGTGACTGGTTGTATGTCTTTGTTTGTCTATATGTGCCCTGCAACCAGTCCAGGGTGTACCCTGCCTCCCGGCCAAAAGTCAGCTGGGATAGGCTCCAGCATACCCGCGACCCTAATGAGGATAAGCGGTATAGAAAATGGATGGATAGAATAATTAGGGCTGTCAAATGATTAAAAATAGAATCTGATTAATCAAAATTTTAAAATTAATTCATCATGATTAATCACCATTTGCTACTTTGTCTGAAATATGCTATTTTACTGTTTGTGTAATCCAAGATGGCAGCCTCGGCCGATCACTCATGTTGTGACAGTGTTTTTTGCACTTTTTTTTTAACTTCTTAACTTTCACTGATCTGCTGAAACTTGGCTGAATGGAAACGTTCCTGATAATGCTCTGTGTGAAAGAAATTCACACAGCTAGACTACTATACTGTATTTTTAGCCTTTTTCTTTCACCTCATACTTGCTACCAAATGCTGATACTATGTGGGAATACACAGAAGGAAGATTTGATTACCTTACTGATTGCTAATATGCATATATAATCCATAAGAGGGTGTAACAATTTGTTGGAACAACGTTTTGGTTTGTATCATGATTCGTGGTTTTTGATATGTGGGCCACGTAACGAGTTGTTCCCTCTTCCTGACTGTTGGAGGCAGAAGAGAAACAGACCCGCGTGCACATGGCAATATATTGATTATCCAATTGATTTCAACAAGTCATTAATTTATGTATTATTATTTATTTATACTAAACAGTTTTTCCTGAACGAGAAATCTGTGCATGTTTTAATTTTGCGAGATTAAATCTAGAGGCGAGATCAACGTTGACATTTTGACACCCTTATTCTTAACACATTCTCATTCGCCCGCCAGAAAAGAAGAAGATGTAGCAGGAGGGATTGGTGTTGTTAATTTAGCCACATTGTTATTGTATTTAGAAAATATTCAGACCCCACGGGATTGCGTTTTTTCTGGTCTTCCTGGCCAGTTTTGGAGACTTAACATAAAAACCCGTAAGACACTTCTCAACGAGCTTTGGGTCCTGCTATGTGTGTGTGAGCGAGGGAACTTCTTTCGAATACGTTTTCTGATACATCCGCATGGATGTTCTCTTCGGGCTGGGCATAAAAGTCACGTCGCCACACCATCTCTGCCGAGATCTTCCCTGCTGACAGGAAACATGTTTAGCAATTAGCATCCACATGATGTCTGTCTGTTTAACAATTAGCATCAAACTGTCTGCAGCATGTGTGGGAGAGCCACCGAACTAATGATAGTCTTCAGCTGATAACATTCCGGAATTACACCCGGACCACTCAGAGTGTGTGCAGAATTCCATTAGAACGCATACACACACAAGGATGAGGGTCTAAGAGGTAAGATTCCATGAGATGTGTGATTACAAGGCAAATATTGGAAACACACACACACAGTACAAGATGTCTCACAAGCTGCTGGCCTCTTTACAAGCTAGTGGTGCCTGTGTAGTTTTGATTGACTCAGATGAAAAAAAAAATACGTAAAAGTGGGTCAGATCCTCCACAGGAGATCTGGCCCAGAATGATGATGCAAATTGTAACTACAGGTTCTAAGCAGGACACAAATGTCAAACAAACAATCATTGCAGGCATGATGGAGACAAACATCCACAGCAGGTCACTCAGTTACGTGCGTGTGGGCGGTGATGCTTGTTTGGAGTTCACGTGACTTTAGCACACAAGGACTGAGCGTCAATTATTGGACATGTCTGAGTGTATGTGAGATTGGCAGCTTCACCATGCTAACGACACATACACACACACACACACACATTTGCATATCATATTCACACGACGTTCAACTTGCAAATGAGCACAAATGAGCAACCATTTCTACTCAGTGATGCTGATGTTTGCTTCTTTAAATACACATTGTGCATCCACAGTCAAACAGGAGTGGACCCAGACTAAAACCAGAGTAGACATGAGACTCAAGGAAGCTGTATGACAGGCTGTGAAAAGAGGAAGAAATAGGGAAGATAGAAAGGGGAGTTTTGAAAGTTTCTGAAGTGACAGCGTTTTTCTCTCCTGACAGCATCAACTGATACAATGTGACTGATGACCTCTTCACCTACTCATCTTACCTTTGAACCTTCTGTATGCAAACATTCCAGGGATGTGACAAACAGTACAGTGCAAATCCACACACACACCCAGGCATGATCTGCGAGCGGCTTTCAGAGACTAGCAACATTGAAACGTTTTCAGGTTGAAAAGCTCAAATATTTTATGTCTCTTGTAGAAGACGACGGACTTATGCGCATGCGTTCTTTCTTCTTGCGTAGTTAGGTGCGTCACATCTGTGTGACTGTCACGTACTTTAAGCGTGCCTTGTGTACCCAGTCATCCCTTTCCATCGGGACAGGGCCTCAGCCACGGAGGGGAGGGGACAAGTGTGTTTGAGCACCCGTATACCACCTGCCATCGTACTCTTCTTCACACCTTACAACAAATGACCACACACACACCTCCATCGTGGTGCATCACAGATGTCATGCTGATGGCAACATGTGAGTCAAGAGAGACAAATCAGCACGTACTTGCAGTACTTGTGCAGGAAATGAATTATATTCAAATAAATCAGCACGTAATCGATTTACTTGTGCAGAAAATTAGTTATCTTAAAATTAATCAGAACATACTTGCAGTACTTCCAATACAATACAATCTACTATATGTATGTACAGTAGCACATTACACAAACACAGTTTCCAAAGTGCTGCACAAGCCAATAACATAATAGCTAGTAACAAAATAATAAAAGCCAGTAAAAAAAAAAAAAACTAATGTAAAACAACAATGAAAACAATAAATAGGTTAAAAAAAACACAGGCAAGTCTGCAAACATGACCTTTGAGCACTTGCTGGGAAGCCAAATACTGGTAAACGGCCAAACATCATCAACTGCCCCAGGACAGTTATACAACCGCCCTCTCTTAGGGGGGCGTTCACACTTTCAGTCCGGCCAAACATTTTTAAAAAGTTCAAAAGCATATGGATAAAGTCAGGCTTCCTTTAGACGATGTTTGTGACAACAGTGACGGTGTTTAGTCAACGACAACGTCTCGGCGCACGGAGAACATCATGCCGCAACTTGTGTCATTTCAGCTTGTTCTCCCTGTATCCAAAAACCACAACATCAGCACGGCGGTAGCAGTCGCCTTTGTTTGCACTTTGGTGCCGGTACTGACTCACCACCAGTACTTGACACTATCCTCGCTTTCTTCATTCATGGAAGGCGAGAACGTAAAGCAATAGGAAATGGAGACGCACATGTCCCACTCTGTAGTCGCTTATAAGAGAGAGAGAGAGACATGAGGGAAGGCATAGCAGATGGATCTAAGCTACTGATTTGTTATGTAGCAGGCTATTTTGAGGGTCTTCCAAAGTTTGTTTTATGAAATGAGCTTCTACCGTGTATAAAGACATAATGTTCCTAACAAGGGTGCAACCGGGTTAAACCAGGTTATTGCTAATATTCTGGTTATAATAGGGTTATTACACTGCATGTAACACATATACAGTACATGGTATGTTAGCATCCCCGTGCTGTTTCCATGACATAAAGAACACTGCAACAAGAGCTCCTCCCGATGCATCCAAAGTGAATGTGAAAGTGCCATCAACGCCATGAATAACCACGTGCAACAAAAGCCACTAATTACATCTTTGTGTTCAATTCATCAGATGAAGAGCGGCCATTGTGGATCTCCTCCTCCGCCGCTGCTGTCTCTTTTGTCAGGCAAGTCACCGCTCTGTCCTCGTGGAGAGCACCGCCGCCACCATGACTGACATGAGCCCCAATTACACTTCCTACACACCATCAACCAGGCCTCTTTTGATAGAAAGGGTTAACTCATTCCAATATTAGAGAATTTTCAGTTGTGGTAAACACAACATGACTTTTCATGGGAAAGAAAGTGTGTGCCTCTGCTTTCATGCGACCTCCGACCCCTGGTCGGTCACTTCCTGTGTTCCAGGACAGCACTGGCAGACCAAACTCTCACACTGCGTGACTTCATTTCAAGAAGTTTGTCAACCCTACACTTGTTCAGACGATAGCTGGTAGCTCAATAAGCAGCTCAATAAACATCAAGAAGAGTGCTGACCTCTGAGGAACGGCGCAATGGGCGGGGCTAAGGACAAGTTGATGACTTTATCATTTTCCTTTGACGGCGTATTAGGGCCACATTAAAAAAACAGAGATTTTGAGATTAAAATTTCAAATTTTTGTAATTTTAAATCCTGATATTAAGAGAAAAAAGTCTTCATTTTAGGATAAAAAAGTCGTAATATTACCTTTGACCCTGCCCAAAGGTCACACAAGTTCCCTGTTTTTAATAGCTGTCTCAGGCAACACCTGTTAGGACGGAGTATTAAAATCATCTGAGATTTCGAGAATAATGTTGTATTTTTACTACAAAAACGTCTCACATTTATGAGTGATAGTATGAGAACAAAAGTCATAACTTGACTTTATAGGCCTTGCCTGTGACAGCTATGACCCGGGGGGTTTTATGTGAAGGGGGCTGGGTACATGATGATGCGCACCCATGCCAACCTGTTTGTTCACAACTGCTGTGTTTTGCTCTCCCGTTATAAATAAAAACTTCCTGAAGCCAGAGAAAAGTTTCCCTCCTTCCTGAAGAACTACGCCCAATTTTCCCTCAGACACGTATGACACCTATAATTGCTTTCGTTTTATTTGAGCATGCATAGAAATAACATTACATTAGATGATGGTATCACTAACGGGCATTGCCTGAGAAACGGGACCTTTGTGACCTCTGGCCTGGGTCAAAGGTAATAGTAAGACTTTTTCTTGTAAAATTACAGCTCGTCTCGAAATCTCTGATTTTTTTTTTTATGTGGCCCTAAAGCGCCGTCATGTTTTCCTGACATTGTTGTTGTCATAGAATAAAAATATTTAAGCATAGCTGGGTGACACATTGTTACTCCATGACATGAGCATGATTCACAGATGTGGTTCAAAATGGGTCATAATGTTAAAACAATCATCTTCGAGGTTCCGGTGACGTCATCATCCCGAATGGCCGCTCAGGCGAATAGCTCTCTGAGGATTTTTGTTAAATCGCCCCTTAAAAGTGTCTGATTTTTGTTTTTTCCTAATACTACCTAAGGAATACGCAAAAACTGACGATAAGAAGTTCACCTCTATGCCATGAAGGTGGGTAAATACTCTCTTCCCCCAATAAATAAATAAATATATACAGATAATCCAGTAAAATATTGTTCCTCAGAATGAACACACAAGACTACCATAGTGGCCCTTATCTCGTGGGGGGGCGGGCTTTCCCCTACGATTTGACATTACTACCATCACACCACAGGGTCAACAAGGAAAGACCCCTACCTTGGAGTCACTTTATTATTTCTCTTTTGTTTGTTATGTTTTGGGGTTTTTTAGTTTATGGTTCTTGTTCACTCAGGGAGTAGACCATTTTTTTCGTTTTTCAACAAACCTTCAGTATATCTTTGGTCTGAACGTTATGAGAAATGGTCAGATTAAATTAATTTCTTTAAATGTGAATGGGCTGACTAATCCAATAAAACGTAGTAGAATTCTAACTAAAAGGAAGCATAAGTTGTCTACCTACAGGAAACTCATTGGAATAATGATGAACATGGGAAATTAAAGAGGAGATGAGATTACTCCCATTACTCAGTTCCACATTATCTTTATACAAGAATAGATGATTTCGTAACTTTTGCAAAAGATAAAAATCGAATTCAAACCTGTGATATTGGGACAATTGATGTGAGTGATCACGCACCTTTATATGTTATAGTCCATTTAAATCTGTGCTCCAAATCAACAACATGGAAACTAAATTCTGGTATGCTCAAAGATGCCTGTTTTAAGGAACAAATGAAAAAATTAATACAGAATTTTCTTGCTATAAATAATAATGGCGAGGCCTTGCCCCCTATACTTTGGGATGCACTAAAAGCAGTAATACGAGGGAAGATTATAGCAATAGCTTTGCATAAGAAAAGAATAAAGGGTAAAAAATGGAAGATCTACAAAACAAATTAAAAGAATTGAAAAATAAACACAAAATATATTTTACACAAAATGTCTTCGAAGAAATTAGATAGATTACAAATGAAATGAATTGTTTGGCCACCCAAGATACTAGAAAAAAATGTGTTTTTTTCAGATGTTTGTCACAGGAATGGAAAAACAAGATAAATATAAGTAACAATAGGACAATAAGTATTTTGCTCGTTGCAAGTAAGAAATCCATAACTAAAAAACGGTTATCAGAGGATAGTTCCAATTTATCAGCATGGTGGGATATAACGCTGGATATTATTTTATTATATTAATGGAAGAAATGACGGCATTTGTAAATCCAAAACAAAAATGGTTTCAAACATGTTGGGAAATATGATTTGAATATATACAACATAAAAAGCCCAATATAATTAAAAATTTTAACATTTAAATACAATGTAATGGTCTCTCCCTAATGTTCACATGTTTTCTTATATTTTTTAAATTTAATTTAATAAATTAATTTTACCCAAAAGAAGGAAAAAAATTAATAAAAAAAAAAAAAAAATAAAAAAAAATAGGAAACAAAAAAAAAAAACCAACAAATAAAATAAAAAAAAAAAAAAAAAAAAAAATTTTTTTCACTTCCTGCTCCAGGTGTTTCCACCTTGACTTTGTGCTGGTGTTGAAATCACTGAGAGGAGTGTGGCAGACTTGCTCAACAGGATCAGCCCACGATGTGAAGCTCCAGATGTTGCTGTACTGATTGGTCCCAGACACATTCCGATGTTCCCCATAAGCGCCGGACTCCGTTAGAAAAAACCTACATTTACGAAAGCCTTGTTAAACAGCACGAGCGGCGCCTGCGATTTCTCGCTGGTGTGCTGCAGGTTAATCGGCTCGTCTAAAATGGACATATCGGCATGCATGCCAGCTTCAAACAAGCAGCGCTGAATGCGGGGAAAGCCACCTAAATCGAATCCAACGCCGCAAGAATTCAACCGCCCCTTCAAGTTTCAAGTCCAAACAACAATCACCAAACGCCTCCGAACAGCCCGTCTTGTTCGACAATCCCGCATCAGCTTCTGGAAAAGCTCAACTTTTGTTATGCAACAAAAGCCTCACTGGCCTGCGCCGAGCAGAAGACGAAATGGGCTTTTTGTAAGCGGAGTCCGGTGCGGTGCAGGACTGACATTCACACCTGGCGTCACAAACAGCAAACAACACGGACAGCAGTCATTCAAGTGCTTGCTTACCCTCCTACTGTCGTCCGGTTTGTAGGCAAAGTGCTGACAAAACTTCCTATTTTTACATCCTGGTGTGAGGTAGCAGTTGCGGTATCAGAAGTTCCACAACATTCCCAAGAAAAGCAATTAACACCCGTTGCTTCCAGCTGAGGGCACTCATCCGCCGCGTCTCCGGCATGAAGCGATCGACTGGAGATTGTTCTTCTAGCAGGCAGAGGCCGCCTTCTTCTTCTCCTCCTCTTCCTCCTCTTCCACACTTTCTGGCGGCCGGGAGATCACACGGCTTAAGTCAATTTTCCGCCTACACCGGAACTCTCGCTGCTTGCCTTTGGAAGTAAAAGCATTAAGTGTCTCTTCATTTATTTTTGTTCAGTCTACGCTCAATTTGCTCATGTGATACCGTCCTTAAGTCTTGGTCGACACACAGAAATGACTCTACTAATCATCATATCAAGTCCTGGAACAACACCCTAATGTGGAATGTTTAATTTTGAAACTCAAATTGGGAACTCACGCACAAGTACACTTCCGCTTACTACATATCTGGTTTACGCGAAAGGAAATTAACCCTTAGGAGTCCAAGCTAGGATTTCGCGTACTCTTGTTTACTTTTATATTTCTACATAAAACTGTTCATCTTGCGGCTCCCACACTTTTTTGCAGCGCCCCCCTTTTGGAGATAAAATGATTTTTAGCGAAAAATATCATAATAATGAAAACTGTCAGCAAGCCCAACACCTCCACCTCCCCGCCTGTCATAACGCCGGGCCCCCTCTAGGGGGCGCGCCCGCCAGTTTGAAAACCACTGCTTCAGTTGGTATCCTTATGTAAGCACAACTTTGCATGTGTACTGTTTTTATGACAATGAAACTGAAAATCTTGGTAGGGATTTTTTTTTCATGTAGAAATTCAGCAAAAACACAGTGAATTACTTAATGTAATGTCATTCATATACATCATACCTACAATTTATTTACAAATTAATTTCAAAGCCAGGTGAGACTGCAGGAAGTTACTAACTGTGTAGATGGCAAACAATGTATCTCATTCCCCAAAACAGCAGTGTTGGTTTACCTTTCCCTCTGTCCCTCAGCAACCAACGCTTTGGTTTATTGGATGACAACATTCATAAAGACCTACTATAGACCGAGCTTCTTCTCCTCAAGAGAGTTCTTTTAGAGTTCTGGTGTAGTGTTGGTGCTGTCAAAGCCAGTTAAGCGTGCAGCAACCCTGCTGCTAAATCAAGGGCTGGGGGGGCACAATGGAGGCTTTGTTGCTAGAGAATTAGTTTGAGAAGAAATAATCCTTGACACTGAGGCCCAAACCTTTGTTTCCTAACCCTCCTGTTTGGTGGGATGGATGGAGGGGGGTCAAAGGTCATTTAGCTAACTCAAACTTATTTCACCAATATTTCCTAGGGCTTTAATTGGGGCTGTGCAAAATGTAGAATTGACTTGAGAATACGTCTAAATTCCAAATCAATTCTTGAATTTGAATTGCAGTTGCTAACAGGAAGGAGAATTGCAATTCAAATTCCAATTGCAGGAGGTAGAATTGAAATTCTATGAAATTCATGATGCATAAGATGTATATAACAATAAAGCTTTACAGTATAAATGAAAACATGAATTTTTCCAAGACTTTGTTATGGTAGATCGTTAACGGGTCACAATTTATCAACATAGCTTAGATAAAACAGCACTCCATCTCTCAGAATACCTTGCTTTATCCAAGGTTTTTAAATGGCTGGCCAAACATTTTGGACACTTCGTTTGGAATATGCAAGAGAAATAAACTGATGATCATTATAAATAATTGAAGATTATAGTGATGCTTTATATGTTGACTTTTGTAATAAGAGCAGTATGTCAAATCAAAATACAGTTCAGGAAAGAAAGCCAAAACACTGATCAAGCTAGCTGTACTTGCATAGCAGCTTCTTCTGGACCCGTTGAGAGGATCTTTAGTGTTGTGGGCAAGATTCAGAGCAGAACTTTCCTGAATGCTGCCTAAATGAGAGACACATTTGATGAACTGTTACTGGAACATTCGACGCCACAATTTTACCCTCTAAAGCACTTCATCAAAACATTGTCTGATTTCATCACTTTGAAATAAAGATAAATGGATCAACTTTCCAACACAAAGAAGTGGAAAGAAAAATGTTTGTTAAAAGTATCTCATTCTCATTGATATGTGATGAGAATAATTCAATGCTCTTGCACTGAATTCAGTTCCACTTCTTGTAATTCAAAATCAAATTCAATTCAACATCCCGTGGGGTGGAGTCAATTCAAATGTATCCAAATATATATCAAATGTATGTTTCAAATGTATAGTCTGGAACCACTGGGTTAGGATGATGAATAGTGTGTAGACCTCAGTAAACCTCACTCCCTCAACCTTAAGAACCATTCTGAGCTTTGAGTTAATTGTCGGAGCCTTTAGCTCAATACTACCCAAGATCTGGGGTTTGCTGACTGAACTAGGTGGGTTACAAAAGCATCAAAGTACTATTCAGACTAACCACACAGTTGTATCTTGAATCAACAATAGTTTTTGCAAACCAGTAGTCTCTCCAACCTTCTACCACGGTTGTATCTTGAATCAACAACAGTTGTTACACACCAGTGGTCTCTCTGGTCATCAAACATGATTGAATCTTAAATCAACAGTAGTTGTTACATACCATTGGTCTCTCCAA
>QODF01000044.1:4418169-4438389 GCA_024372805.1 Oostethus manadensis
GTTCAAGTATCTCGGGGTCTTGTTCATTAGTGAGGGACCTTTGGAGCGTGAGATCGACAGACGGATCGGTGCAGCGTCCTAAGGACACACACGAAGACCTAGGACACACTGGAGGGACTATCTCACAGCTGACCTGGGAACGTCTTGGTGTCCTCCCGGTGGAGCTGGAAGAGGTCACCGGAGACCAGAAAGTCTGGACTTCCCTACTGAGACTGCTCCCCCCGTGACCCAGACCCGGAAAATGGAATGGAAAGTGAATATCCAATATATTGCCATGTGCATGCATTTCTGTTTCCCTCCAAACAGGCAGGGAGGGGCTTCACTCTGTGCATTGCTTTCAGCACCTTGGCGTGTGTGTTAGTCTTTTTGTCTTTTGTCATTAGATATACAGTATATTGTAATATATATAAATATATGCCATTATATAAATATATATTGTCATTCAGTACAGTAGATAGTGTCTTGTGACACCTCCTGGTGTTTATAAAAAGATAAGCGCAAAATGCTACATGGGAAGGTTTTGTACGAAGTGAATACATTCACCTTTTGTGTCCTTAGCTGTCTTTTTTCTTGAGTCACGCACTTCATTGACAGGTCCAATCAAAGTGCACTAAATGAGAGCACATACTACATACTCAGTGCAATACAGCAAATGCAGATGAATGTACAGTCCAGTACAGTACATGAACTTTCATGGGAAAAGCGTAGGAGTGGCTTTAGCCTGAGGAAGAACATGAAGCATCATTTTCAAAAAATGTTCATCAGACTCTGGTGGGATGTTTTATTTAAACAGCGCTTAAATCTCATTTCCAGCAGACACAAAGCCAACGTTCACACCCGTCAGGACATTCCTGACAATCTCAAACCAGTACTCTCTGCGACGCTTCATCCATCACCATGAAAGCTGTCAATCACTCGCACAATGAACCACAACACCTGATCAATGTCTGCAGATCTCAAGGACACAAGTTGCTACTGAACCGACGTGTTCATGATAGCGTAGATCACAACATTGTTTTCATGTTAGATATTAGTGAAGAACACAACCTTGTGTGTAACGGTCTGTAAAATAGGTATTTGGGTGTTTGTTGCAGGAGTGGTCAATGAATGTTTAGACTTGAGCAGCTAAAAAGACGTAGAAAGAAAACGTGCGTGTGTTACATTTCAGAGCTGACAGGAGTTGGACTCGAGAAGCATGTCAAAAAGGATACAACAGAGCACTGTACCAGGACAATTTGATGCGTAAACGTTCATATGCCTCATTTCCACTAGTTTACTTCCGCTCGAATTTAATGTTAACATCAATGCATTCATTTGGTGCCAACTTTTACAAGAGCACCCTCTGGAGGTGTTCGGGAGGAGAAGCCAACTTTTGCAAAGATAGGTTGTGTAAAATTGGCGCCAATGTAATTATCTTGCTGCCTAGTATGCAGTTCATTTTTTTCACATAAATACAACTTTTGACGCGAAAGGTGGGCGTGTTCATGAACGTTGCACGTGATGAGTAGTAGGGGGAGCTCAGTGGAAACGGAACAACCCAACTTTAGCAGAAACTACATTTTATTGTGAAACGTTAGAATCAACAGATTATTCATTCCGTATTATTTAGATTTTTTGCAAAATGTCTGCTTAAATAAATAAATAGAGATACAGAAAACACTGTCTATTTTTAGTTTCTGTGTGTCATTCTTTCAAGCTTCCTGACAGAAATAGCAGTCACACTTCATAAGGCAAAGTTTTTCCTGCATCAGGAGACATTTGGAAAATATTCTTAATTTTATCATAAACTGCATTGGAAAAATCAGTAAGTGATATCACACTAAACTGGGAGTTAAAACCACACAAACACCAAATATTCTCTAGGACAGCAATCGTCACTTTTCTCTTTCACAACAATTCATTTTTAACTCTTTGCTAGCATGTGAGTTATTGGGTTCAAATTGATACAATGTAATCATTAATAATATTAGGAAATTTTCCAGATTATTGACTGAAAAAAGGTGATTTGCAGGAATAATACAACTATAATGAATAATTATTGGCTCATGTTAGACTCCTGTCTGACATTGGGGGGGGGGGGGGTCTCAGCTGAGGTAGCTAACACAAACACACTTCAGTGAGGGTGGAGGCCGGAGGCCTCAGCTGAGGTAGGTGAGGATCACAGACTGGATGGGAAGCCTGCAGACTGGACACAGTTTATTCCTCTTCTTTAGCTTCCTGGCGCAGATGTAACAGGCCATAAGATGTCCCGTCCTCCCATGAACAATGCAGCCGTTTTTGGGTCGGGACTGACAGATGAGACACGGGTCCAGACATGAGTCCGGTAGGCGCCACTCGGTCGATGTGCTGCGTTCCAACTCGGGGACATCACCAGGAGCGGTAGGAATGGGGGGAATGGAAGGAGGTTCAGTGGAGGGGAACGGGAAAAGCTCCTGAGATTCGGCGGAGGAGGATGGCTGTGACTCGCTCGTCCACAGCTTCTCCTGGGAGGAATAGCAGGAAGAAGAGGACGGCTGAGAGCTCGACAGAAGATCCTGGGAGTTGGGAGCGGAAGAGGCAGAGTCAGATAGACACTGAGACTGGAGAGCTGGACTTTTTGTTCTCTTCCCATCTGGAACATCAACTCCATTATCTTCAGCGTCACAACCTTCAGGACACATCAATCAATCAATCAATCAATCAAGATCATCCATCACTTTTTTCTACTGAAACAAACTTCAACATACTGGCTGTATCTCTCACAGCTGATTGGCCCGTTGGCTTTATGGGCAGGGCCTTAAGAGAGGAAGTGTCCCGCAGCCAATCCTGCCGCAGCGTCCAGCAGCGGAGGCAGTTTCTTGGGAGAGGTGGGTTCAACTCGTCACATTTATCACAGCGCCAGTAATCCTACACACACAATGCAAGCAAAGTCACACCAGGACACTGTGCAGGTACATCCGTGTGCATGTGCATGCGTGGACTCACAGCTTCTGTGATCTCAGTGTCTTCATCAAAGGAGTCGTCGTCTTCTGCCTCAAAGATGGTAACCTCGTACACCTGGACACGGTACAATTGTCAGGCAAACAACATTTTTGCCGTTGAGCGCCTCAGAGTGTCTTGGCCTCACCTGGTCGTCTGCAGACAAGGATGCGTCATCTTCCCCGTAGTCATCAGAATCAATGGACTCCACCTCAAATTCCACACTGAAGTTGTCGCTTTCGGAATCGGGGACAGGGGGAGCAGTGACCTCTGACCTCCCAGACTACACACACACACACACACTCAGTAAAGCACATATCATGACTGGTGTGTGTGTGTGTGTGTGTGTGTGTACTCACTATACTGTGTGAGTCTGATGATTGGCTGCTGCGTCTGTCCCCCGCACCTCCTATTCCCCCAATCACACACCAGGATAGGCTGTCATCGAAGGTCAAGGAGTAGCTGTCTGACCTCCTCCTCTTTGGACCTTCCTTGTTCTCCTCGTCCTCCTCTGATAAGTCCTCTTCCTTGTCATCCTCTACACTGTGGGAGGGCCCTGGAGAGGTCATAAGGGGGAGGAGTTAAGACATTTTCTATTCAAGACTTCTAAGCAGGTGGCGCTTCCTGAGACGTTTCAAGCCTGGGTTACGCTCCCCCCACTCAAAGGCTCTTGCATAGCATGATGTACAACAACCTAACCCAGCATGGCAATATTTCCTGTGCGTATATGACTCATACACCCTCCCTTCTATCCAATCAATTACTCCAATACAATGAGGGAAAAAACTATTTTAACACCAGCTGATTTTGTAAGTTTGCCTACTAAGAAAGAAATGATCAGTCTATAATTTCAATGGTAGGTTTATTTAAACACTAAGAGACAACAATGACACAAAAAATCCAGAGAAATAAGTTTCAAAAAGAGTTATAAATTAATTTGCATTTCCATGTAGGGAACAAGTATTTGATCCCCTATTCGTCAGCAAGATCTCTAGCTCCCTGTCCACAGAAGCAATCAATCAATCAAGATGCAATACTCTGCACCATGGCCAAGACCAAAGAGCTTTCCAAAGATGTCAGGGACAAGATTGTGGACCTACACAAGGCTGGAATGGGCTACAAGACCATCGCCAAGCAGCTGGGTGAGAAGGTGACAACAGCTGGTGCAATTATTCGCAAATGGAAGAAACATAAATGAACTGCCAATCTCCCTCGGTCTGGAGCTCCATGCAAGATCTCACCTTGTGGAGTTTCAATGACAATGAGAACTATGAGGAATCAGCCCAGAACCACTCGGGAGGAACTTGTCAATGATCTCAAGGCAGCTGGGACCATAGTCACACAAAAACAGTTGGTAACACACTACGCAGTGAAGGACTGAAATCCTTCTGTGCCCGCAAGATCCCCCTGCTCAAGAAAGTCCATCTACAGGCCCGTTTGAAGTTTGCCACTGAACATCTGACTGATTCAGAGAAAGACTGGGTGAAAGTGTTGTGGTCAGATGAGACCAAAATTTAGCTCTTTGGCATCCACTCAAATAGCCGTGTTTGGAGGAGGAGGAATGCTGCCTATGACTCCAAAAACACCGTCCCCACCGTCAAATATGGAGGTGGAAACATTATGCTTTGGTGGTGTTTTTCTGCCAAGGGGACAGGACAATTGCACCGCATCAAAGGGAGGATGGATGGGGCCATGTTCCGTCAAGTGTTGGGTGAGAACCTCCTTCCCTCAGTCAGGGTATTGAAAATGGGTCGTGGTTGGGTATTCCAGCATGACAATGATCCAAAACACACGGCCAAGGCAACAAAAGATTGGCTCAAGAAGAAGCATATTAAGGTCATGGAGTGGCCTAGTCAGTCTCCAGACCTTAATCCCATAGAAAATCTGTGGGGGGAGCTGAAGGTTTGAGTTGCCAAACATCAGCCACGAAACATTAATGACTTGGAGAGGATCTGCAAAGAGGAGTGGGCCCCCTGAGATGTGTGCAAATCTTGTGGCCAACTACAAGAAACAGCTGACCTCTGTGATTGCCAACAAAGGTTTTGTCACCAAGTACTAAAGCACGTTTTTCAAAAGGATCAAATACTTATTTCCTTCATGGAAATGCAAATTAATTTATAACTCTTTTTGAAACGCATTTTTCTGGATTTTTTTTGTCATTGTTGTCTCTCAGTGTTCAAATAAACCTACCATTGAAATTATAGACTGATAATTTCTTTGTTAGTGGGCAAATTTACAAAATCAGCTGGGGTTTAAATTGTTTTTTCCCCTCACTGTAACTCTTTCATTGCTGCTGCTCGTCCACAACAAAGGAAACTAATAAACAATCCACAAATGCTATGATTGCTCTCTGGAAAACAGCGCCCCACAGGGAAGGAGGAGACATCATAGTGACTTCACAGATGTGTAATCCAGGCTTTACTCACCTGTGTCGCTGCTCCTGCGGCTCCTCCTCCGCCGCCTCCTTTGTGCCCTCCTGTTATGTGTTGAGGAGCAACTTCCGGCTTCCTAATTGGATCACAAGAATTACAAGACCATGAAATAAATACATTTTTTAGTGCTTGCAGAAAGAAGTGGTTCAGAACGTGTCTGACCTCTGTATGCGCCATCTGGCTGCTGCTGGTTGCCCCATCTAAACTTTGATGGGACTCTAAAAGATACAAAGACAAATAAAATCCATTGTGTGTGTCTTTAGCTGCTCCTGGCTCCAGACGTGTCATCAGACGTGTCCTACCTTGACTCGACACTGCCACCAGGTTCTTGGTGAGCATGGCAAACAAAAGCCTGTAAGGTTGAAAAGTAAGGTTTAAATGTCATCTTCATCACCAAGTGTCGTCTGAGTCTTACCGAGGTTCTTTGACAGAAAAGCTGTCAACACCAAAAACGTGGCCCAGTGCGTCGTGGGAACAGTGCACAATGTGCTGCTGCTTCTGATCGTACAGCTGCTTCTGAATGATGTACTGTCCCAGGTAGAACATCACCTAATAGGACATTTCAGAACCATTTGTCACATGATGTTGGGAACTTTGTCACCTTAATATCTAAATGATGTTGTACCTCCTTCATGGTGAACACATCTTTGGTGGCTCCTGCCATCTGCAGCAAAGCGCAAAACCCCTCCTTGGGTCGAACCTGAACAACAAGAAGCTTGATGCTGAGTACCTAAGTAATTGTTGACTAACCGTAACTCATAGTAACAAGTTGCCCTTACCAGTTTGTGTTCGTCTGAAGTCTCCATGTCTTGCTTCTTAGCTGATATAAACAATCTGCACACACAAATTCAAAGAAAAGCACGTTTGTAAACTGTCCACTTTCATGTATGCTCTTTGTAAAATTGAGGAGCATATATCTACAACATAAAGTCAATGTACTCGCAACGCTAGTGAAAATAAGCAGCACAGAAAATGGGTGGATGGATGAAGTCAATGTATGCTCCTTGTATAGGTGAGGAGCATATATCTACAAGATAAAGTCAATCTAATCAATCTTTTTATAAGAGCCCCATTAACAGCTTCTTACCAGATAGTGCTGTCAGTGGTCCATGATGTGCAAGAAATGCGAATAAAGTGCAAACAAGTGGACGAGTGCTGCAGCCTCCTCTTATAAAGCGACTGGGACATGTCAAGACTAGACCAGACCTATACTGGGCTGCTCCTAGTCCATGTGGGCCTATCAGGCCCAGCCAGGCTGAGTCAGCAGCACACGCGCATTCTGACTGCTACAGCTGATTGAATCAAACTAGTAGACATGCCAGGACTAGTCTAACGTGACTCGCAAAATAACATGTTTATATCAGCCAGGTACAACAAGACATCATTTAATATGTTCGTGAGCTTACCCGGTACCAAAAAGGCCACGGACCCACTAGCACACATACACGAAAACACAAATAGCTGCACCGATGGAGTAAACAAGTAAACAATGACGCAACAAATTTCAAATCATGTGAAGTTAACTATCTATTCTGGTAAATGAATTGAGTTTTGGTGGCTGCACTAGAAGCGACGTTTGAGTCCTGCAAACAAAACGCTTTGAAGGGTCAAAGTGACGTCACAGACAACTAAGAAACATGTCCGGGCTTGTCCTGCCTGTGCGCGTTTATAAGTATTTACGGTTAGTGTATCTCTCCATCACAGACAACACCGAGTGCCAAGTTAATACCCCAATGACAATTTAAAAGCTATAAACACAGATAATAATACATCTGATAGATTAACGTTCTTGTCATTAAACAGTCTCCTCTCTCGTTAGTGCCTTTTGCACGAATAATATTCAATTCGAAACCAAAGTTTGTCTACCCAGTGAAACGGTGAGTTTCCCGCCGAGCAACAGGCCCAATAAGCAATAGCATCGAATCCACCGAAAAACGTACTGGATTAAGCCAAGGTTTGTTTACTTAGCCCTCAGATGACGCTTCTTAACAGACTCCTCAGGCAGGCGAGTTCGAGGCTGTGCGGCCTGCTAGCAAAAGGCTAACTTGTGCGAACTACTAGCGACTGCCGCGTAGCTAAGCTATTGCGATGATACCATTGTGATGGTTTTAGTGGTGATTGACGTACCGTTTTTCACCAACTGAAGGGTAAATCCAATTCGAGTATTAATGCATTAATAGAGCAATTTACAAATGAACAATTGACACTAGCACTCTGTCGCTATCTGTGTTGTCAATGTGGGTGCGCCTCTACTGGCCAAACACCGAAATTAAAATCTCCAACAAGTCCTTTGACTTCTTTTATCGTCTTGGAGACAAAAACATGTCCTGACAGAATACTTCCAACAGATGTATAATAGTGCCGCATACGCTGTTAAATTGAAATTTATCTGTATGGCGCCAAATCGCAACACCGTTCATCTCATGGCATTTTACACATGAAAGTCACAGAGAACCAACTGAAACGCCGCATGAGCAAGCATTAATATTACGAGATTTAAAGTCGAAAAAGTCGTAAACTTACGGGTTTTAAAGTCGTAATTTAACCTTCGACCCAGGTCAAGAGTCACACAAGCCCCCTGTGTTTATAGCTGTCTTGTACAATGCCTGTTAAACGAAGCATTAGAATAATCAAGATTTCAAGAGACAAGAGCTTCGTGTTACGAGAGTAAAAACTTTAAAACTTAACTGTACGGGAATAAAGGTCGTAACGTCATTTTATAGGCATTGTCTGAGAACGGTAAGAAACGGGAGCCTTGTGTGGAGGGGTGAGTAATAGATGTTAACCTGGTTGTGGCTAACTGTTCATTTTTGGTATCCCGTTACAAATAAAAGCTTGCCTGAAGCCAGAGGGAAGTTTCCTTCCTTGCCTGACCCTATGAAACGTTAGCTTTATGTGGAGGGGGCGGGGTACGGTGTGAGGGTAACGGTGAGATGATGCTAATCATGATGCTAACCTGTTTTGTGCCCAACTGCTGTTTTGCTGTTTCCATCTATCAATTTTCTATACCGCTCATCTCATTAGGCTCACGGGTATGCTGGAGCTATAACAGCTGGCTTTGGGTGAGAGGCGGGGTACACCCTGGACTGGCCGCCAGTCAATCACAGGGCTGACAAACATTCACACTCACATTTATACTCAATTTAGAGTCGCCAATTAACCTAACACGCATGTTTTTGAAATATGGGAAAAAAACGGAGTATCCCGGGAGAAAACCCACGCACACACGGGGAGAACATGCAAACTTCACACAGAGATGCCCAACGGCGAGTCGAACCCTGATCTGACTGTGAGGCCAACATGCTACTCACTCAGCCACCGTCTGGCCCGTTTTACTGTCTCAGTATATATAAAAGCTTGTCTGAAGCCAGATGGAAGTTCCCCTCCCCACCAAAGAATTATGCTATATAGTTATGACACGTAAAATTACGACTTTGAAACTTAAAATTTACAACTTTAAATGTAGAAGTCTTAAGTTGTTGTTTTAACGTGGCCCTAGTAGACTGTTGTCACTTGGCAACAGAGGCAAGGGGAACACTCCCTCTGGGGAAGAAAGCTTGGACAAAACCCAGGCTCTGTGGGGTGGCCGTCTGTCTCGACCGGTTGGACCTAGAAATAAAATAAATAGAGGGGTACATGGTAGATCAAGCCAGAAGTCTTAGTCTTCTAACTATATGCTTTGGCAAAGAGGTGCGTTTTGAGTTGACTTTTAAAGAGGGTGTCTGGCACCCGGATTGAGTCAGGCAGATGGTTCCATAACTGTTAGTGTCTAGCAACAGATATACTTTATGCATCCTTAGGGCAATTCAAAATAAACAAATTTACATTATTAAACAAACATGTAAATACATTACCAGTTGGTAGTGTATTTAATATTAACCAAACATTAAAGTATTTAGTTGCTGTGCCAGCTAAGGCCTGTATTATCCAGGATCTCTGTTTCAAGCCAAACATTGAAAATGTGGAACAAGCTTTTTTATGAGGCTTTTTATAGTCACGAGCTTAACCCTTATTTACCAAAAATTTTCCCTTAAAAATCCGACTGCCCACTTCACCATTGTCGTCGCAGATTGCTGTGGCTTAGGCATTGCACTTGCAGGACCACAGGATTTTATTTATTAAAGTGGAAATACAATAAATTAATGGTAACTGTTTAAACGAGAGGGTAGTAGGAAAAATGGGAAGACTGACAGGAAAGGCATAGCTCCACCATCTTAAGTTTCCATGGTGACATCTCTCACTGAGAAGTTAACCAGCCTGCAATTGACTGGCTAAATCCTGCTTTGTAATACTGGCCTTTAGTCTGCTTTAAACAACCCCACCAATATAGGAAAAGAAGCTTTTATTTAGCAAATATAAACAAATACAAGCAACCTCATGGCTGTAATTCATAGCCAAGCGGGTCAAGTCCCTGATCCAACAGAGAAAGTGATGACTCCCTCATCTTCAGAAGAAACCTCCTCAGCTCCTCCTTAGAAAACACCTGAGTTTTTGGGAGAACAGCAACAAAAACATATTGCAAGGCTCTAATAACACTTTGATGGTAAAGCAAGCCGATGAGGTTAAAAGGTACCTGGTAGAGGCGATGCTGGTCAGATGAAATGATGTCAGCAAGTCGTAGCGCCTCCTGATGTCTGGAGGAGCTCTGTAGCACACTGAGCAGCAGGAAGCTGAGTCGAGGCAGACACAGCGAGCGCAACGCTGCCATCTGGTGGCTGCGCTCAGCATCCTGCTCTGAATCCTGAAAAGTTTAACCATTAAATGTCTTGTTTGCTTCCAAAAATACTGTTTTGATGTGTACCTGTCTGTTGTCCACCATCCAACCTCCATCTACAAAGAGCAGCACATTGTAGATTCTTTCCTTCACATCTTCAGTCAGGACATCCAGACGGTTTGACCAAGCGGACAAAGAAGCCTGATGAGAGGACATCTTCATTATTCTTCATCAAAACATTTCTCCTTAGATCTGCATCCATGACATCTTCAGGTAAGCAAACCTTGTAGTCTTTCTCTCTCATCTCGTTGGCTACTCTCTCTGTGAATTTGACCTCGGGGGCAGGTGTTGGCTTCTGGGGGGCGGAGC
Organism: Oostethus manadensis; assembly: GCA_024372805.1. NCBI lineage: Eukaryota > Metazoa > Chordata > Actinopteri > Syngnathiformes > Syngnathidae > Oostethus > Oostethus manadensis. The sequence continues at coordinate 4,428,643 of QODF01000044.1, forward strand.
TACTGTGACTGAACCAGTCAGTGAAGGCTTCATGGGCTTCCTGTAAGAGCTCGTGAGTCATTCTTAGACATCCTACATAATGATGAATTGATCAAGGTGAGCAGGCCACAGACCAGGTAAGCTCTGATACACAGGTGTTCTCTGACTGCGTTCTCATCCTCAGCAGGTAAGGGTGCGGTCTGACTAAGTCCAGACCACTGGCAGTAAATTTCTCTCATTGAATCCTCCGGAACTTTGGAGAACACTGCTTTGGCTGCGTCGTGTTTCTCCAAAGCTGAGCGAGGTAGCCACAAAGTAATAAATGATCAGTCACATGATTCTTAGCTTGCTGGCTATAAAGGTGCGTGACTGATGGCTGGCACAGTGGTGAGACAAAAATATGCAATTACCCAGAAACCTCCTCATGATGGCATTGGACTGCTTGAGGGCTTCAGCTCGATGCATGGGGTCAAACAAAAGCCAATCGATGACATCGATCTTCTTTTGGTCCTCCTATCAGAACATAGCAGCCACATGAACTCTACACACTATTCATACAGAGGACACGATTACTGGTTGTTGAGTTGAAAAAAAACCTTAGTGGTTCCTGTCTTCAGAGTCTGACTGTGGTGGATAAACTCAGTGTCATCGTTCTCTCTCACAGTCTCCACCACTAGTTTAGTGACACCAGCCACATCCAGACCTAGAAGACAAGAAATGGCTCTGTTTGTCACCACACTGCCAAAACTCAACCTTTCTGGTCTCTCACCAGCTTCAGAGGCAAGCTGAAGGCAGCGAGGGCGGAGCTCCGCCTGGCTGACTGTCTCCAAGAAGGCGGCGTATTGAGCAGTGGCAAGTTCGACTGGGAGCTGGCTGACATAGCTTGCCACAAGTTCTGTTTGCTGATCCCGAATCAGGAGGGCAACGTACGCCTTCAGCACATCCACACACACGTCCTCCTGAGATGAAAAGAACACTTTAGCTGACACCAATCAGTCCTCTTCAGCATTTCAACTAGTTACCTTCAGGGCTAATCCCAGAGAGCGAAAAAACATGAGCAGATGAGTCATGAAGCGCAGCAGGTGAGAGGGGAGGGGCTTGGAGCCCATCAGCCAATCAGAAAACTCCTCCAAAAGACCTGAGACCAACACCTTTTCAGTTAGAGGCAGTGCTCCAAGGGGTCAGAGGTCTGAGAGGTCTTACCGTCCAGGTCCCCCAAGATGACAAACTTCTGGATGACATGGTAGTGCCCTCGTGTCTCCTCCAGCACCCTCTGCATACACATACAAAACAGTGTGGGGGAGGGGAGGGGGGGTGTTCACGTTGGGGGTCACGTAACTTCAAGACGGACTAATCAAATTCAGTTTATAGTTCACCTTTGACTCTGAAGCTTGAAGCTCCTCAAACACTTTTTCCATTGTCCAACTGAGGAATCAGACAGTGAAACACATGGGAGTGCATATAAAAAAAAAACACAGTATATAGAGGGTGGGCCATAAGTATGGTTACAGTTAACACTTAGACATATATCTGACACAAATTCCGCTCTCCATCAATTTCAGTGAATGCATAAAATAAAAGGTTCAGTATTATTTTCTATAATTTACACTATATTTAAAATGTGATTGACAGTGACAGACAATTAAGTAATTGTAACCCCACCTGCATATATAAGGTGTCCTAAAAAAAAAAAAAATACACACCCTTTAGTGTTCGTGTAATTTTGGGTCAGTGATTTTTCTTTTCAAGTATAGGATTTCAAAAATAAAAACGATTGGATTATTTGAAACAGAAACAAAACTGAAATTCAAAGCTATTTGTCTTCAGTGTCAAAAAACAATATCTTCATCTCAATCAATGCTTTGATTTGTACTGTATATTTCTTTTTTTAAATCCCCAGTCAACAAAAGAGAAAAGCAGACGTTTCAACTCACAGTAACAACTGAAACCGTTCGGCAACACGCAAGCCAATTCGGTGCAATATTTTCTGTAACCGGTAAAATGCAGTCTTCAACATAAAAGCACACCAGGAAACTATATGTCAGTTACGCCACACCTTGGTGGCTGTGGTATTGGAGGTTAAAATGTGTCTAAATGCTAACATTTTAGCCACGGCAAAACCATGCCTGACATATACAGAAACCTCCCACAAAGACACCCTACTGCTGTTGAGCCATGGATTACTGCATCCGCCTGAGAACCACTGCGCTACCCCAATATGAAAAAACCTTTCTAGTTTTGCTCTGATTTATCCTTTCCATTAGACTGATTAGTTTATTTTTTGTTATATGAAATATGAGCGTTTATTTAGATATAGTAATTGCTTTTTCATGCTTAAAAAGTAAAAACGCATTGTATTTGAATTGTATCCTTTACATCAAAGTTAAATTCTGATAAACCAATTGCTTTTTCTTGTTAATTCCCAAAGATTAATTCAATTTCACAAACCCCGTAGCAGCTAATACGTTTGTTTTATCTTTGCACATGAATATCATTGAATAAAAGAATGATGGAAGCCAGAAAAAAGGAAATTAATTCCAAAAAAAAGTGTGTATGCACGCCAATGCAAGGGGAATTGTCAGGGGATTCCATTGCTTGGGTTGTCAGAGTCTGGACAATAACAGACATCAGTTTCAGAACAGGCGGAGACAAAACAATAAGATGTTTGCTAATTCTGTTACATTTTGAAAAATGATCCAATAAAACACCCAGTTATTTATTTAAAGTGTCTATATGATCTTTTGGCCCACCCTGTAGATGTGCATTTGTGTCATACTTGGCTTCCAGGTATTCTCGCGGCATCGTCTCCACTTCCTGGTGGACCATACCCGATGACATCAGATGCTTTTCAACTAGCGAGTCCACCATTACTCTAAAGTATGCCCAAACACAGTCCTCCCAAGATTCACACACCATCAGCAGCTTAACAAACAAACAAACACACAGGTTGACAGGTGTATTATCGTTTAAGATCTTCATTTCAAGTAATGATCATTGCATCTTACTGGTTTAATGTTTCCACTCAGGCTGGCATAAATGGCTCTCTCATATCTGTTAAACTGCTCCTGAAACACACAAACAGCAAAATGTTTACTAAGTTAAGACATTCAATGCCATATGTGTCTGTACCTCCTCAGCCATCCTCCAGCAGCAGACCTTCCAGATGCCTCTTTGAGGATTACCTTCAACAGGTTGTAACTCAAGGCTGCCTGTACATAGAAGACCCAATAGTGTTATTTAATAAATTGATGTAAATGATTGTTTGTTCAATACACTAAACACTTGCGATCGCAACAAAAGTATGAGGAAGTGAAAGATAACCTGAGGTCATGTTAGGATCGTGGTAAAGCTTCCAGCCTTCCAAAGTGGATGCTCTCCAGGCCTGACCACAGCGTGTGCACAGCCTCTGAGCCTATATAAACAAAGACAAAAAAGAAGACAACAATAGCATTTAAGAGCACTTTGGCTCAATGGTAAAATAATAAGTCCAAATACCTCCTCAGTCATCCCAGCTCGAATCAGAGTGAACAGGTTCTTCAGCAGACGGGCATCGTCTTCACGGTCTAGGTCAGCCAGGGGTCGCTGCTGGCGGAGGGGAGCGTCTGGATCCTGAACATATGCAAACATTAAATACTGCAGCTAGAATTAGAGTGGCTGCTTACATTGTCATATGGTAACAGGCCTCACCAGCTCAGTGACCAGCGGGACAGTGAAGGCAGTGCCTCTTTCCCTTCTCAGCTTCAGTGCATGCTGGGTATTCTCCCTAACACACACACTTCAGTCCAGGAACACCCAGCAATGGTTAAGAAAAAATGAAGCACACCAATTGTAACTCACCAGCAGACATTTTTAGCATAGTATTCAATATTGTCTGAAAAGTCTCCAATCTGATCCTTGGCGATGCTCTCTAGCCAATCAACGACCAACTAGAAGAGGAGTGATGTAGGAGCGAGTGAAGTACTAAAAATAACTGAGAATATTACAGTCTGGTATTGTTTATTACTTGACTTTGACGTATGACGGCATCGTGCTGGAAAAGCTGCTCCACCACCACCTTCTCACTTTCACTGGGAATCTGCGCACAAAAACAAAGCATTTAGGGGTGTGATCTTTTTCTGAGAGTAAGGAGAAAGTATGTTACTCACAGCCATGTCTGTCATCATGTCATCCTCCAGCGCCAACTGAACTCGGTCCCTGCAGAAGGAGAAAGCTGATGAGCAAGTCACACAGAGGTCAGGCTGCCATCAGCAGAAAGCGGGGGGGGCACCTGTAGAGGGAGGTGATGAGTCTCCAGGAGCAGCTCTCTTGCTGTAGCAGCCAGCGCACTCCCGCAGTCTTGCTATTCTGACCTGCTCGCAGCACCAATGACTGCAACATTTCCACCTTTAACACGGTGTGGGGAGAGGTGAGTTAATAGTCATCACATGCCGTTTTCTGAAGATGGGGAGAGCCTACCTTGTTCTGACAGAGCGTCTGGTAATCCTCCAACAGCTCAAACACAGCAGAGGAGGAGTGTTTCAAAAAGGACGTAAGGAACTCTGGGAAAAGACTGGCTGCGGCTGCAAAGGCAAAGCACTCCAGTGTCAGATGACACAGCAAAGACATAAGGAAAAGTGCATTTCTTGCACTCACCTGCCTCCCCAGGGTCATCTTCCTTCAACAGGGCCGAGGTGAGGTTGGTAATGTCCTCTGTGAAAAAGCTGGTGTTTTCCAAACCCGAAATGGGGGATATGTACATGCTGCTGGTCCAGTCGCTGTCATCCAAATTCTAGACAGAGTAAGGTCATGACATAGATTATTTGTTGATGTACATGATCCACAATGTAAGATGTTAAGAGGTGATGAGGCGCACATACACTGTATACAGTATGCTTACCACACTGTTCAAGGTGTTTCTAGGTGTGTGCGTGTAGCGAGGTGTTCGACCTGCTGGAGCCAAAATAGCAGATACATCTGGAATCCTGGGGGTTACTGAAGAAAAGTGCAGGAAATGAATAACAAGACATGTGGCACGATGTCTACCTTAATAATGATCTCAGAGCATGCGTTTTTACTACCAGCCTGTCTGAAGAGGGACGCGGGCGTGTTCTTCAGCAGAGACCGGGCCGGTGTTACCGTGGAAACAATAGGACTACCTGTGCCAGGTGAGGGGACTGGCAACAACGGTCAGGAAAACAAGACTGACAGTTCCGGCATGAAGGATGAGTTCACTGTGCTAGTCGTTACACTAGACCAAAACAAAGCCTTAGTAACACGCACACTTTTCCAGGATACACGCCACTTTCTTCCTCCTTCTACGGGCAGCAACAGTCACCTCGTCATCCCGAACCACCGGAGACAGCAGCTCGCTGTGATCCCTGAAGTGCAAATGCAAAGTCAAATCAATCTGAAATCAATCAATCGCCATCTTATGTACGCTAACCTGATTTGAAACATAACGTTAAGGGACAACAATCAATGTTTTCAATGACTAACACAATAGGGTGCACGACGTGAGTGCAGCTAACTTGCGTTACAACCAACGTAATGAATTTACTAATCCTACATTTTCATAAATTGTATCTGGAGTCAGCAAAAAAGCAGAGCAGCAGACACACCGACTGTTCGTCAATCTGTCGTATGGTAAAAACTAGCACTGGTTCGCATCGGCGGTCGTTGTGCACGGCAGGCGACGTTAGCTTCTTTACCACCGCGAGCCCCTGCTATGCTAACACAGACAATTAGCCCAACAGAGGCAGAGTAGTGTAATTAAAAGTTTGTGTCGACACACTTAAGTGAATCCAAGGAGCTGCGATTGAAAAGGTTCAATAGTTAGTACCACTCCATTGTAGCCAAATGTCACTTCCCGCTTCACAAGCTTTAACGATGGGATTCTGCTGCTACTACTTCTTCTTCTTCTTCTTCTCCTTCTTCTTCTTCTACTACTTATTGGCGGTTGGCAATCAGCGTTTAGGTGTGCATTACCGCCACCTTCTGAATGGGGCTGTGGAACAGAATCTCATCTACTCTATAATCCAGAGGTAGGGAACACATGGCTCGGGAGCAAGACGTGGCCTTTTTGATGACCGCATATGGCTCACAGATGTTTAATACCCAAACATATATTTGTTTTAATCATTTTTTTCTTAAAATATATGTAACGTATCTTTCTTTACAACAGGTGTGTTCAAAGGGCGGTCCGAGTAATTTACTGGCCTACCGCACATTCTAAAAATACAATTTAACAAAAAAAAAAACGGCAAAAATGGAAAAATCAGCAGTAATTTTTCGAAAATAAAGTCAAAACATTAGGAAAAAAAGTTGTAATGTAACCAGAAAAAGTTGCCATTTTTGAAAAATTAGGTTGCAGAAAATGTTGTAATATTAGGAGAATTAAGTCACAATATTACAGGAATAAAGTCATGATTACAAGAAAAGTTTAAAAAATTGAAAATAAAAAAACAGTAGAAATAGAAAAAAATGCTTTAATTTTACGAGTAGACAGTCAGAGTATTAAGAGACAAAACATCACAATTTTACAAGAATAAACTTTAATAGTAATGTTATGAGTAAAAGACGATGTTATTTTAGTACCATAGAGTTCATTTAAATTTTTTAAAAATGTTGTTATATTATGAGAAGCAAACAAAACAATATAAAGTTGTTTTTTGGAATATTAGGTTGGGGAAAAGTGTATATGGAGATAAGGTTAAAATATTGTGGGAATAAAATCCTCATGACCGAAAGAATGAGATTGCGGATACAAGCGGCGGAAATGAGTTTCCTCTGTAGGGTGGCTGGACTCACCCTAAAAGATGGGTGAGGAGCTCGGCCATCCAGGAGGAGCTCAGAGTAGAGCCGCTGCTCCTTCACATTGAGAGGAGCCAGTTGAGGTGGCTCGGGCATCTAGTCCGGATGCCTCCTGGGCGCCTCCCTGGTGAGGTGTTTTGGCCATGCCCAGCTGGGAGAAGGCCCAGGGGAAGACCTAGGACACGCTTTAGGGACTATGTGTCACAGCTGGCCGGGAAAAGACTTGGTGTTCTTCTGGTGGAGCTGGAAGAGGTCGCCGGAGACCGGGAAGTCTGGACTTCCCTACTGAAACTGCTGCACCCGCGACCCGTACCCGGATAAGCGGAAGAAAATGGATGGATGAATAAAATCCTAGTACTACAATTAAATTTGTTTCTTTTATAATGTGTATAATGTATAATGGTTTTTTTGCTGACATTTTAAAGTAAAACATGACTTGCTGCTGGGAGAGGCAACTAACGGGCTGGATGGGACTCATCACCCTGGCAGAAGGACCCGCCCACAGTAAATCCTTCAGTTAGTCCAACATTCTGCCTCACAAGTCTTAACTGCAACTAGAAGAGATCAAATTTACAATTCAGAATTGAGTATACAATTCTCCTTACATCAAAAGAACTACACGGTCAGACACCAATATATCTTAAAGAGCTCCTAAAACCCTAGCAAACAAGTAGAACACTGCACTCACAAAATTTACAATTACTTATCACGCCTAGAATCTCTAGAAGTAGAATGGGAGGTAGAACCTTTAGTTACCAGGCTCCTCTGTTAAGAAGCCATCTCCCCAACACCCCATCTTTATTTCAAAGTCCCCTCTTTGCTAAAGCATATATTGTAGTTAGAAGTGAACCTTGATAAGCTGATATTAGAGACATTTCTCTATGTTCCTTGGTCTAAGACTTCTGGCTTGACCTACTATGTATACCTCTATTCTTTTATATCTCAACCCAACCGGTCATGACAGACGGCCGCCCACTGAGCCTGGGTTCTGTCCATGGTTTCTTCCCCTGAGGGAGTTTTTCCTTGCCTCTGTCCCCAAGTGTTTGCTCATGTAGGGTTTCAGTTGGCTCTCTTTGTGACCTTCAAGTGTAAAGTGCCACGAGGTGACTGCTGTTGTGATTTGGCGCCATACATTGAATTGAAGTGAATTAAATGTTAGTAAGACAGACTCGTCGAGAAATGCTTGGAGACGTTCAATTGCCACAAATTTGCCACGTGTCAGCTTTTTTTTATTTTTATCTCAGCGCAAATTTTTTCCACATGGAGAGGGGAAATCACCCACCTTGCTCTTCACGTTTCTCACACCCTTTTTCCTCTGCGACTTCACAGCTCTTTTCTTCATTGCCTTACTCTTTTGTTCATCACCAGTGTATTTGACAAGTAAACACCTTTGTGTATTTTTGTATATATATTTTTGTGTCTGTTAATTCAGGATTTAAATACATCGATTTTAAAAATAAACATTTTATATAGTATATTTTTATATTATTTTTACACTACATTTGTTTTATATTTTATTTTTACACTTAATTTGGTAATAACTTAATACCAAAAAAGACTTAGGAGCCACTTGGGAGCCGAAACAGTCGGTTCTTTTTAGTGATCAGAGCCAAAAGAATCGTGTCTTTAAAACAGAGCCGGAATGTCCACCACAACTCGTCACCCTCAGAAAAATTCCCCAGAGTACTGATCATCTGAAGCGTCTTTGAATGTTTTGTAAAGTGCTATATAAATCAAATGTTTTATTATGTTCCACTCACTATTCACATTATGCCAAAAGCAGATTAAAATTTTGCCGCATACGTTCATGGGGTGATCCTCCGTTTAACACACTTCTTCACGGCAAAATAAAATGTAGCTACTAAAAACTTTAAAAGAAATACACAATTATAAACTGCGTAATTTCAGAACAAATAAAAACATGTTCGAGATATCCAATTCAATTATGTGACATAGCTAAATTATTATATTTTTAGTTTTTTGCTTTCATTTTGGTTTTGTTTAGATTAATTGGACCGGCATGTACCACCAGACCACCAGGTGTCGCTGTGGTCCAAAAACAAGTTTAAGCGACAATGGCGAGAAAAAGCAGGGCTACAGTGCGGCTTTCATACAGCAGGGCTGCCTTCAAGCGGGCTACAAGGTGGATCTCTGAGGCGTACAGCTATCAAGCAGGGAAAGCGGATCAAGACTGAAGGATTGCTCGTCCAGGGAAGTCTCGAACTATCAGTGAGTTTTGTCACTTTTGGCCAAGCTGACCTGGAAAAGAGTAGGGGAGGAGGAGCCGAAGCGAGAAATCGAAGATGATCAAGACTCCAGGTAAAAAATAAAAAAAAAACTGGCTGCGTGGCAGAATGAGACCGACAGACATTCGTCCTTGGTAGTCGTTGTCAAAGTTACCAGTCACGTCCTTACAAATACTCAGCATTCAGCAGATCAGCGGCTGTGTCATTAGTCATGTACATATAGACTTATCTGCACAGCATTTGCACGTTAATGCTTAGAATGACATTGTCAAAATCTGGCTGGCTTTTTCTCACAATAATTCTTAACATGACCCACGCCGAGATCGTCCTTATAAAAAACAAACATATTTATTTTGGGTTTATACGTTGCTAGGAAGAAAGGGGCATTTATCTGCAGCTCAGAGTGAAACCTTGTACTGTACAGTATTTTTAACCATTACAATATTAACTACTTTGTATAGTTGTCACTTTAAAAAGTGTTTTTATATATGGATTTAAGCATTGAGGGAACTTGAAAGGGTGTCCCAGACTCAAAGAGAGAAGTTTAGTGGGAGACACTAGAACAGTAGTTCCCAAACTTTTTTGCAGCGCCCCCCTTTCAGAGATAAAATGATTTTCGTGGTAGCCCAGCATCCCCTGTCATAACGCCGGGGCCCCCTAGGGGTCGCACTCTCCAGTTTGAAAACCACTGCACTAGAAGAAGTAGAGTGTACACTGTGACAAACATTCCACA
>QODF01000044.1:4439347-4508210 GCA_024372805.1 Oostethus manadensis
CCCCCCCCCCCCCCCCCCGAGTGGTTCTGGGCTGATTCCTCGCCGTTGTCATTATCATTGAAACTCCACGAGGTGAGATCTTGCATGGAGCTCCAGACAGAGTGAGATAGGCAGTTCATTTATGTTTCTTCCATTTGCGAATAATTGCACCAACTGTTTTTACCTTCTCACCTAGCTGCATGGCGATGGTCTTGTAGCCCATTCTAGCCTTGTGTAGGTCCACAATCTTGTCCCTGACATCTTTGGAAAGCTCTTTGGTCTTGGCCATGATGCAGAGTTTGGCATCTGGATTGATTGCTTCTTCTTCTACTTAAAGGTTTTACGGCGGTGGGCAATTAACAAACTGGTGTATTGCCGCCACCAACTGATTAGGAGTATGGATCTTACTGGCCTACTTTGTGTGACTGCATAAAATTTAACAAACTTATATTTAAAGTACTTAATTAACAATTTAAATCAATGGAGATAATAACGACAACAATACTAATAACGATAAGTATATATAAACCCCCAAATAAACCTACAAGATTCTATATTCTCCTAACTAACCCTGTTTCTTTTACAAATTCCCACAAAATGTTCCCACATTGACCTTGTGAGCCTCTCCTTAGTATATTCATTATATTGAACCTTTTTGTCTATGGAGTTTTTGTATTATGTATCTCCTGTGTGTGTTGTATTTTTTGCATTGTACTAAAACATGGTCAACCGTTTCCTTCTCCCCACAATAGTCACAACCCCCCATGTTGTGCTTCCCTATCTTGTGCAATGTGCTATTCAACCCTGTCTGCCCAAACCTCATTCGTGAGAATATGACCTCCTCCCTCCTATTTCTTCATGTACTCCTTACCTCTCCTGCTTCCTTCTGAATTTTGTAATACCACCTCACCATCTTTTCTTTCTCCCATTGTTTCTGCCATCTCCTCCTTCCATTTCATTGATTGATTGCTTCTGTGGACAGGTCTTTTTTATACAGGTAATGAGCTGAGAGGGCTGCCAATGTCAGCTCGTTACCTGTATAAGATCCACCTGGGAGCTAGAGATCTTGCTGACGCATAGGGGATCAAATACTTATTTCCTTCATGGAAATGCAAATTAATTTATAACTCTTTTTGAAACGCATTTTCTGGATTTTTTTTGGTCATTGTTGTCTCTCAGTGTTCAAATAAACCTACCACTGAAATTATAGACTGATCATTTCTTTGTTAGTGGGCAAACTTACAAAATCAGCTGGGGTTCAAATAGTTTTTTCCCTCACTGTATGTATACAGTATATGTGTATATAACAATAACAATGCAATATACAATGCTTTTATCAGACTAACAAAATGTGGTTTACATTTTAGTAATGTTGGTATTGTATTGTACAAACTGTTGAAGGGTCTGCAATGTTTACATTTTCACCAACTGTCTGAGTTTGAATAGCTGCAAAGTTGCCATTGGAGTGAAGCTGTTTGGAAAGGTCCATCAAGATGGATGCCAGGAAGCTGCTCAATCTATCCACCAACCAGCGCATCGTTGGTGGCCTGCTGGTCAATCTGCTGTCCTCCATCTGCATTGTCTTCATCAACAAGTGGATCTACGTCTACTATGGCTTCCCCAGCATGACCCTGACACTCATCCACTTTGTGGTCACCAGCCTGGGGCTTTACATCTGCCAAAAGATGGATATTTTTTCTCCCAAAAGCCTCCCGCTGAGCAGGATCGTATGGCTAGCGCTGAGCTTTTGCGGCTTTGTGGCCTTCACCAATCTGTCCCTGCAGAACAACTCCATTGGAACATACCAGCTGGCCAAAGCCATGACTACGCCTGTTATAATCCTCATCCAGACCACCTACTACAAAAAAAATTTCTCCACTAAGATTAAAGTCACACTGGTGAGCTTCTCTTTCACTGAGCTCGTGTTTGTGTATGTGTGTGTGTGTGTATGCATATATATACATATATGTATATGTATATGTCTATATATATATGTGTGTGTGTGTGTGTATGTATGTACTGTATGTATTAAGATCTTTCTTCTTCTTGTTCTTCTCCATACAGGTGCCAATAACATTAGGTGTGATTTTGAACTTGTTCTATGACATGCGCTTCAATGTGCTGGGGACAGTTTATGCCACGCTCGGTGTTCTAGTGACGTCCCTCTATCAAGTTGTGAGCTAACAGAAAGGTATTTGCTGGATGATGTCAAGTACTAGAATTTACTCTCTTCCGTAGTGGGTGGGAGCGAAACAACATGAGCTCCAGGTGAACTCCATGCAGCTTCTTTACTACCAGGCTCCTCTTTCGTCAGGATTACTGCTTTGTGTTGTTCCTTTCTTTGAGCCCCTGACCGAAGATGGAGGAATATTTGGACCCTGGTCGCTTCCTGCTATGGTCAGAGGATAGAACTCTTTTTCATGACCAGGCCTGTCACAATAACAAATTTTGCTGGACAATAATTGTCCCACAAATGATTACCGATATGATTACAAATGATTAACGATATTATAGTCAGCATTAATGTAAAGAAAATATTGTTTGTAATATTGTCAAAATTATTTAGTGGCAATTTTATTGTTCATGTAATGATAATGCATGGTATAATAATGCAAGAACACCATATCAAAAGCAATGAACATTTTTGACATGTACATGTCAATGTACAGTGTCCAGGCCAGAAAAATTATTCAGTTGCTTTTTATTTATCGCGTGCTTCATTGATTTATTGATTATCGTTAGGCCTATTTATGCCTGATATCGTGACTGTGTTTAAGAGCGCTCATTTCAAAGTCACATTGTGATTTTCCAGTTGACAGTGTTTTTCTCTGGATTGGTGGCATTCCTGGTCAACCTGTCCATTTACTGGATAATTGGAAACACGTCAGCTGTTACGTATCCTGAAATACATGAGAAAACGACAGGTTGTGTCATTTTGAATCTTGTTTGTCTTGACTCAAAGCTTTCCAGCTACAACATATTCGGCCACTTCAAATTCTGCATCACTTTGATTGGAGGATACGTGCTGTTCCAGGAACCGCTGTCACTCAACCAGGTGAGACTCCCTGCACTATTCTCTACATTTTGTAAATTTTTTTCATTCATTGCTGTCATTCTATGCCACTCTCAGGCTATGGGGATCCTCTGTACTCTGGTGGGAATCCTGTCTTACACACACATTAAACTGGTGGAACAACAGGGAAAGAGTTGCCTGGCTCAGAGACCATAGGCCAACTGAGCTGTCAATCATCTGCATGGATTTCAATGAGGGACCATGATAATCATTTTATGAGTATTTTTTTACACAAGGACAAGGATGCTGACAGTTTCAAATCTGCTTTGCTCTAGAAGATTGAAGTCAAGACTGCCTAACAAGGTCTTCATGTTCTGAAGACACAATATTAAAGGCACAAGCAGGTGTAACAGAAATCTTCTAAACATTGTCACATTTGTCTTCCCTCTTTTTATGTAATAATTGCACTATTAAATGATATAACCACCTGTCGGTTGTTTTGTGTTGTCAAGCTGTATTCCATGAGACTGGGGATCAGGTATCGGCACACACCAAAGGTACATTTCACTAGTTAATTTGAAAAATGACTTCACAGTGCACGGGTCTTAAAAATGTCTGGTCGTCTTTTTTTTCTTTTTCTAAATTGGTTTTGAATGCATTTATTCCTTATAAGAACACGTTATGGAAAAATGATGCACATGCTGTCTCAGAGAGAGGCCAGTCTTTGCCAATTCAAACAAATTAAATATTTAGCAGATAATCAAACTTAACCTGGATAGATAATACGCCGAAACAAATATTTTTAGTCAGGCATAATTTTGGACGACCACGAAGGGGTCTTTCATGTTCACACGGAAGTCAAACGTTGATGGCCGATGTTTGTTTTGCTATCAGTAGCAGGTAAACTGCCGTATTTTACAATATTATATACTCTAATATGAGGCACACCATTGACTGAAATATAGAAAATAACATTTAAGCATCCATTATTTAGTATAGCCACTAACTAACGGCAAATTTAACGATGTCAAAGAGTTTGTTTACATCTATTGCGGGACGTCCAGTCAAATGGTCTAGCTAAACGTGTTAGCAATGCTAATTTTTTGGAGAACTCTGCTTTTTAAACGATACAGCACCTGTAAGGTGATTAATAATGTCTTTTTTAATCAATCATATCGTAGAAGAGTGGACGTTTGTCAGCCATGGTGTAAAAGGGGTCACGCTCAAGAAGCTAAGCTAAGTCGCTAACAAACGATGTACGGTAGCCGTTTCCAAATTGCATTATCAGATAGATTGCTACTTCACTCATCTACAAGAGATATTTAATAAATGAATAAATAGGGACACACAGAAAACATGAATTGGATATTCATCAATATCCATAAATCTGCAAATGAAACAACATTGAAATGAACATATAGCAGTCCATCCATCCATCCATCCATTTTCTATACCGCTTATCCTCATTGGGGTCGCGGGTATGCTGGAGCCTATCCCAGCTGACTTTTGGGCGGGAGGCGGGGTACACCCTGGACTGGTCGCCAGTCAATCGCAGGGCAGACAAACAACCATTCACACTCACATGGACAATTTAGAGTCGCCAATTAACCTAACATGCATGTTTTTGGAATGTGGGAGGAAATCAGAGTACCTGGAGAAAACTCACGTGCACACGGGGAAAACATGCAAACTCCACACAGAGATGTTTTTCCGTGTCTGTTTGTGGGGTTAAGCTGTGGAATACCCTAGGACATGAACAAAAGCTTTTTTCAGAGCATTTGTTGTTTTAAATGTTTATATAAACAAAACGTCTTGTTACAATACAGAGATGATTGTGCAAATCAAGATGCACCACGGGGATTCGAACCCTGAACCTCCTGACTGTGAGGCCACCATGCTACCCAGTCAGCTACCGTGCAGCCCAATATAGTAGTTTGTAATCGAAAATGATAATTGCCTTTTAATTTGGCTAGCAAAAAATTGCATGTTCAAGAAATTATTATATTTTGAAATTGTAGATGTGATTTTTTTTTTTAAATTAAGGTAATACCTCGCACTTTATTACATTTGACTTAGTTCCAAAGGAAAACAAAAGTATCACTGAAAATATTTATTGGCCCATACAATATTTGTAAATTTGGATAATCCAAAAATTTATAAAATGTTATATGACAAAAATAAGCAGGGTTGTATGTGTATTGGCCTCTATTGTGTCTGTAGTCACCAATATTTAAATACTGACCATCTGTTAGCCTACATTGGAGTGGTTTGAACTTGTTTTATGAACACAAATGTGAAGAATAACAAATTGTATTTTGCGACAATTAATGAAAAACGTTTGGATACCACTCGTGCATGTTATTATTATGAGCCGAATTCGTTATGTATTTTTTTTCAGAAATGTTTTTGGGCAATTCATTTATTGACTTCTACTTTAATGCATGATATAAATATTTTTAAAGTTATAGTATATCTCGATTTGCATGCTAATTGTCGTGGCCTTTTTGATTCCTATTGGTATCATGACATAACTTAACTTACATTTCACTTGTTGTTTTGCCATTTATGAGTAAAGAACGTCATATTTAGGTTGGAAGTACGTTAAGTGTGTGCAGCCGCTATGGCTAAAGAGTAAGGATTTGACCAAACAATTCTTTCTTGTCCACTTCTCTCAGTATGCCTGGTGAACGCCAGCGCTCAGTAAACATGGATGAAAAAGATATTGGCTCCTTCAGTGCCAAGGACAAAGAAAAGGACAGAGATGGGGATAGGAAACCCGCACCCCCACGAGACAAAGCAAAAGATGAGGCCAAGCTGAGTGGCAAAGAGGAGAAAAGGAAGCGTCTGGAGGAGGAAAAGAAGAAAAAAGAGGAGAAGGAGCGAAGGAAGAAAGAAGAGGAGAAGCAGAAAGAAGAGGAAGAGCAGAAGCAGAAAGAGGAGGAGGTGAAAAGGCAGAAAGAGGAGCAGGAGAGGAAGCTTCAAGAGGACGAGGCCAAGAGGCAACGGGAAGAGGAAGCGGCTCTCCTAAAGTACGTGACTGAATGTGGCATCATATTTTCTTCTCATATCAATAATAACTTCCTTTGTTAGCCAAGATCATACAAATACAGACGAGTAAAGATAAAATCAAATCCCTTTGCTCACAGAGATGAAATGAATATGACCTGTATGTTGTAGGGAGCAGGAAGAGGGGCATCAGCTGCACCAGGAGGCCCGGGAGCGCCACCAGTGCAGGAAGGAACTGCGCAGCAGGAACCAGAATGCCCACGAGGCCCGCCCTGAAGAGGCCTTCTTCAGCCGACTGGACTCCAGCCTCAAAAAGAACACGGCCTTTGTCAAGAAGCTCCGCACACTCACCGAACAGCAGCGTGACTCGCTCTCCAATGATTTTGCTTCCCTGAACCTGAGCAAATATATCGGTGAGGCGGTGAGCTCCGTCGTGGAGGCCAAGCTGAAGATCTCGGACGTGGGCTGCGCCGTCCACTTGTGCTCTCTTTTCCATCAGAGGTATGCTGAGTTTGCACCACTGCTCCTACAGGCCTGGAAGAAGCACTTTGAAGCCAGAAAGGAAGACAAAGCACCAAATGTGAGCAAGCTGCGCACAGACCTCCGCTTTCTGGCCGAGCTCACCATTGTGGGATTCTTCACCGACAAAGAGGGTCTATCTCTCATATATGAGCAGCTAAAGAACATCATCGGGACCGACCGTGAAACACATTATCATGTGTCGGTGGTGATCAGCTTTTGTAAGCACTGTGGTGATGACATCGCCGGCTTGGTTCCCCGCAAGGTGAAGCTGGCTGCAGAGAAGTACAATCTAACCTTTCCCCCCAGTGAGATTATCAGTACAGAGAAGCAGCAGCCCTTCCAGAACCTTCTGCGGGAGTACTTCACATCCCTCACCAAACACCTGAAGAAGGACCACAGAGAGCTGCAGAACATTGAAAGGCAGAACAGGTAAAATCAGTTGTGAGTTGTCTTCTGTCCCTTTTAGAAGTTCTTTAAGGCCAGTGTAACTTCTTGTGGTTTTTAGGCGTATCTTACATTCCAAAGGGGAGATGAGCGAGGACCGCCACAAACAGTACGAGGAGTTTGCAACCTCCTATCAGAAGCTGCTGGCCAACACTCAGTCGCTGGCTGATCTGCTGGATGAAAACATGCCAGAGTTACCTCAGGACAAGACCGTGCAGGAAGGTGCGTCTGTTTTTGTTTTAATCTTCTAATCATACTCGGCTTAAACCAACAAGTCTTAAGAATCACCATGTTTCTCTCTCAGAGCACGGCCCTGGCATTGACATTTTCACCCCTGGTAAGCCTGGAGAGTATGACCTGGAAGGTGGGATCTGGGAAGATGAAGACGCTCGGAATTTCTATGAGAACCTGGTGGACCTGAAGGCCTTTGTCCCCGCCATCCTCTTCAAGGACAACGAGAAAGGCGGCCAGGCCAAAGAAAAGGATGATGCCAAAGGTGTGTTTAACTCAGCTTCTGTCAACAAAAAAATATAGACTTACTCATCTTGATGCAATTTGTGTCAGATGGCAGAGAGGGGAAAGAGGGCGCCAGCACTCCAGAGGAGCTGGAGCTGGAACTGGAGGCTCTGGACATTGCGGATGAGCCTCTAGAACTAGAGGGAGCCGACGAAGCAGAGAGTGATGAACTGACCAAAAAGCTGATGGATGAGCAGGGTGAATGCAATCGTTTACACCTTTAGCATCAAAACAGCCTTCACTGCTACGTTTTAGCCCTGTTAGCTTTCTATGTCTGACAGTGCACTGGCTGCATGAGGACTTTAATTTTGTTTGTCTGGAAAAAAATAATGTTCCCTTCTAGAAACACAACTGGCTCCATGTTTGTTACTTTTATATTTTGTTTGATAGTAGTGATGTCATATTTGGTTAGGTCAAATCTAGAGGTAGTTTGTCTAATCCACCTTTGTGTCTCTTACTTTCAGGTGGGCACAAATTACAGTTAAATCAAAAATAAAAAATAAAAAAAGCTAATAAATAAGTTAACACCGGTTATCGTATCTGCATCGACCCACAGAAGTAGAAAGATATCAAAATCGGCTTGAAAAAAATATATTGCGCATTCGTACACTAAATTGTTGGTAACGCTGCATATATAGTTTCCTGAAGCGTATTGTCATGTTTTTTTCTGCCATTTCGGACGTAGTAACGAGCCACACTTGTTACCACATAAAGTCTCCTTGTGACTTTAGTCAACTTTGTTCATTAGCAACAAAGGAAGCAAACAAGCAAAATAGTTGACCAACATCATGGTTTCTCATCGAGATGACTCTGCAGTAAACACTAGCACTTTGGGGCAGGTCAGAACTTTGGAAGGCTCATGACGGCGTCAAATGAGACAGCACAGTGACTACACAGAAACATGAACCAGCTGAAGCCACAGCACATCACATGTCTAATCAGTTTCTCACATATACTTTTATTTCTGGTTTTTAGAGCAAGAAGATGAGGAGGCCAACACTGGATCCCACTTGAAGCTGATTGTGGACGCCTTTATCCAACAGCTCCCCAACTGTGTGAACCGTGACCTCATTGACAAGGTGACCAGAAACAATCTAAACACAGACTCACCCTGAAGATATCTGGCTTCCTGAGTGCTATATCGACTCTTGCAGGCTGCCATGGACTTCTGCATGAACATGAACACCAAATCCAACCGGAGAAAGCTGGTGCGAGCGCTCTTCACTGTGCCCAGGCAGAGGTAATTGGGTCCAAATTGATGAAGGGCCGTTCAGTAGAACATGAAAGTACCATTTGTGGTGTGTTTTTTTCCCAATTATTCCACTGTGAGGACTTGAAAGTGATGAAAAGATGGGGATTCACTGACGGGAGGCCACATTGTCAGATGTAACAGTGGGAAATGGCAAGCGATCGTATCAGAAACTATTGTACTTTTGTAACCCATCCCACAATGGCAGGCAATGAAATCTGTGCATTCCAGTCAAGGGACGGGTACAGAATTCTATACTTTTATAGGAACCGACCAAATTCCACCAGTGCTACCGAGTACCGATTCACATGAAATCAAACAATGGCAAGTTTTGGTACCTAAACACATCATTTTGACTGTGTGATAGTGGAAAAGTAGTCTGTAGCTGGTTTTCTCGTGACATCAGTCAGCACCAGTTCAAGCACTTCAAAGGTACAACAACCAAAATGTATACTGAAATGAATTTAATTTTGTGCATTATTAAAAAGAAAAGACTGAACAGATAAGCGTATTCATGTTGATAAAATATGTTGAATGTTGTTTTGATCTGTTTGTTAAAGTTCACACTATATATATAAAATAAATGGAAAAATGTTGAGATTTTATTTTCAGACAAATTAAGATTTATTACCACATACTGTAACACAAAACAGAAAAAAATTGGTACCGGGCATCTGTACCAAACCAGTTGAAATAGGAAAGGCACCCTTCTCTTTTCTTCTCTTTTTTTTTTGCTAAACATGAGTTACATGAGTGTAAATATACAGACAGAGAGAAGTGAAGTGAGTGGTACAGAAGAACAAGTGAGAGATCTGGGGAGAGAAAAAGAATCGAGTAAGCCATATAGATAAAAACGACAGCGAGATGAGTGAGGATTACAAGGAAAGAACAGAGATACGCCCCCTTCCTGCCCACTTGCTGCTCCCGCCCTCCTTCGCCCCGACCACCCGCCATGTAGATGTGGAGTGGGAAAGTATATACACATGGCGCTCCAAGAAAAGCAAAGAGGACAGCCTGAGTGGTGGGGTTGGAGTTTGAGGAAATATTCTGTCCCTATTTGAGTTTTTGTTGAGTAGCCCTGGTGTAAAGTATTTCTTACAATACAGTTTTACTAACAGCACTGTAGTCAGTGGTACAACAGCACCCGGCTGTAAATAGACCACATCAAGATTTATCCTGGTGATCTTACAACTGTATAGGCAAGGCTCCCACATTTCCAGTCATGTGATGATCATCTAAGCGCTGCAATTTGTCTTCTGGCAGGTTGGATCTTCTGCCTTTTTACTCCCGCCTGGTGGCCACTCTTCATCCCTGCATGTCTGACATGGCCGAGGACCTCTGCTCTATGCTGAAGGGAGACTTCCGCTTTCATGTATGTTCACCAACTTACCCACGTCATAAACAACCTTCACCTTCAGAGTGGTTGAGCTATTTCACTTTACTGACACAGAAGCCTTCAAATGAATTGCATCAGAAGAGTGGGCATATTTCACAAAAGGACAGTATTTATTGTTTGTGTTTCTGCTACAGATTCGCAAGAAGGACCAGATCAACATTGAAACCAAAAATAAAACTGTCAGGTTTATTGGAGAGCTTGCTAAGTTCAAGATGTTCTCAAAGACAGACACACTTCATTGTCTCAAGGTTTGTGCGTGCGTGTGTGTGTGTGTGTGTGTGTGAGAGAGAGAGAGAGACAGAGACTTTTTTATGATTACAAAGTGATCAAAATGTGACAAGATTTCTTGTTTAGAAAATAACTCTTGCAAAAAATTAAATAAATTAATCGCAAATTAAAACAAACTGGAAAATTTTGCCGACCTCCACATGTTGCTGTGTATGTAAGAGTTTGGAATTGTAAATCAAATGGTGCTGAGTGATTCAGTCCAGAGACTGGAGCAGATAGCTTTAGCCATGCACTGCTAAATAAAAAAGCTCAGTCATGAGAAGATGCTAACTTTGGAATTCTCTATTATTTTACTTTTTATTGGCTACACAGTGCTCCCTAGCCTGTTTAAGCTTTGCCACTTGTCCTGATTACCATAGTTCTGGTGTTGCCTGCAACGCGTCTGTTTTCCTTGTCTTTGTGAATTGGTTTCAGCACCTAGACAAAAGAGAGTGAAGTGTGTATAATTGTTATATATAGGGATGTCTGATATTTACTTTTTTGCCAATATCCGACGTGTCAATACTGTCCAACTCTCAATTTCCAATTCCGTTTTAACCGATAACAATACCGATATGTGTTTGGGTTTTTTTGTCCCCCACTTTATTTATAACGAGTTTCTATTGCCATGTAAAGGGGAAAACGCGTGACTATGTCAAGGTCCCCTGACTGCCAGGGAACCAAAAAACAACTACTAAAAAAAATAAAATAAGTAATTAATTAAAGGAGAGATTTTTGTCATGGGACCCAGAATTCGTGACAGCACCCCTGTTATTATACATGAAAAAGGAGCCATTAAATCACCTTAATTTAGACAAAAACATATTCCACTTACTTTTTCAAGAGAACATAATATCACTGCTCAGGTTCTTCAACTGTCGAGAAAGACTGATCTCATCTCGTCCCATTAATTTAGGTTATTTTGGGGTTATTAGCTAAGCCTTCGGTCTGTCACACACATACACGCGAGTGTTAGCCACATGGCTGCCGATAATTGACGATCAAATCATGGGCCTGCAAAACTCACCATACTCTTGTCAATTGTCTTGTTTAACTTGCTACTCGCGCAAGATATAGTAATTCCCGTGGCATGTGTTGGCACTTCATAACAAACATGAAACTTGTTTTGTGAAAAAAAAGTGGGAAGACAAACATTTGACTTAGGTCAAGATACTACACTGCACCAAATGATCGCTGTGTGCTACAATGGTGCTAGCCATTGCTGATCGGCTTTTGGGATCAGCGTTGAAAGGCAATTATTGTCATTAAATTTTTCACGGAAATCGGACTATACTGATCAGTGGCCGACTAACACTTAGCTATATTGGTTTTCATTATAGGGAAAAACTGATCACTAACTGAGTATTATCTTAACATTAATGCTTTATTTGGTCTAAAAATGCTGCCTATAATTGGCGTTTATTGAAAATGTGTGGGACAGTTAACATGTCAAACGCACCTGTGTTGTTTTATGACTGGGTTAAATAAAGTTTGTCAAGTCATATTTTTTCATTGTACTTTTAAAATATTATTTTAAAATCTTGTCTTATCTGGTTCTCGTGAACTCAATCTTATGACACCCCTAACACGTGGTAATGTGTCTGTGTCCCTATAGATGCTGCTGTCTGATTTCACACATCACCATGTGGAGATGGCCTGCACCCTACTGGAGACCTGCGGCCGCTTCCTCTTCCGATCCCCTGACTCTCACCTGCGTACCAGTGTCCTGCTGGTCAGTACCAACGGGCTCTGCCTTCTTTCACTCTTTTATTCTGACATGAGGCTATGTCCACTGATATTTCTAGCATCACATCTTGTAAAAATTGTGTGTGCTTTTCAGGAGCAAATGATGCGTAAAAAGCAGGCACAGCATCTGGACGCCCGCTATGTGACCATGGTGGAGAATGCGTACTACTACTGCAACCCCCCTCCTATTGAGAAAACGGTGAAGAAGAGGAGGCCACCGCTGCAGGAGTACATACGCAAGCTGCTTTACAAGGACCTATCCAAGGTCACTACAGAGAAGGTGCTCAGACAGATGCGCAAGCTGTCCTGGCAGGACCCAGAAGTTAAGAGCTACTTGATCTGCTGCATGGTCAACATATGGAATGTCAAGTACAACAGCATCCACTGTG
Organism: Oostethus manadensis; assembly: GCA_024372805.1. Taxonomy (NCBI): domain Eukaryota; kingdom Metazoa; phylum Chordata; class Actinopteri; order Syngnathiformes; family Syngnathidae; genus Oostethus; species Oostethus manadensis. The sequence goes on from QODF01000044.1 coordinate 4,451,875, forward strand.
TGGCCAACCTGCTAGCTGGCCTGGTGGCCTACCAGGAGGACGTGGGCATCCATGTGGTGGACGGGGTTCTGGAGGACATCCGCTTAGGCATGGAGGTACAATATGAAGCCATTATGGGTAAAAACGCACATTATCATGTGCTGATGTTTGCACTTCCACATGCTCATTATTCCCAGGTCAACCAGCCCAAGTTCAACCAGCGGCGCATCAGCAGTGCCAAGTTCATGGGAGAGCTCTATAACTACCGTATGGTGGAGTCAGCTGTCATCTTCCGCACCCTTTTCTCCTTCATTTCCTTTGGTGTCAATCAGGACGGCACCCCGAGCACACTGGACCCCCCTGAGCACCTCTTTCGCATCCGGCTGGTGTGCACGCTGCTTGACACCTGTGGACAGTACTTTGACCGTGGCTCCAGCAAGCGGAAGCTCGACTGTTTCCTCATCTACTTCCAGGTGAGCCATCCTGCTGTAAACCTTCAGGGTGGTATCACAAAGGCCTGGACAGACAATGACCTGGTTGTGAACAACAGCGTGTCATGTTTGTCTGTCTGCAGCGCTACATCTGGTGGAAGAAGAGTGTGGACGCTTGGACCAAAGACCACCCCTTCCCCATCGAAATTGACTACATGATCACCGACACTCTGGAGCTGCTGCGGCCCAAAATGAGACTGAGCTGCTCCCTGGAGGAGGCCAGCAGGCATGTGGCTGACTTGGAGAGGGAGGTGCTGGACAAGCTAGGTAAGGTGTTAAGATGTGTGTACGGTACAGTACATCCCTGCTGTGTGGCAGCAAAGACAAAAAAACTTTTGTAATCTAAAGGGGTGTCCTTAGCCGATAACAATTTAATACGACTATCCTCATCACGCATTTGAAGCAAGGTTTTTCCAACACCACGGCTTCCTGCGACATCTACCGCTGTTTGACACATTTGCAAAATGTGTAAATCTCCCACGGCATGGAAAGAAGTCTGGTTGCAAGAGAAAAGAGCTACATTCTCGTTCAGTAATGGTGGCTTTAAACGCTTCATTGAGTGCGTGGAACCTCTTTACGTTATGCCTAATGTGGACATTAGTATACACCACATGCATTTAAGTAGTTAATGGGTGAATTTTTAATATCTCATACAGTAATTTTTCTCTGTTTGTGTAATATCAATCCTTTTCTAACATTCCACACTACTAAACACTAGTAATAGAAGTATGTTTGATTTGTGCTGATAGACAAGGCTGCATTCAGTTGTTCAAATGTTTTATTTGAACAAGATTTGGGCGAAATTTTTATATACCCGTATAAATTATTTAAATAATAAGAAAATGACTTCCACTGGACTTACAGGTATATTTAAAATGGAAAAGAGCAGCGTTGATAACGTGTTTTTCCTGTGACTTCGCACAGTACAGCAATGAATTGACACGTGTAGGTCCAGCAGTGGCGGAGAGAGGCAGAACAAAAAAAAGAGAGAGAAAATTAGCACGGCTGAATGCAGAGGAAAAGCAAAGACTATAAAGTATATGTGTCAAACTTGTGCCATTGATGTCCGAGACACTACAGGTTTTCTCCCCAACTGGTTTTTCCAGCAGGTCCCTTAATTGACAAGCTCCATCTCTAAAGTCCATAGCAGCCAACCCTAATTGGGACACCCCTAGTACTCAAGATGCTGTTAGTGCCTGCAAGGACCACTGAAGAAAGTGCGACATCTCAATGTTTGGTGAAAATAACATTAGTGAAGAATAAAAACATAAACATGTAAAGCATGTGGGCTATACACAAAAAAAATGTGTATGGAGTTTTTATGTGGATATGAAAATTTGTCAATCAAATGTGAATGAATGTCTTTTTGCATTGCAAACACCAAATGTTGCTTAATTGGCTGGGTAACAGTCGCTAACATATGGAAGGAAGACAGCGTGTCACTTCTTTAAAGCAAAGGCATAATCATAACTGTGCTTTCAATGACATAGATCATATTATATACCTGTAAACTGTATATCATATATCACTGGTGTGTTTCTCATCTTTCTTGTTTTTCATCTTCCTCCCATTCCAGAAATGTGTGTCACTGCATAGCCTAGAATCCAGCAGGCTATGTTTGGCACTTTGAAGGTGTGGACGGTGAATGTGCAGATTAAAATTGTCAACTGCCGTCTCCACCCTGCAAGAAGTACCATGAGTGTTTGTTACTTATGTTAGAATTTTCCTAAGTGTGGGGTAAAATGAATGAGTTGTTTGTCTTTCAAGGAAAAAGGCATGTTGACGTCACTCTAAAATAACGCCTTGTAAAGGTGTATACACAAAGTAAGACGAACGTCGAGTAAGGGTGTGTCCAAAGAGGTGCACACTTATGATGGGTTGACTTTTTGAAAAGTATGTGTGTGAATAATGGCCCCCAGCTGATCAGTGGCGCTAATGTATGAGCAGGATCACGCATTCCCAAGTCACATGACACTTAAGATATAACCCTCTCATGCCCTCATTTCTTTACTATAATCCCTCATTTATGGCGGTTAATTGGCTCCAGACCCAACTGTGATATGTGAATTTGTACTAAGTACGATACAATATTAATTAATGGAATATTTTCCTTGTTATGGGAAACTAACAAACTGTCATGGAAAACGTGTCGGCAGTATTCTAAATATTTGCATGTTTTACATTGTTAGAGCCTTAAAGACATGAAATAACACCCCTATGTTTTCACCTTTACATATGTATTACCCTATATAATAGATAATCAGAGAAAATATGTCACGTTATATATATTTACCTTCCGGCTCAGCTCTCTTCACCACGACGGTCCGGTACAGTGACCGCATTACTGCAGACACGGCACCTATGCGTCTGTCGACCTCATGCTCCAATTGTTCCTCACTCGTGAACAAGACTGGGTACTCTGAACTTCTGTTCGGCGCATACGCACAAACAGGATCCTTTCCCCGGCCTGAAGGCGTAGGGAAATAACCCTCTCGTTCAATGGGAATGACTCCAACACCAAGCCGGGGGGCTATTGATACGGCCACACCAGCTCGCTGCCTCTCCCCTAAAGCAACCCCAGAGTAGAACAAGGTCCAACCCCTCTGAAGGAATCTGGTTCGAGAGCCCGAACTGTGGGTCGAGGTGAGTCCGACTATATCTAGTCGGAATGTCTCATCCTCTTTCACGAGCTCGGGCTCCTTCCCCACCAGAGAAGTGACATTCCATGTCCCAAGAACTAGATTTGGCTGCAGATGACCAGGTTGCCCGGGTACCCGCCCTGGACCGCTGCCCAAATCGCAAATAAATAAGCCATGTAAGATTGAACTAAAACTTCTGCTGGAGCAGGCAAGAGAGCGATAATCAAACTGCGATATTGTGAGGGATTAATGTGCTCTCATTGTCACTCTCAGCCTGAGGAATGAGAGGGTTTGTCATGCAGCTGATAATTCTGCATCCCTTCTCATCCTCCAGGTCTTGCCATGGAGAGGGACGGCCGCTCCAGCGCTATGAGTGAAGGGGAGGGCCTGGACGAGGAGGACGATGATGAAGATGAGGAGGGCGGTGCAGAGACGGAGGAGCAGTCTGGAAATGAGAGTGAAATTAATGAAGCGGAGGATGACGTGAGTCCATACTTTAACTCACACACACATAAGTGCTTTCCTCCCAGCAGGCTCATCAGCGCCCTCTTTCTTTTTGTCACCTCACAGGAGGCGTCTGAGAATGAAGAGGAGGAGAGGGATGAAGAAGAGGAGGACAACACAGACTACCTGACTGACTCCAACAAAGAGAATGAGACGGATGAGGAGAACAATGTGAGTTGACAGCTATGTGCATGTCACCCATCCAACTATATGGAATGGTGTGTGTGTGTGTAGGAGGTGACCATCCGTGGCGGTGGACTGAAGCATGTGGCCTGTGCTGAGGATGAGGACTTCATTCAGGCGTTGGATAAGATGATGCTGGAGAACCTGCAGGTCCACCACTAACACAAAGTGTCCATCATGTACTGCTGTGACTGGACATCCCTGAATGCCATGTCACTCATTTCTGCAGCAGCGCAGTGGCGAGACTGTGAAGGTGCACCAGCTAGATGTGGCCATTCCCCTGCAGTTGAAAAGCCAGTTGAAGAAGGGAGGCTCTAGCCAGCCGTGCATCAGCGAGGGCGACGGCGAGCTCTCAGAAACCATGCAGTTTGTCATGCTCACACGCAAGGGAAACAAGCAACAGGTAGAGGGGGAGGACCTCAGGGACCCATGGGGGTGCAAATATAGTCAACACGCACACACACAGCCCAGCAATAATATTGACTCTGGAGCGTGTGTGTATTTTGGCAAGCAGCAGCGGGGGAATGTGTGGTTTGGAGGCAGAGACGGGCTCTCATTCTGCAGGGCGTGTATCATTTTTAAAGTGCTCGTGGCTTCACGCAACAGCAACCAAATTGCTGGAAAAGTTGTAGAGAACACAGAACATCCTTTTAGGTGGACAACACACACTGCATACAGCATCGTCTGTGTTGGTGTGTGTAGTAGTGTATTAGACAGCTTCACGGGGATGTCTTACTAATAATATATTGGCAAGTATCCTAGCTCATCAATAACAGGTTAATCAAACTAACTGCTTTCCAATATGCCCGTATATCAAAGTATGTGTGTTTATACAGTACAAGATTCTAAACGTGCCGCTGTCATCCCACCTGGCGGCCAACCACTTCAACCAGCAACAGGCTGAACAGGAGGAGCGCATGAGGATGAAGAAGCTCACCTTGGACATCAACGAGCGTCAGGAGCAGGAAGACTACCAGGGTATGATGCCATCTTTAGCATTCATTGTTGATCATGGCAGTTGGAAAAGCAGCATGGTCAAACCGTGATTCTTCACTGTGGGTGCATTCCAGAGATGTTGCAATCCCTTGCTCAGCGTCCAGCGCAGGCTAACACCAACCGCGAGCGGCGGCCCCGCTACCAGCACCCAAAAGGCGCCCCCAATGCTGACCTCATCTTCAAGACCGGAGGAAGGTGAGTAAAAGTATTGAGACACTTGACTCACAGACAGTAAAGTCCTACTTTTGGTGGGGGTTATACTCCGGGACCACCAGGAAATGGCTAAAAAGTCTTTGATTCACCCATAAAAACACATTCTCTTCTGATTTCAGATCAACATTGAGTGAAGCATGAACATATTTTCTATGCTGCACATTTGACCTGTATTATCACATATTTGTCAGCGATTACCCACGTTGAGTCAATGATGTCTTTTTTGGAGGGGAAACATAGTTTGATGAAAACGTGTGCACCATCTCCAAGTCTGCTTTCAACACGTGTCCGTCCACTAGGAGACGCTGATGAGTCCTGAGCTGAAGGTGCAACAGAGTGAAGGAGCAAGGAAGAAGAGGGAGAAGATCAGAGGGAAACACGTCTGGCTGGGGGGGTCCTCCAGATGCAGAGTTAAATCCCTGACCTGAACACGCCCCTTCACCCTCCTGGGGGGCCTGAGGAGGTCAGACCAAAGCCTGCCCCAGGGTCAGAGGTCAGGGGTCCGACAGATGGCACTCTTTCTTGTGGTCTGTTGCCTGAGACGACAAACAAACTACTAAGATGACTTCACACATGGCGGCTAGGACGGGGAGACAGACAGGAATTGGCGACTGTGGTCATTGCATCACACAGGGGGGAGGGAGAAGAAGTAGACACAGTTGACATGACTTGACAAGGGATACACTTTTTCTTTGTTTTGGACCCTTTTAAAGTCAACGTGATTCTCTGACAGGTTCCTCCTGTTCCACTGTCATGTGACCTGAAGCAAACACTGTACAACAGTATGAAAAGCAGTTGTACATATACAGTCACAACAATAAAGTAGAAATATGTTATTGGTCATGCTGTTCAATTAAGTGTCATTATATTTTCATGCCTTGAATAATATAAGATGCACATCCAGCGTGGTTTCTTGTGTGAGAAGCTTTACACCGAAAACCTTTCAAAGGTGAGAGAGTGGAACACGAGTCATACAGTATATCATGAAAATTTTATTTTTTTTCTTAAAAGTTCCTGTGTTGGTCAGGATTTACACTGTTGTGTTTTGTTTTATTGAAGGCACACTCTCCCGTAGATAACGAAAATACACTCCGTATGTGTGGTAGTAAAGCATCACACTCTCATTCTGGCTGGGAAGCAGTCAGTACAGGTCTGTCAGTGAAGGAGGTGTGCCCTGTTTGTCCAAAGTCTGATTACAAGGCAGCTAACACAAGTATTTTCCTGGCGTCTCTCACAAACACTGCATGTACAACAGCATACTGTAAGATACACAGCAGACTACTAGAAGAAACAGTAATACAAGACATACCGTATAAGCTCATAGCAGGACGTCTCATCTTGGACAAGCTGAATTACACCGAAACCTTTATTGATCATATTATTTAACCGCTATTAAGTCATATTAATCATCATTGACCATATTTAACCACCATTGAGTCAACCATCACTGATTGATAATCGATATTATTATTCAACCATCGTTGATTGATAATCGATATTATTATTCAACCATTGTTGATTGATAATTGATCACATTTAATCTTCATTGATTATTGATCACATTTTTCAACCGTCATTGAGCCTTGTTATTCAAGTCAACCATCAAACTTGTAGGATTTGGTGAAATATTGCACAGAACGAGCCAATCATTGAACACACCTTCTCATTCTTCACATTCCACAATCACTCAAAGAAGTAACAACTACAACCAAGTCACATGATTATCTTTAATGATTGACACACATGCAACACAAATACATGATTATGTACACGCCATCAACATTTGGATGCATGTGGGGCCTTCCACCGAAACGCTGACAACTCTTTGACATCATTGTCAAATTTTTCATCTATTTTCAACTCTAATCTGACAGCACACATATTTAACAACTCAAAATGTCTATTTGCCCATCTCAGGTAACAATTCATTTTTCCTCAGGGGTCCTAAGACCAAGATGGCTCATTTGTTTGGGTGTCACCAGACACAGGATGAGGTGATACATGAGATTGCCTCTACGAGAACAAGATGAGATATTAGCATGTTATGGAACGTACAATGAAAACATACAGTATATGCCAATGTATTGCAACTTTGTTACACTCTTTTGCACTCTGTGTGAATGCTAGAGGCCCCGCCTGTACCTAGGGTTAGGGTGACTTGTACAGTATTCCACATTTTTCCAAAGGGGTAACAGGACTGAGTGAAAACCCAGGGACACAACTAAGATGTGAATTTGAACCAATTTGTTGTTTTAAAAAACTTAATATAGTGTAGTTGGTTCATACAACAAGATATATTTTATGCTAAAGTGTAATTCTAAGATCCTGTGTTCCATTTAGTTGAAATGAATCTTTCATTATTTATTACATATGCAAACAGATCAGTGCGCAGGACACTTTGATTAATGATACAAAAATAATGTTACAAATAATGTTATTGTTAATTTATACATTTTATTTCCCGAGGACAGTGATTGGGTGAAATGGTCCATCCCTGAACGCTTTCCTGACAAAGTACACTAGATGGTGTACACACAAGAAGATACTTCATTGTAACTGCAGATGAACTACAGAGAACCGGAGTCTGAAAACAACATTCATATGACTTTTTGTCTCCCACAGCAGCAACACTGAAACCCTGTGACACAAAATATACTTCAGAAGTGACTGTAGCTGAACTACAGAGGCCGGAGTCTGAAAAAGCAACAGAAATATACAGACAGACAGTTTGTCAAGCTGAGAAAGTTTTTGTGGTCTGAGGGCTCCACAGTACAGTAGAAAAGTAAAAAACCATTCCACAGTGTGTGGTTGAGTGTCAGAGGTTGGTCCACGGAGTAAAAATAACGTACAGCAGAGTTCTACATCATCCAGAAAATCCCTTTTTCCTGGAACTTCTTCACCATATTACATATACCTCCATCTCTAGTATCTTCTCTAGTATGTTAGAATATTGTTAAAAGATTTCAGGACTTAGGACTCAGGATTTCAGGTGACTGATTAAAGGCTCAGGACATTTTTGCAGCTCATTTGCTGATTTGAGCAGGAAACAACAATTTTTTTCAAATTTTAGGATACCAACATTTGGATTTGTATCTGCTGTATAAAATTATCACCATTATAAGGCAGGGAAGTCTGGGCTTCCCTGCTTGGGATGCTTCCTCCACGACCCAACCTCAGATGAGCGGAAGAAGATATTTATGTAAGAGTTAGTTTTTTTTAATTGAATGACCGACGTTGTCATTTCTTCAGGTGCACTTGTACATTTGTTCTCTGGTCAGTTCAAGCATTTGTTCCTAAACAAAAGGTTGTCATCAAAACAGCAGTTTTTGTATGCAGGTAACAAAAACCGGCTGTACAGGTCCGTCTTTTCATCTAAGTCTGTTTCCTCAGCCACACCTCGCCCTCAGACATAGAAACTACTTGCATAATAACCTTCAAGTTCGTCAAGATTCTTTCATCAGTCCAAGTTTCTTCAGCGCCTCCTTGCGAGATTCCTCTGTAGCCCCTCGGCCAGAAAACTGCACGGTGATACCTTGAGGGCGAAACACGGCACCAGATCTTCTCTTGTGATCAGGGGGTGACGGGGCGCTGGTTGCAGTTACTGCGCTGACGTTGCGATATGAATGAAGAGGATTTCTTGGGGCCGTGGCTGGAGGTGGGCCTTTGAAAGACCTCGGGGTCCCTTCTGAAGGCCGGTGTAAGGCTGTTGAAGGGTTGATCGTCCGACTCTTGCCTCCATAACTGTTGAGCTCAGTAGGAAGGGCCTCGGATTTGGTGGGCAAGGACATATTGACGTCAATGTGGGAGCTAAGGATGTCAGGAAGGTTGCTTTTGGTCATGGGTGCAGGAGCAGGTGTCAGGACTTTGGACTTTCCTCCGTAACTATTGAACTCGCTGAGGTTGGCCAGCGCAGTGGGCAGGACTTTGGCTTCATGGCTTGGTGGAGGACTCACAACTTCGTTCTTTGGGGGAACTGGAGTGACCACAATGGATTTACCTCCAAAGTTGTTCAATTGCACCTCTGGTGGAAGGGGGCTGGGTGCACACATTTCCAGAGGAGGTGGGCTGAGTGGAGGCTTTTTGTAGTCAAAGGTCCTAGGGGGGTCAAATGGAAGATTCTCTGTTCTTCTGCTGACATAAGCTTGGATTGGTGGTGGTGTTGTCCTGGGGTCTAGCACAGGGTGGTTGCTCTCTGTAGGGAGAACACTGGACTGCATAGGAATGGTACTGGTCTCTGCACTTGCAACAGGATTCTGTGAAGTGCTGCTTGAAAAATCAAGCCCTGAAACTCCTGAATTTGCTTTAGTCCTGGCAAGACCCAACTTAGATAGCGCTTCCAGCCTGGACTTCTCTGGTGTGGGGTCCCTGAAGGACATCTCGCGAGTGGGGAAGTTCTGAACCATCTGCTGCACATAGGGCTTGGTATCTTCCTGCTCTGGTGCACCTGTTAGATTTGCCAACATCTGCGCCCGCCTATCGTGGAGGTTCACATTGGCCACGGACTGATTCTGGAGGTCTTTGCCAAGAATCATACTGATGTTAGCAGGGTATTTGCTAGGCTTGGCGGCGGTAGAAGGACCCTGCTTTGTGGGGGAGTCTAAAGGTCTTTCACCCTCCTGGCTGCGACGGCGGTGGAGTGAAGAGGAATGGTTGCTAGATGTGTCTACTACTTGGTTCTTAGCTATCTTCTTGGCTATGAGTACAGGGGTGGGGACAGACCCTACTGGGTGGTACGAGGGGGCAGGCTCATAGCTCCCACTCAGTAGGCCAGAATAGTCTGGTGGATCATGTCTTGGTTTTATCTCTAAGTGGCTGTCTGGGTTCACCACCATTTTCTGGAAATCTATGAGGAACAAAATTCACCATGAAAATCGTGGAAAGATGTTAAGACATTGAGCATAGTTAAGCACAAGAACAGAATGCTGTACCTGGACTAGTAGGGATGAAGACTGGTGCTTTGGCAAGCATCAAATGTGGGTCTGGGCGGACCAGATCTATAATATCCAGGTCCTTTGCACTGAGACGTCGTGTGATCTGTTGGGGGCTGACAGTGTCGAGGTCTGAGGTTGCAGCTGGTCCATCCATCACATCCACAAGACAGCTGCGGCTTGTTAGTGACTTGTTCAGTCCTGGTCTCAGTTCTTCCTCGTTCAGACTGTTCTCCAATGAGTCTATGGTCTCTTCAAAGAACTGGAGACACTCTTTCTCCTCTGGACTTAGGAAGCGTAGTGTGTCTTCTTCCTGTCCAGGTAAATAAGAAAGGACTTGAAATCCAGTCAGCGAGATGTGTCTCAGAAACAAAACAGAGTGTGGTGAAACCGGTTGGGTGTTGTTGTGTGTTGCTAGTGGAACGCCTCCTTGAGGCGTGCGAAGCTTGTCAAGCAGGCGGAATTGCTGCGAGTGTGCGGTGACTAGATGCGTCGGATAAACACAACCTCAATTTATTGTGTTTGAATGGTCAATAGAAGAAGAACCCCTCTAAGATGTTGCTTTTGTGACTCCTCAACAGACATTGGACTTACATTCCACAATGTGTTCATTGCTGTGCTCTGCAGGGAGACTAAAAGTCCTTCTATGATGTCTAAATTCAACTTACATTCAAAGTGTGCCACAGCAATACTCACTCTTGGCCTGGAGCGCAGATCCGGTGCGCCGTTGACCCTGGGGCGCCGCTGAGCGTTGGCCAGCGTCATGTCCATGATCAGCGCCGATGGCGTCAGCGTGGGTTTGTGCATCTCTGGTGTGGTACTAGGACAGAAGCCTGATCATATCTGCTCTCCCTCGGAGGAATATGGACTCAGTCTGTAGATGAGACGCAGTTATGTAGAGCGAGCAAGTGTCACTACACGGACGCTCCTTGGTCAAGAAGCCAGCAGTGATTTATACAAGTATGACTTGGCATGAAGCACTCAGGCACCTGGCGGACCAGTTGATCTGGAACAAGGAGAGCTGCAGAACCGGCTGCTGAGCCTGAAAGTACAGCACACATTCCTCTACTGTGCAGGAAAGGCAGCACTGACCTTATGACACTAATCTTGAGCTTCTTGTAACCAATACATCAGCAGCGTGAGGGCGGCATGTGTTTACAGTATGGTTAGGTCATGTGACCCAATTCTCCTTGTACAAATATGTTGATGTCTTTTCTCGGAATGCCTCCCTCGCCTTATCCGCACCTATCTACAACTCCAGCTTTGTTTTCGCCAAAGTACACCGTCCAGTGAAATCTTTTCCAAAGAATCAAAGGCTAAGTAGGTGATGTTCATACAAAGAAAGTTAGGTAAGGTTGAAATGAGAAATAAAAGTATGTGACGAGTTGGACTTACAGTTGGGACGCTTGGAAGCTCCATCCTCACAGCAGAATCGGTAGAATCTGCATGAATCTTTTTTTCTACTCAAGTACACTTGTCTACTGACTCCACCCTGCTTGCGGACGTCAACAAGCCCCGCCCACCAACCGCCGTGGCGAGGTGGTTTTGAGCAGCATCCCGTGTTCCTTGTTCCTCACACGCACACGCACACGCACACGCACACACACACTCACACAGTGTCCATCACTTTCTTTGCCGTGGTCCAAAAGAAAGAAACAGAGGACATGTCGGACAAAAACGTAGACCACAACGAGGTTTGGCCTCTGGCGCCACCTTGTGAAGCAAACGCACATTCCATGCAGGAGTCACTGACAAGAAAAGTGAGATTATGATTTCTTTATGATGAATATTTGCTGTTCTTGTTTGCATCTGTCGTCGTCTGCCTGAAATGCATGGTTCAGAAAAGACCGCCTGGTTTCCCAGCCGTCCTCGAACGCACCCATCTGATAGTGACGTGCAGATCGATGTATTGAAACTTCCGATACCAGCACTTCATGCGCTGAAGTCGATTCTCAAATCAATCAAAATCAAAAATATTGATACTTTCGATACTTCAGTCATTTCAAGTAATTTTTGTGTGAAACGTTTGTTAAAATATGAAACGGTTACTAATAGTGAACCGCTTAATAGTAAACATGTTTGAATTGACTCCTCCCCTGACCCACCACTTATTTATTTGCGTGTCCCAATGATCCTAGCAGTTAAGTTGTCGGGGGCTGTCATGCCCCTGGTAGGGTCACCCATGACAAACAGATCCTAGGGGAGGGACCAGACAAAGAGTGGCTCAATAGACCCTGATGATAATTAAAAACATTGGACTTCGTTTTCCCTCACCTGGACGCACGTCACCGGGGTCCCCCTCTGGATCCAGGCCTAGAGGTTGGGCACGATGGCGAGCGTCTGGTGGCCGGGCCTGCACCCATGGGGCCTGGTCGGGCACAGCCCGAAAAGGTAACGTTGGTCCCCCCTCCCATGAGCTCACCACTCGTGGGAGGGACCAAAGGGGTCGGGTGCAAAGAGAGCTGTGTGGCGGTCGGAGGCGGAGGCCTTGGGGGTCCGATCCTCGGCTACAGAAGCTAGTTGTCGGTACGTGGAATGTCACTTCTCTGGCGGGGAAGGAACCTGAGCTGGTGCGTGAGGTGGAAAAATTCCGGCTAGATATAGTCGGACTCACCTCAACGCATAGCAAGGGCTCTAGAACCAGTCCTCTCGAGAGGGGCTGGACTTCATTCATCTCTGGTGTTGCCGGCAATGAGAGGCGACAAGCAGGGGTGGCAATTCTTGTTGCCCCCCCGGCTCCAAGCCTGCACGTTGGAGTTTAACCCGGTAAACAAGAGGGTAGTTTCCCTACGCCTTCAGGTGGGGGACGGGTCCTGACTGTTGTTTGCACTTATGCGCCAAACAGCAGTTCAGAATACCCGCCCTTTATGGAGTCCTTAGAGGAAGTACTAGAGAGTGCTCCTTCGGGGGATTCCCTTGTTCTACTGGGTGACTTCAACGCTCATGTTGGCAACGACAGTGAGACCTGGAGAGGTGTGATTGGGAGGAACGGCCCCCCTGATCTTAACCCGAGCGGTGTTTTGTTATTGGACTTCTGTGCTCGTCACGAGTTGTCTATAACGAACACCATGTTCGAGCATAAGGGTGTCCACATGTGCACTTGGCACCAGGACACCCTGGGCCGCAGTTTAATGATTTACTTTGTGGTTGTGTCGTCGGACTTGCGGCCACATGTTTTGGACACTCGGGTGAAGAGAGGGGCGGAGCTGTCAACCGATCACCACCTGGTGGTGAGTTGGTTCCGATGGTGGGGGAGGATGCCTGTCAGACCTGGCAGACTCAAATGCATTGTGAGGGTCTGCTGGGAACGTCTGGCTGAGTCCCCTGTCAGAAGGAGTTTAAACTCCCACCTGCTGGAGAGCTTTGACCAAGTTCCGAAGGAAGCAGCGGACATTGAGTAAGAGTGCATGGGCGATGTTTCGTGCCTCCATTGTCGATGCGGCTGATCGGAGCTGTGGTCGAAAGGTGGTCGGCGCCTGTCGTGGCGGTAATCCCAGAACCCGTTGGTGGACAGCAGCGGAGAGGGATGCCGTCAATCTAAAGAAAGAGTCCTATAAGGCCGTTTTGGCCCATGGGACTCTGGAGGCTGCTGACAGGTACCGGCAGGCCAAACGGTCTGCGGAGTTCGGAGAGGCCATGGAAAACAACTCCTGGATGGCTTCAAAGAGATTCTGGTCCACCATCCGCCGTCTCAGGAGAGGGAACCAGTGCACAGTCAACACCGTGTATGGTGGGGACGGTGTGCTGCTGACCTCGACTGGAGATGTTGTGGACCGGTGGGGGAAATACTTTGAAGACCTTCTCAATAACACCGACACGTCTTCCAACATTGAAGCAGTGCCCGGGGACTCTGAGGCTGGTTCCCCTATCTCTGGGGCTGAGGTTACCGAGGTGGTCAAAAAGCTCCTCAGTGGCAAGGCCCCGGGAGTGGATAAGATCCACCTGGAATTCCTTATGCCCTGGATGCTGTGAGCGTGTCTTGGTTGACACAACTCTGCAGCATCGCGTGGACATCGGGGTGGGTCCCCCTGGACTGGCAGACCGGGGTGGTGGTCCCGCTTTTCAAGAAGGGGGACCGGAGGGTGTGTTCTAACTATCGTGGGATCACACTCCTCAGCCTTCCCGGTAAGGTCTATTCAGGGGTTCCGAAGAGGAGGATCCGCCGGATAGTCGAATCTTGGATTCAGGAGGAGCAGTGTGGTTTTCGAGAGGTGAGCGGTGACGGGCAGGGGTGGCAATTCTTGTTGCCCCCCGGGTCCAAACCTGCACGTTGGAGTTTAACTCGGTAAGCGAGAGGGTAGTTTCCCTTCGCCTTCGGGCGGGGGGACGTTCTTTCGGTCATGACCCAAAGCTCATGAGCATAGGTGAGGGTGGGAACATAGATGGATAGTCTGTCGACCTCACGTCCCTGTCCCCACTATAAACAGTGTGCACCGGGCACCCCTTTCCGAGGCGTCGGATGGTTTGCCAGAACCTTTTTGAGGCCGACCGAAAGTTGTGTTCCATGGGCTCATCAAACTCCCCCCACACCTGAGTTTTTGCCTCCACCACCACCGAAACCGCGTGCCGCTTGGCCTGCTGGTCAGCTGCTTCAGGAGTCACACAAGCCATCCATGCTTGATAGGACTTCTTCTTCAGCTCGACAGCAGCCTTGATCCGGTGTCCACCATCAGGTTCGAGTCTTGCCACCACAACTGGCGCTAACCACCTTGTTGCCGCAACTTCGACTGGCTTCCTCAGCAATGGAGGCATGGAATACGGCTCGTTCGGACAAGATGTATATGAACAGAATATAATAGAATACAATAGAATACTTATCACAGGTAACTGACACCACTTCCTCCTCATTCATCCTTGCAGCCCCACACCGGTAAATTGAGAGTTTTGCCTTTGGGCTCAGCTCTCTCTTCACCACAACAGACCAATGCAGAGTCCGCACCACTTCAAACGCCACACCAATCCGCCTGTCCATCTTGCCAGACCAGACCAACAGTGACTATATTGGCCCCTCTGATGAATATGAAAAATGGACTCAGTTTTCCCTCGTCCGGACACGGGTAACTGGGACCTTCCTCTGGAGCCAGGCCTGGAGGTGGGAACCGATGGCAAGCGTTTAGTGGCCGGGCCTGCACCGATGGGGCTCAGTTGGGCACAACCAGAAGAGGTAACATGGGTCCCCAAAGGGGTCAGGTGCAGAGCTAGTTGGGTGGTGGCCGAAGGTGGGAACCTTGGCAGTCAAATCCCCGGCTACAGAAACTAGCACACGCTCAGTTAAAAGCTACATTGTGACACGCCGTACCATTTTTACGGCATAGTACTTTTTTCGGTTTCATCAGTAACTATTAACAAAAATGCTGAAGATGGCTGAGAACATTTTTTACCCTGGGGTGAGGGGCATGACAGCAAATAATTGAGAACCACTGGCCTAAGATGACTTATACATGTAAGATTTGCTTAAGACACCCACCTCTCCTCACATCACACCTTACATAGTTTGTTTTAAAAATGTCCCCAAAAGCATGTTGGAGGTGCATGCAATATTCAGTAGTTTTTCAGAAATGAAATGAAAAGTGAATGAATAAATGATGGCTGTTTTGATTGTTACTAGTCAAAACATGGACATAATTAGTGGTGAAATGTAGTATTGTGATCACTCTTCCTCTTTTCCTTCCGGCTTATCCCTGCTTGTCCCTTCAGGGGTTGGCACGGCAAATCAATTTTCTTTAGGCAGCAATAATGACAAAAAGCAATGAGACATAAACTAACATAACATTACCTTAACAGTGCACGAAGTCAGTCACGGCACATGATAAACTGAAAAAAAGTTTGCCTCCAATCCCTTGTGGAAGTGGTTAGTTTTTGGCCTAAAAGTTGCGTTCAATGAAGTTTGTATTTTCTGAAATTTCCAAGCATACTTAATTGCTGCAAATTGTACTTGTGCGGTAGAAGTTACGTTAGTAAGAGATTAGAATATACACTTACTGTTTATATTTGTTCTTTCTGTTTATTTAAACCACACATACATGCATAATGAAGACATTATTTTGATTTTCAGAGTGTCCATTAACGCATTTTGCAGTCATCTAGGGATAGGAAGTGTGGTTCCCAGAAGGACTAGAGATGTGTTTGCAGTTGTCTGCAGTCATGACATGTGGCATGAAATGATGCTAAAAATGTAATTGTAATTAATGAAATAAATTACTTACCGCCTTTTAACATGCTATTTAACAGCCCAAGTCCCAGCATTTTGCCAGCAGTTATATGCTAGCAAGTTATATGGCCTGAAGGGTGGGCTCCTAATCAAGTGTCTGTTTTCACCATTAGTTGTCAACTACGCTTGGCGTTGTAGGCCATGATAAACATAACTATATCAAAAATGCAAAATATGTTTTTCACAAATATATTAATAAATTATATTTAATGTAAATAAAATTGGTTTTTCTTGAAAATAAATAAGAAGAGGCCGCGCGGCGGTCGAGTGGGTAGCACATTGACCTCACAGTCAGGAGGTTCAGGGTTCGAATCTCTGTGGGCATCTTTGTGTGGAGTTTGCATGTTCACCCCGTGCGTGTGTGGGTTTTCTCTGAGTACTCCGGTTTCCTCCTATATTCCAAAAACATGCATGTTAGGTTAATTGGCGACTCTAAATTGTCCATGTGAGTGCGAATGTTTGTTTGTCTATATGTGCCCTGCGATTGACTGGCGACCAGTCCAGGGTGTACCCCGCCTGTCGCCCAAAGTCAGCTGGGATAGGTGACCTTAATGAGGATAAGCGGTATCGAAAATGAATGAATGAATTATAAATAGGAAGAACTAAAAAATATCTATCCAATTTTGATACTGCACTTAGTATCGGCGTTGTCGATATTCGGATCGACCCAATTCCGGGCTGCGTCAACAAGCTCTCGGCTGGTGCGGTTGCTGCTTTGTCGGCTTGCTTTCCAGGACCGCTGCATGATTTCTGTCCACGCACCGGTCCGGTGAGTTTACCGCAAACGTGCTCAAACTGCTTGCTAAAACAATTAGCACGTGAAATAGGTCCCATGCGCTTGTCTTCGGATATATCAAAGCGTCAGTGCTTGCAGTTTGACTGACAGGTTTCTTGCATGTCTTGCATTTTCAAATTGTCGTAGTTGTTGTAACAGTATGACTGTGTAACCGCATATTGTATCCGCATATAGGCAGATGTAGTGTTGCGCTGGTGTTTTCTTGCGTTAACATCACAGTGACTCCAGGAAAAGTCTCTTGGAACAGTGTAGCGTCGATGGCCGTCGACAGAAGCTAATAAGAAGTGTGTTGTGTTAGCGGCCGTTAGCTTGTGCCGGCTAGCCACCTGCCTCCCCTGTATCACTAATATTAGCAGGCTAGCCGCTGCTAGCTTGTTTATGTTCGCATGTTAGCTCAGGCGTTGCCGTCCGAGCCCCGTCGAGCGAAACAGCTTGAACATTAAATGTTATGCTAAGGGGCAATTAGCATATTAGCCAAAGGCTTGTTTATCAGTTTACTTCATGAGTGACCGTGTCGGTTCTTCAAGGAACACTGAGTGGATTAGTGGTTAGTGTCATTTTAAAAATGGAGTCTGTTTGCATCCAAACCATCAGCTGTCACGTGTGTAGTTTGCAAGGTAATGAGATCATCAATCATGCTAGCTGCATGGGAACTTTGACAACAGGCCTTTGTTTGCCTGCAGACAGCTGAGTTCTAGCATCTCCATGTTGGTTGACTTATTGTCATGTGATGCAGTTTAAAGCTGTGAGTAACTGGACCTGTACTGTGTCAGGTTACTATGACGGGTCTCTATGGCGATGGAGGCAATGCTCAGTCTTCTTGTAGTGTTGCCAGCTGCTTGCCCTCTACACAATGACATCTTCAACACCACATTGTGGCCTTTATATGGCAGAATTTTCTCTTGTTTGTTCATAAAATTAGGGACACACCTACTTGGCACACAGGTGCAATCCAAGAAGGTGTGATGTTGAGTCATGGTGGAGTGTTTTCCTACTAAACAGCTTTACCTAATCCCTGTCTCCGCCTGCAGACTGAAGGATGAACCACAGCAGCTGCTATGGCCTGCAGCAGCGGTCCTGCAAACCCTGAGACTCTGGAAGGGTTCCATGAGGTTAACCTGGCCTCGCCCACCACCCCTGACCTGCAGGTAAGTGGAACGTCAATTCCTGACTGAATGTCCGAGCCCAAAACCCAATTCCTTCTCCTTTGTTTTACTGCAGAACCAAGTGGAGCAGCGCCCCACCACCTGCCACAACACTCCGCCATCCTCCCTCTACCGCACTCACGCATTAGGACCGCCTCCCGCTGGCCTCCACTCCTCCCTGCGAGCTGACCAGCTCCCCACACAGCCCGTCTACTCCACACCGCGACACAGCCACAATGGAAGGTAGGGCGTCTGGTGTGTGAAGCGCATAAAACAAGAAGCATGGTAGCAGTAATTTAACAGCTGCTTTCATTACCGTGGTGACACCGCTCAGCGTGCAGGGCCCGGAGGCGGAGGCAGCCGAGGGACACGTCCTGTCTGGAGAGGATGGCGAGGAGTGCAGCCTGTCAGGCCTCCGCAGCCCGTCAGTCATGGAGGTGCGGGAGAAAGGATACGAGCGTCTGAAGGAGGAGCTGGCCAAGGCGCAGAGGGTAGAACACTTTCAATTAACACCTGTGTGTGTGTGTGCGTGCGCCCGCGTGTGTGCGTGTGTGTGTGTGTGTGTGTGTGTGTGCGCGTGCGTGCATATGCAGGCCTTTTCCATCGTTTATTTGACTATTATTTGTTTTGCTGTCATTGAGAATACACATCGTGGTTTTCCTCAGTGATTCTTTAATTTCTTCATGTCTTTGTTGTCCTGTTATTATTTGACCATCGTTGTGTGCGTGTGTGCGTGTGCAAGGAGCTGCTGTTGAAGGATGAGGAGTGTGAGAGGTTGTCAAAAGTGCGAGATCAGCTCGGCCAGGAGCTGGAGGAACTCACCGCCAGCCTTTTCCAGGTCGGTGAGCACTCTGCCGTCCTCTCTACTTCCTGTTTGCTCAGAGGCATCCTGTCACCCTTTGAGAAAAGTGACATGACATTGTTGTACGAGGATCTTCTCCTAGTGGTTGCTCATTGTGTCCTAGTTGTACTTTCTCTTTTCAATGTTTGCTAATCAAGTTACTGTGCGTGTGCTTGTGTTTCAGGAGGCCCACAAGATGGTGAGAGAGGCCAACGTTAAACAGGCCAATGCTGAAAAGCAGCTGAAAGAAGCTCTGGGCAAGGTGACCATTGCTCTGCTCATGTAATTTAAAAGAGGAGGTGATCATTGATGAGGTTTATTGGTGGTGATTTGCATGTAATGGTAGAACATACTGAGCCAGTTCCTCCTTGTCTTTTTTCTCAGATTGAAGTCCTCCAGGCGGAAGTCCAGGCCCTGAAGACACTTGTTCTCTCCTCCCCAACCTCACCTGTTGGCGAGCTGCCCTTTGTGGGCGCAGCCGGAAAGAGCCCCTTCAGGAAGGGCCACAGCAGGAACAAGAGCACCTCCTCTGCCATCTTGGGAACTCAACCTGACCCGTCGGCCACACAACCTATCGTACGCGAGTGTCGAGAGGTTGGCAAGCGAATACTCAGATTTGGAAGTTTTAGTCACAAGACTAGTCTCTGAGATGTTGGTGGTGCACATGCAGGCGGACCCTCAGCTCTTCACAGAGTTCAAAGCCTGGAAGGAGGAGCCCACGCTGGACCGCAGCTGCTGCTTCTTGGAACGAGTGTACCGTGAAGACATCTACCCCTGCCTCACCTTTAGCAAGAGTGAGGTGCAGACACGGCAATAAACTTCTTTGATGGCAAAGTCACAAGAAGTCCTTCCCTCCTGACCATCCCCCTGTCTGCTCAGCTGGGTTCATCCATCCTGGAAGCTGTGGAACAGAACACACTCAGCGTGGAGCCCGTCGGATTCCAGCCGCTGCCTGTAGTCAAAGCCTCGGCCGTCGAGTGTGGCGGACCAAAGTGAGGGAACACACGCGCACACCTCCACCCACGCACACACACACCTTGACCTCCTCGCCATAAATCTTTCACTCCATTTTGCCTCGCTTTCCTCCCCCAGCGGGCGAAGGTCTGAGCTCATCACGTAAGTTTGATTATCTGTAGCTCCCCCGAGCCACTTGTCTTATGCCCCGCCCACTTTGTCCTCATCCTTCCTTCAGTCAAGAATTAGTACAGATCCAGGAAGATGAACCTTCATCCATCTTCACTTTCTCCTTTCTGCCTTTCGGACTGTAGAACCAGGCCTTCACTTATTTTTACTACACTAGAATGTGTAAACAAGCATGTGTGTGCATTTGTGTGTGTCTGACAGGAAGTGTGCCCTGAGTGGTCAGACCAAAACCTGCAAGCACAGAATCAAGTTTGGAGACTCGTCCAACTATTACTACGTGTCTCCGTACTGCCGATACAGAGTGAGTACTAACACAATCCCTGCTGGACAAAAGCGGCACTGCATGCTGCATGAAAGCCACAAGTTGGCACTTTATTAACCTTTTAGGCGCCAGAGCTTTTTTAATCAATATGTCACTGGGCTCATAATTTGTCAGATCCCTGTCTCTATGATACCTGCTCATCAGAATGTCTGATCCACATGATATTCTTCCTCATGTCTCAAGCAAATCCAGCCATCATCATCGTCACTAACAGCGGGATCTTGAACACCACCTCTGCCCCAATCGCTGTTATATACCACTCTTATTATGCCTCTTAATATTATCATTCATCCAAGTCATATTTATCTATTAGCAGTGCATTTTTTGCTAAGGAGTCTCTCACGGATACTACCAGGTATACCGTTATTCCTGTTTTTTTTCACATATCCGCTACTCCCCTCACCATTAGCGGTGTTGTGACAACCAACCATGTCACCTGCTGCCACCCTGAACTTAAAGCAAAGCATCAGCGCAAGTATATGCTGACTCGCTGCGCATGTGCACGTTGGTTCGAAGTGTATATACTCCTACCCTTACCACATGTTGGTAAGATTAAGGTTTCAGATGTACGCCATCTCCTGGTGTAAACAATTAACTACGCGAGGCAGAAATGGCTCGATAAATTTAGTAATTTTGCACCTTTGGCACATAAAGGCTTAAAATAAGGGCCTAAAGTAATTTTGTTATTGTGTGTCCTCAGATCACAGTAGTGTGTAATTTCTTCACCTACATTCGTTACATCCACCAAGGGCTGGTCAAGCAGCAGGACGGTATGTATAAAATATCCTTGAACTAACTCAATGAAAAAAGATGGTGGTGACAGAAGATGCTGTTTGGGTGTTCAGCTGAGCAGATGTTCTGGGAGGTGATGCAGCTGCGCAGGGAAATGTCCTTGGCCAAGCTGGGTTACTACAAAGACCAACTGTGACTGACGGACAACTTACCCCGACATCATTAAGACACTGAGCCTGTTGTAGCTTCTGACCTTTGTTCAAACCCCAAAGACCCCTGAATGAAAAATCTCAATGACCTTAGGTTGGTGACACATTGGTTTTCTCCTGCAAACATTCGACACAGCTTCAAAGAACATTCTATTTTAAAGAATCATTTCCTACATGAAAATACACTAAAGAACATATTTAAGGTTCCTGCTCCAAATGAAAACTTTTTCCACAAAATATTTCTGAAAAGGTTGACTTCATTTTCAACCACTCCCTCTTAACAGTTACATTGGCTGTTTGTTTACAATCCATTATATTTAAAATGCCCTTGTATAATTATTATTATTGTCACACCAAATTGTAAGTACAACTTTGCAAAGAAGCTTTAGTTTAAAAGGCTGACTTGATAGTTTTTGCAAAGATAATCACATTGATGACTGCTGGGGAATGTTAATTTGTCATTTATTTATTTTTGAAGAAAATCACTACATTTCTCACTTAACACTCACTTAGCTCTGAAGGACTTTGTAGCTTGGAATTCATTTAGTTGAACTCGTGTGTGTGTTGCTGTGCAAACTGTCATTCAACAGCAATGTCACTCTTTCACTTTGTTTTAGTGCCTTTTCTCTCTCTGAAATAAATACGAAAACACAGTACAGTCATACCTTTGGAGAGTCAACTAACTTGATCCTTTTTCTTTCCTCATGTTCCACTGATATATTTTTTCAAAATGTTTTGCACAAGCAGTGTTTTCCCAGACATTTATTTATTTATTCATGGCAGGCCACCACAAATACATTTGGACTGCTATAAATGGCTTTGGCACTATCTGTTAAACACAATGCACCTGGTGTGAGAATAAGATGGAGCAGCAGGAATCAGTACTGCCAAATTTAGAAAGTAATCAGACCCTAATGCTGTCATCTACTCATTTTCAAAGAAGCAACTAGCAACAAATTTAGTCAAGAGACTTTTGGAGAAACAAGAAGAAGAAGCTACAGAAGAAAGTTAATTTGTAGTTCTAAACATGTTTTACAAATGGCCAAATATGGACATTTGATTAAGTCAAGCTACCACCGCCCAAAATAGAAACACTGACCAGCTGCAAAGCATTTCTATTACTATAACACTTTCCATCCATTTTCGTCCTCTTAGCCTTGTCAGGTTGCGTTGGTAGCAGCGGAAGTAGGGAAGCCCAGACTTCCATGTCCCCGGCTACTTCGTCCAGTTTCCAGAACCTTTTATTAATTCAACCACACAGGGGGCAAGTGTAGTAAAACCATCCTTGAAAAGGGGTTAAGGTCAAGGGGGCAGTAAGGTGGCAAACAACCTTTGTCAGGCAGGTGAGGGAGACCTTCGCAAAAGGTCAAAATAGACGGGCATCCTGTTATTGCTGCAGGGACAGGACAGGGGCAGAGGGCATAATATTGGACCTAATTTGGTTTCTGAGACACTTAAAGCTTTCACAGGTCAGGAAACGGGACAATGCTAGAGGAATCACTGGGATTTAAAAGAGCATTCAAAGTAGTAACAAATATGTGGTTTGTGACTTGTGTGAGACTAATAGATTTAAAAAATTAGCTTTTGAAGTTGTTATCATTTTGGTATTTTAAAAGGCAGTGTAAAAACATTTCTAGGGAGATGTGGAATTTGTCTTTTTTCCATCCTTTGGACCATCTGCATTCTTGTCTGAGTTCATGAGTGGATTCATTCCTCCCATATCAATAGTTTTTGCCTTGGCCTTCCGCTCACACACACGCCTTTCCAGGTCTAACTTTTGATGCCAAAGTGAGCGTTGATGACCCCCAGCAAAACAAAAGAGCCTGAGGTAGCTCTTTCTATTACTGTCTCCAGGGACTCCAAAAAGTTTGGGTAGTTTAAACTGTTCCTCGCGCACCAGCTCGCCCACCAAAGAGGAGATATTCAACGTACCCAGAGTCGAATTCTGCAGCTGAGGATCGGATCGCTAAGATTCCCACTTTTGGCTGCCACCCGACCCTTCTGGCTCCTCCTAAGTGTGATGTTGCCCTATGGGTGCCGACCTGGCCACCAGAGGCTTGCCATCTTGCGCCCCCTCCCAAGTCTATAATGCTTTGTTAGTCATAAAGCCAAGCTATTATTATTGTGCAACATTCACAAGCGCCCCCTGCTGTTAAAATGTTAGAAACTTTTGAAATGGAGGTAGGTGTCCTCTCAGCTTGTGATGGTCGGCACCACTAAGAGATGACAAGATGACTTTCTGAAGCAACAGAATTGAACTTGGACCAGCAGAGGAGGAATCATGTCAGAATCTTATCTGCTCATCACCTTTATTTGTGTTAAAAACACAAATTTTTAGCCCCCGCTCGCACACAACCCCCACCCCCTGTTTAGACTGGAGTCTGCTTTTCAAAACAAATGGTCGCTCCAGTCTCCTCTGGCCTAGCGAGGCCACACCCCCCATGCCATCCCTGGCAGAATGAGTGCGATAAGGACAGAGGAGAACAGGTTGACGGCGTTATTGTCCAAGATGGGTTTCCCACTTATCCAGCGTGTGGTGGTTGACTCGTAATTCACCACCTTCCCGATGCTTGAGTCAAAGCCTGAGGAGAAAGACAAGTTAACGTGCCACTGAGGTGCTTGATTGTTAGTTTTGTAGGTTTTGAACATGAAGGCGCGCTACCTGAGTACTGCATGTTGGCCCCCAGGAAGGAGTCCAGGATGGAGCCCAGCAAACCCGCCACACCGGCATATAACACAAGTGGCCACTGGGGGTCAGCCAGGTGAAGGTCGCTGACCAATAGCAGCTGGGTGGCAAAATAGGCCATGCCCACTACCAGCCCACCCAGGAAGCTGGCTATCAGTCCAATATTAGTGACCCCTCCGTTGGTTCCTGGAGGACAGAAGCATTTGTGAAAAACACTTACAGGATGATTAGAGACCGGTAGATTCAAGTTTCACCTGCCGGCACTTCCTGCCAGGTGGTGATAAGTCTGGGCCGGGATTGGCTGAGGACGGGCCCCACCTCCGAGGCCCAGGTGTCCCCCGTGCTGCAAGCCAGCGCCCCCAACAGAGACAAGCACATCCAGGAGGCGGTGTACTGCCGCCCAAAATCGATGGGGATCTCACCTGGACCCACCTGGAGGAAGGCAGTCACATGACCTGACAGTGCATATGTGCAAAGAGAACTTTTCCACGTCACTGACCTCAATCATGTAGAGCAGTGCCAGCTCTGTGGGAATGCCGCCATTACAAAAGACCTGGACCCAGTTCCTCTGCCCCCCTGAGGAGACACACACCACGTGAGATTTGTACACACATGCTTATACACACGCATGACCTCTGGCACCTTCTTTGTACTCGGCGTCAATTTTCTTCTTCTGTGCTCCTCCCCAGTGGGTCAGTTTGGAGGAAGTAAAGAAGAAAACCAGCAGCGAAGAGAAGAAGCTGAAGTTGGCCATCGTCAACACAAAACCAACCAACATGGCTGCCAACGCACACATCAAACGTCACACAACAATAACGAGAAGCTGCTCCATGGTACACACGCACCTCCCAGCGCCCCTGAACGGTCCAGGCTGCGTCTCTTTAGAGCTCGGATTGTCAGCACCAGGGGGACCAGAATGGAAATCAACCATCGCCATGGTGACACAGGCTGCAGTGTCCCTGCACAGACACATATAAGGTTGGTGACGGAGCATCATGTGACACAATCGACAGCTGTTGGCTTTCACAATGGCAATTCATTAGGCACACCCAGCTGGGGTCTAGCCATGTCTATGATCGTAGGCGAATTATGGGAAAACCCAACCAGCATGAACAAAGAGGAACATCTCAGCAGAAAGCCGAAGATCATGTGGCCGGCGGTTCAACCCCTTATGTCCGAGCAAGCCCATGAAAGGCTCATTGTGCTCCAGCTTGACTGCACATGAATTGGTCCTTTAGAATTTACTTTCAAATGCCATGTTAGTCGGTAAAAACACCGAGGAATGTTCTGGAGAGAGCACAAGAACACAGTTGGCTCTGATTCCACATTCCAACTTCAGCAATTTGATGCCTTTGGCTACGTTCCTGTAAAATAGAATCTTGATCAACATTCACCCGAGTAGGCGCTGATAGTGAGCGAGAGCATCCAGAAGAAGAGGGACAGGGCCAAAGTGGCACACAGCAGGATCATGTCAGTCATCAACTTCAAGCTGTCCTTCATCTCGTCCCTGGCCTCAAATGAAGCTCTGTACACCCGAACAGCTGCAGGCAAGACACATTTTTATCAGTACTTATTCCAGTGAACAGTTTCTAACATCAGCAAGCTTTAGACACACATGACTTCTTTTTAAGTCATCTCAAAGATCATAAGCAAACAGCACAACATTAAATGCAGCTTACATCGACTTGCTAACCGAGAAGACAGAAGTAGAAATACAATAACTCGTTGAAAACTCACTCGTCTAGTCAGCAGTCATAACAGCAGCCTGTAATAATTCATATCCAACCAATAACTGCATAGATAACAAAAGCTCGTGTCCCCCCCAAAGGGAAGAAATTACGCACGCTAACTCAGTAAGAGAGAGAGATTGCTTAACCGGAAGTTAAGGGGCGTACTTCCGGAAACAAACGAATTAAAGGGACCCACCTAAACGTATTCTAACAATTCTTTCTTAATATCCGGTATAAAACGGTGCATCTAGACAATAACGCTAAAACCTTTTAAACCCTGACGCCAAAATTAAAAGGAAATACAAAGAGAATCAATAATATAAAACTGCAGCCATATTGCAATTCCATTTTATCTTTGCCTTTTCCATTGTATCGTTGATTTTCCTCTTTTGTCTTTGTCTTTTCCATTTGCTTATCCTCTTTGCCTTTACCGGATGCCTTACTCTAAATGGAAAAAGCAAATTCTAAAAATACAATTTAACAGGAAAAACAAAAAGCAAATATGGAAATTACAGAAAATTAAGTCAAAATATCAAGAGGAAAAATTGTCATTTTAGTAGCACAGAGAAAAAAATTGTTGTTTTCTAAAAGTGGTAACATGAGAATACAAAAAAATGAATAAAGTTTTTGGAATTAGGAATCATTTTTGGAAAATTAGGTTGCGGAAAAGATTATGATGTTATGGGAATAAAGTCATAATTACGAAAAGAGAATTTAGAGGAATTTTTAAATATTTGGAAAATTTTACAAGTAATTTGTTGCTGTAATTTTACAAGTAGTCAAATTAAGAGAAAATAAATCACAAATTTATGAAAATAAAATTGTAATATTATAAGGAAACAATGTCATTTTAATAGCATAGGATTGAAAAATGTGTTTTAAATTGTAATTTTTAGAATATTAGGTTGGGCAAAAAGTTAAAGTTACAATATTATGGGAATAAAGTCATAATATTACAAAATAATATAAAAGTAGCAATTTTTTCAAAAACAATTTAAAAAAAAAAAAAAAAAAAAAAAAATTTAAAAAAAAAAACAAAAAAAAAAATAATAATAAAAAATTTAAAACAAAAAAATAAAAAATAAAAAAATATATAATAAGGCTCTCATGCAAATACATTTTAAAATACGTGGCTTTCATGGCTTTCTTAGCCAAAAAGGTTCCCGACCCCTGCCCTACAGCCTTGGCTGTCCTTGGCAGGTCCATTCAGGGCATAGTCCATCCAGCCTGTTAGCCACTTCTGTCAGCAGCTTCGATTTGAACTCCATCATGTAAGACGTTCACGCAAAGTATGTGAATAGTGGCGTCATCGTGGTTACTTCCTGTCTATTACTATTTACTTCTTGCCCATCACCTGCTTCCGGTCCCCTGCTCTAAGAGCTACATTTAACCTAACTACTACATAGTCACTGTAAGCAGGAATCGTGTGATCAGGTACGGTTTCCACCCCACTTAAGAACTACGTTATAGCTTCCATCGGACACGTATGACACAAAGACGAATACAATTACCACTTTTTTTTAATAATAGAAAGTTGTAATATTTCGAGATTAAAAATTTTAATTTTAGGAGAAAAAAGTCATAATTGTACGTGTCATTGTGTCAGAGGGAAAATATACTTTGTTCTTCAGGAAGGGGAAACTTTCTTCTGGCTTCAGGCAGCCTTTAATTCATAACCGTACAGCAAAACAGAGCGATTGCCCTTATATTTGCATCCACAAAACTGCAGTGTATATCTTCCAGACGGATTACAGCGGCATGTGAACACTGTGAACACTTGATTCAACTCTTCTTTCCCAAGACCAACAAGTTCATGCTCTAATCTGTTATTAGATGTCATGCTACATGAAGGCAAACAAAGCACAAACGCATCTTTATTTTCCGACACTACCCGGGTAAACTCAGACCTGGGCCTGGAGGGGGGCTTTGGGTTTAATGTGGTTTCATGCAAAACTGGATTTTGAGCGTAACAACTGAGTGTTTGTAGTGTGTGATGCACCTTGTAGGCACTCCCTAACCACGGCCTTATGTTGTTTCAAGCTTACTTTGCCCAAAGCTAGCTCAGTGACTCAGCACATGTGAGGGGAATGTATGCAAAATATCATATTCTTGTCAAAATACTACGGGAAGCAACTATTAGCATGTCCGGCTGATTACACCAGCAGATTTTTTTGCACTTAACACTTAACAACAGCAAGAATGACATAAATTTATGGAGGATACATATGTGTGGAGTAGGGCTTTATAATCCTTCAAGTATAAATACTTTGCACAAATTATACAATATAACTGACAATATAGCAAGTGAGTGAGTGAGAATATTAGATTTTTATCTGAGAAGTTCGGGAAAATAAGATGTTTACTGAGGCTGAAATGCTTCCAAAACCTGCAGGTACATTTCAACCTCATACGGCCTAATAAATAAACAAATCATATGGTCATCATATGGTGCCTTTGTTTACGACTAAACAACATAACAGAGTGGATGCAAAGTCACCCTTCTTATAAACTGTCAATTTGTTGTTTTAAGAAACAATAAATCATCTTTGGTCTTAACTATCCACACTTTTAAAAAGACTGATGGCTGGTTTAAACATCTTTGGTTTATTATTATTATTCGTGACCATAAATTACATGTCAACAGCAGCCATTGTACAGCTTGTGGAATATAGTGTATATATTTAAAGGTTATAAGGAAAAGATGTCACTTACAGAGCAGGCAGAGAAGTTGATGCTGTGGCTAAATGTGTTCTCACCTCCTCCCTAAGCACATGAACTGTATGTATTGTTGCCAACCCCTCGGTACAAAAAGTAGCCATTGGCTCAGCTAGAAGTCGATAGATGACGTTGGCTAATTTGCATATGCATGTTAAATGCAGCAAGAAGGTAAAGCATAAAGCACGTGGGAGAATTGTGTTAATTACGTATAAAACTAAAATAAACTTGATTTTGTGTTTTTGTGATTTAAAATTGGTCATATATTCATCCAAATGAGATAACTTCAACAAACAATATAGCTGAATGTAGATAAGTCATTATTGTCCCCCTTTTTTTTTAAATAAATACAGTTATTTCAGAGACTAGTTTAGCATAGCACAAGTGAAATTAAATAAAAACGGGAAGGCTATTCTTGGTACAAATCAGAATCAGCTTTATTCGCCATGTGTTGCCACACTAGGAATTTGACTGCAGTCAATAACACTCTCTGTTACAATAATAATAACAACTGTACATAGTGGGGAACAGGAGAAAACCACTATACAAATCTACATTGCATGTATATTATTAAAATAAAATTATTAAAAGTTTATTATAACTATTACAACATACAGAGATGAAGAGAGAGAGGAACAAGTAATGGTGACAGCAACTATTGTACACTATTCCTCCAGTCATCCAAGGTCAGTCCTGAGGCTGGACAGTACCATCGGCCTTTCACTTGGGTGTGTCCAGTCCTTTTACATTTGTCCTGGCCACACTGCTTGCAGGTGTAATGGTACCTTTCCTTTGCCAGCCTCTTCTTTGTCGGATCTTGTTTAGAGCTCGGTAGAAACCCTTTTAACTCGTTCGTATCTCCTTTCGGACTTGTTCGATTGTTCTGTCATGTGTTAGGACCCCCAAGGCAGGGTTCTTACACATAGTACATATATATACTGCATATGTTTTACAAGAAGAAGCCCGCTGCAGCTACTAATCGCTATTTGCGGAGGCGGTGACTCCCGGGGAGACAAGTAGAGGAAAACTACTGTGTCACATGGACCGCTCGCTGCTATTATCGCTACTGCTCTTGAACGTTTGGCTGAAATCCGTGGTTCCCAATTTGAGTAGAAGTTGTCCCTTCCCACTTGCCGTACTGTGTACAGCAAGCCGAGCCAACATGGCGGCTGACTGCTAGAAAGATGGCTGTTAAGAAATCATTCATTATTTTAAACGTATTCGGAACACGAATGTGTATGCCCGTTATTACCTACGTACTTATATAACACAAAATCGTGTTAAGTGTCTTTTTTTTGACGA
Source organism: Oostethus manadensis (assembly GCA_024372805.1). NCBI lineage: Eukaryota > Metazoa > Chordata > Actinopteri > Syngnathiformes > Syngnathidae > Oostethus > Oostethus manadensis. Next base: position 4,481,640 of record QODF01000044.1, read on the forward strand.
ATGGTGTTTTATTAGAAACTAACTTGCTCGTCAGCTGCGTGTGAGCCATGGCGGAGGCGGAGGAACTGCGGCCCGTCCCCCGGGAGAGAGCCATCCTGGAGAGCTTCTTCACTCAACTGGGCATGTTCTCCTTCGACCGGGCCAAGGACTACGTGGAAAAAGAGAAGGACAGCAGCAAGAGCTCCGGCACTATCTGGGCCGCGCTGCTGGCTGCGCTGGCTCATCTGGTGGCGGCGGAGAAGGCCTATCACAACTTGACGTTTCTGGGTCAGAAAATTGGTAATGGACACGGAGGCTTGGGCGATAAAGTTTCTATTTCTTTACAATGTAATGATGTTGGTTGTGGACATGTTTCAAATTTGTGTAATCGTTTTCAGCCGTGTGGCACCAGAGGGCGCTGCAGCACAACACTTAGTTAAGCAACCATGTGCACTGTCCCACCCTGCAGGTGGTCAGTCTTTCTTCAGCCGCAAGGACTCCATCCGCACCATCTACACGTCTCTGTTCAACGAGCTAAGAAAAGTGGTGACATCAGGGCGCCACAGCCAGCAAGGTTGTGCCTCTTACCTGGAGGAGCTGCTGTCTCACCTGTCAGAGCAGTTGTGCTACTTCACGCAGGCCCGCGTGGAGATGGCTGACCTGTACGAGAAAATGCACGTGTTGGCCGGCCAGAAGAATATCAACTGTGAGGAGCTGGTGACCGCGCTGGAAGGCGTCCTGCACAAGTACACCTCCAAGTGAGTCCACTATTTTTAGTTAAAAAGCAGCACACTCAACTTAAAGATGACATGAATTGCAGCAACATGATAAATAAGCTACAAGATGCTGTAGCGGGAAAAATAACATAATGAGGCTGGGCAAAGAAAAGTGCTGAATGCAGAAAGTCATAATGGCTTCTCCGCGGGGACTTATATCCTGTTTGCGTGTGCACGTTTGATTAATGACGCGCTCCTCCAGGTTCCACCACCCCATCCTGTGCCGAGTGGAAGAGGGCTTCCAGATGGAGGTGGACGTGGTGACCCAGTTACTGCGTTGCCTGGCCCAAGTGTCTGAGTGGCATTTCTTGCCGGCCTTGCTTAACCTGCATGGCGCCACCACCAAACTGGGAGCCTGGGGTCAGCTCTTCCAGCGGCAGAGAGAGACTCGGAAGCATCTCTTTGGAGGTCAGTCCCAAAAGGCCGTGCAGCCGCCGCACCTCTACATGTGGCTGCAGCGCTTCCAGGCAGCGCTGCTTGCCAAGTTCAGCTTTTACTTCCACGAAGCGCTGAGTCGGCAGACAGCGCCCGCCGACATGCGCGCCTTGACCGCCCGAACCGTGCCCGACTACCATGGTAAGATTTGCTCTTTTGTGCGCAAACACGATGCTAGCAATGTGTCTCTGGTGTTCGACAACCGTGGCTCCGTGAGCTTCCAGGGCCACGGCTACCACCACCCGCACTCGTATCGAGAGGCGCCCAAGGGCGTCGAGCAGTTTCCCGCCGTCGTTTCGCTTCCCTCAGGCGAGCGGCCGCTCACGCACTGGCCCAACGTTGTCATGATGATGGGGGATCGTGCAGCCGAGCTCAACACTTTGGACAAAGTGGTCCACTTCTATGATGACAAGGTCCAAAGCACATACTACCTGACGCGGCCCGAGCCGCATTTCACTCTGGTGGTCATTTTTGACGGTAGGAAGTCCGAGAAAGACCTGCACATAGCCGCCTTCTTGCAGGAGATCTCTGCCTCGCTGAGGAACTCCAAACCCTTCAGCACCCTCAAGCCCGGCTCGAAGGGCTGAGCGGGCCTCAAAGAAAAAACACCTTGCTTCTTTTCTGTTTCTGTGCTCCTGGTGGAATCCCTGCAAAGTCTTTTAATTATTGTGAGTTTTAACAAATCCACCTGTTAATTTGGTTACTTTAAATAGTGTGTATGTCCTATGTTGTCACATTGGTTCATTCTATGAAAAATAAAATAAATGTTCTAGTACTAAAAGGAATAAAGATGCTGTTGCATGGTTTGTTCATTAGAAGAATAAGTGAGAGCTAACATAAAGGAAAAGTTCACTTTTTTGGAATTTTGCCCATCATCCACGACCCTATTGAGGATAGGCGGCATAGAAATGAATGGATGAATCCACAATCCATATGTAAGAAATGAACACACATCTTTCTCTTTTCTGTGCTTTTAAAAGATATTAGAATAGGCGGCTAAGATTGCACATAATGGGACGCACCTATTGGCACCTTCAGAAAAAAGGTCCAAATTGCCAACAAGGCTCCATATACAGTGAGGGAAAAAGCTATTTGAACCCCAGCTGATTTTGTAAGTTTGCCCACTAACAAAGAAATGATCAGTCTATAATTTCAATGGTAGGTTTATTTGAACACAGAGACAACAATGAAAAAAAATAATCCAAAAAAATGCATTTCAAAGAGTTATAATTTAATTTGCTTTTCCATGAAGGAAATAAGTATTTGATCCCTTAGAAAAACGTGCTTCAGTACTTGGTGGCAAAACCTTTGTTGGCAATCACAGAGGTCAGCCGTTTCTTGTAGTTGGCCACAAGATTTGCACACATCTCGGGGGTGGGGGGATTTTTGGCCCACTACTCTTTGCAGATCCTCTCCAAGTGATTAATGTTTCATGGCTGATGTTTGGCAACTCGAACCTTCAGCTCCCTCCACAGATTTTCCATGGGATTAAGGTCTAGAGACTGACTAGGCCACTCCATGACCTTAATATGCTTCTTCTTGAGCAAATCTTTTGTTGCCTTGGCCGTGTGTTTTGGATCATTGTCATGCTGGAATACCCAATCACGACCCATTTTCAATACCCTGACTGAGGGAAGGAGGTTCTCACCCAACACTTGACGGTACATGGCCCCATCCATCCTCCCTTTGATGCGGTGCAATTGTCCTGTCCTCTTGGCAGAAAAACACCCCCAAAGCATAATGTTTCCACCTCCATATTTTACGGTGGGGACGGTGTTTTTGGAGTCACAGGCAGCATTCCTCCTACTCAAAACACGGCGAGTTGAGTTGATGCCAAAAAGCTCAACTTTGGTCTCATCTGACCACAACACTTTCACCCAGTCTTCCTCTGAATCAGTCAGATGTTCAGTGGCAAACTTCAAACGGGCCTGTAGATGGACATTCTTGAGCAGGGGGACCTTGCAGGCACAGCAGGATTTCAGTCCTTCATGGCGTAAAGTGTTAGCAACTGTTTTTGTGGTGACTATGGTCCCAGCTGCCTTGAGATCATTGACAAGTTCCTCCCGAGTGGTTCTGGGCTGATTCCTCGTTGTTGTCATTATCATTGAAACTCCACGAGGTGAGATCTTGCATGGAGCTCCAGACCGAGGGAGATTGGCAGTTCATTTATGTTTCTTCCATTTGCTAATAATTGCACCGATTGCTCCTCCTTGAGTCACCACCTTATCGTGGTGGAGGAGTTTGCGTGTCCCAATGATCCTCGGAGCTACGTTGTCGGGGGCTGTCATGCCCCTGGTAGGGTCACCCATGACAAATAGGTTCTAGGGGAGGGACCAGACAAAGAGTGATGACAAATGATGCACAATAACAATGGACATCGTTTTTCCTCGCCCCTACCCGGGTCACCGGGGCCTTTCTCTGGAGCCAGGCCCGGAGGCGGGGCACGATGGCGAGTGTCTGTTGGCCGGGCCTGCACCCATGGGGCCCGGTCGGGCACAGTCCGAAAAAGTAACGTGGGTTCCCACTCCCATGAGCTCACCACTCGTGGGAGGGGCCAAAAGGGTCGGGTGCAAAGAGAGCTGGGTGGCGGCCAGGGGCAGAGGCCTTGCGGTCCCGATCCTCGGCTACAGAAGCTAGTTGTCGGTACGTGGAACGTCACCTCTCTGGCGGGGAAGGAACCTGAGCTGGTGCGTGAGGTGGAAAAAATTCCGGCTAGATATAGTCGGACTCACCTCAACGCATAGCAAGGGCTCTGGAACCAGTCCTCTCGAGAGGGGCTGGACTTCATTCCACTCTGGTGTTGCCGGCAATGAGAGACGACGAGCAGGGATGGCAATTCTTTTTGCCCCCCGGCTTCAAGCCTGCACGTTGGAGTTTAACCCAGTAAACGAGAGGGTAGTTTCCCTACGCCTTCGGGTGGGGGGATGGGTCCTGACTGTTGTTTGCGCTTAGGCGCCAAACAGCAGTTTAGAATACCCGCCCTTTTTTGGAGTCCTTAGAGGAAGTACTGGAGAGTGCTCCCTCGGGGGATTCCCTTGTTCTGCCGGGTGACTTCAACGCTCATGTTGGCAACGACAGTGAGACCTGGAGAGGTGTGATTGGGAGGAACGGCCCCCCTGATCTTAACCCGAGCGGTGTCTTGTTATTTGGACTTCTGTGCTCGTCACGGATTGTCTATAATGAACACATTGTTCAAGCATAAGGGTGTCCACATGTGCACTTGGCACCAGGACACTCTGGGCCGCAGTTCGATGATTGACTTTGTGGTTGTGTCGTCGGACTTGCCCCCACATGTTTTGGACACCCGGATGAGGAGAGGGGCGGAGCTGTCAACTGATCACCACCTGGTGGTGAGTTGGTTTCGATGGTGGGGGAAGATGCCGGTCAGACCTGGCAGACCCAAACGCATTGTGAGGGTCTGCTGGGAATGGCTGGCAGAGTCCCCTGTCAGAAGAAGTTTCAACTCCTACCTGCGGGAGAGCTTTGACCATGTTCCGAGGGAGGCAGCGGACATTGAATCCGAGTGGGCGATGTTTCGTGCCTTTATTGTCGATGCGGCCAATCGGAGCTGTGGACGGTGCCTGTCGTGGCGGTAATCCCAGAACCCGTTGGTGGACACCAGAGGTGAGGGATGCCGTCAAGCTGTAGAAAGAGTCCTATCAATCCCTTTTGGCCCATGGGACTCTGGAGACAGCTGACAGGTACCGGAAGGCCAAGCGGTCCGCAGCCCTGGCGGTCGCTGAGGCAAAAACCAGGACATGGGAGGAGTTCGGAGAGGCCTTGGCAAACGACTTCCGGACGGCTTCAAAGGATTCGATCTCTGCTTTTTGCAGATGATGTGGTCCTGTTGGCTTCATCGAGCAGTGACCTTCACCTCTCACTGGACTGTTTTGCAGCTGAGTGTGAAGCGGCTGGGATGAGAATCAGCACCTCCAATTCCGAGTCCATGGTTCTCGCCCGGGAAAGGGTGGAGTGCCATCTTCGGGTCGGGGATGAGGTCCTGCCTCAAGTGGAGGAGTTTAAGTACCTCGGGGTCTTGTTCACGAGTGATGGAAGGATGGAACGCGAGATGGACAGGCGGATTGGTGCGGCGTCTGCAGTGATGCGGACTCTGCAACAATCTGCCGTGGTGAAAAGAGAGCTGAGCCAAAAGGCAAAGCTCTCGATTTACCGGTCGATCTGCGTTCCTACCCTCACCTATGGTCATGAGCGTTGGGTAGTGACTGAAAGGAAAAGATTGCGGGTACAAGCGGCCAAAATGAGTTTTCTCCGCAGGGTGGTTGGGCTCTCCCTTAGAGATAGGATGAGAAGCACTGTCATCCGGGAGATACTCGGAGTACAACCGCTGCTCCTCCGCATTGAGAGAAGTCATATGAGGTGGCTTGGGCATCTGGTTAGGATGCCTCCCGAACGCCTTCCTGGGGAGGTGTTCAGGGCACGTCCAACCGGTAGGAGGCCTCGGGGAAGACCCAGGACACGTTGGAGAGACTATGTCTCTCAGCTGGCCTGGGAATGCCTCGGCATCCGCTGGAAGAAGTGGCTGGGGAGAGGGACCTCTGGGCTTCCCTGCTTAGGTTGCTGCCCCCGCGACCCGACCTCAAATAAGTGGAAGAAAATGGATGGATGGATGCACCAAGTGTTGTCACCTTCTCACCCAGCTGCTTGGCGATGGTCTTGTAACCCATTCCAGCCTTGTGTAGGTCCACAATTTTGTCCCTGACATTCTTGGAAAGCTCTTTGGTCTTGGCCATGGTGCAGAGTGTGGCATCTGGATGGATTGATTGCTTCTGTGGACAGGTCTATTTATACAGGTAACGAGCTGAGAGGGCTGCCAATGTCAGCTCATTACCTGTATAAGATCCACCTGGGAGCTAGAGATCTTGCTGATGCATACGGCATCAAATAACTATTTCCTTCATGGAAATGCAAATTAATTTATAACTCTTTTTGAAACACATTTTTCTGAAATTTTTTTGTCGTTGTTGTCTCTGTGTTTAAATAAACCTAGCATTGAAATTATAGACTGATCATTTCTTTGTTAGTGGGCAAACTTACAAAATCAGCTGAGGTTCAAATATTTTTTTCCCACACTGTACATAATGTGAGCTGCATATTAACTAAACTACAGCCACATTATTATTCTTATTAACATTGTTACGCCCCAGAACTACGTTAGTGGCGTAGTGACACCTCACCACACCACATCAGCTAGCAATTTGCTTCACCGCACTCTCGCTTACAATACCTCAGGCCACTAGTGGAAGGTAACACTACATATTGGAGCTGCTGTGTTTTTTGTTTCGACGCTAGGTGTAGTGTTCCATACTATATTGCTGTGTGAAATCAATGCAGCCAGGAAGAAATAAAATAGGGTAAGTACTCCATGTTATCATGAATGTGCCTGTGAAATGCTCACAGCATTGATAGAAAACTTACAAAAATTTGGACGCCTTTAAATAGCCACCTTAATAGACAGAATAGGTGATTCCCATTACGTGCATTAATTAGTTGCCTCTTTTTACCTGTTTTTATATCTTTCGAAGGCACAGAAAAGAAAAAGACGTGTGTGTTCGTGTCTCACGTAAGGATTTTGGATGACGGGGAACATTCAACAAAAAAGTTTTTAAAGAAGTATGAAGCCTAAACTCTCTTTATACAATATCAGTTAATTCAGTGGTATCCAAAGTGCAGAACAGGAGCCTAATGTGTCCCGTTGCAGGATTATTGTGGAAATACTCATTCAAATTTTTGAGCAAAAGGTCACATGTTGATAACACAAAGCAATGTGGTTAAATATATACCTTTTTTACAATATATTTTTTTATATATATATATAGTTTGGACACCACTGATTTAAGCTATGCACACACTGACCACTCCAGTAAGTACACAATAAAATGACATAGAAAGATGTTTGTTTTGTGTACCTGATGAAGAGGTCAAGGGACATCCTTAGTGTTGCACTGGTAAGACTAAACAAGACAGATTATCATAATTGATGTGTTTATTGGTAATAAATACGACACATTGATACCATCCATTTGGCTATATGAGCTTGTGTGGAGGAAGCTCAGGTTCAAACATCAACACCAACAGACTAAAACTTTTCCTGTTTGACATTCATAGAAGACCCACCCCCTCCCAAGCTGAAATGCACCAACATGTGATGATGCTACATGCCAAGGACACGATCCTACACAAGTGCAAAGGTCACTACAGGTAAATGTGAGAATTCTAACAAGCGTTTTAAGATTGATTTCATTCAGAGTGCTGCAGCGCTTCCTTCTGGACATGCGTGTGTGGATTGCCCCACCCCACCCCCGGCCCACCCACCCAAAAAAGCTTAAAAAAGGCACTTTCACATTGACACACACACAAACACACACGTGCACATCCTTTTTACTGAGCATGTGCACACCAGCCACATTCACTGTGCTGTTCAAGTGTTTTTGGGCGTTTTCAACATAGAGCCCCACCCTGTTCACTCACTGTGAGTTTAAGGTTAACTTGTGAGTTTAGTGTAGCAAGCAGGTAAACCTTTGAACACGCACACACACACACAAACACGCACCCCCACACACACACTAAATGGCATGCTTTTCCAACTTGCACTTTGCGTGTTCTGGCACTCAAGGCAGACATGAATAATCTATTATCTATCACTATTCTAGTAGCTCTGCACGTACGAGGCCAGGCAGGCAGTAAACACACACACACACACACGCACACACACAAAAAAAGTTCCCTCCAAGCGTGGCACCCTGTATGAAGTTCCTCCCCTTGCCCAAACTCTCGAAAGAAGGCTGTTAAAGTTTTGTGGTAACATTCATTAGATGAACAGTCATTAAAACATTCAATCATTAGCTGGACCTCTGTGTTTCTGAGCACCTGCTAGGAGGCGCCAGTGAATTTAGCAGCTGAACTGAGTAGAAAATAAATAAAGTAGCATCGTGGTCCTGGTTGCCAGGGCAACAGTCCAACATTCACATGACTAGAACTACATGTTATGTCTCTTATCACATGTCAGTCACTTTGCTAAATGCTTCTGTACAAGAGGAAGAAGAGAACACAGCAACCTGACAACACACAAATAGTATTATTGTTATTAGCATATATTAGATGTAGGACCATGTTTAAACCCTCACTCGTCCTAAAGTCTACCGTCAAACATTTACCAGTACCCTGATCTCCTCTACTGACCCACTTTCGGCCCGGGCTGGCCTGATTTGGCCTTTCAGTTGGCCTGGTTTGGCTCACATGGTGCAGGATTTGTCAAGTGGCGGGGGCAGAGGTGGGGTGCTGCTCTTGGGCGGGACTGCAGGTTTGGGCCTCAGGGCAGGAGGCCTCAATGGGACTCCCATGCGTGCAGCTGGCACAGGCTTAAAGGAGCTCAGGGTGTCGGGAGAAGGATTGGATGGTCTGGGTGGTCCAGCCGGAGGTCCCGGGAGCGGGCTGATTGGACTCAGAGGACTGAGTGGGCTCGGGGTTCCTGGCGTCCTTGGAGTGCCAGGGGTTCCCGGCGTGCTGGGGGTGCTTTGAGGGCTTGGGGACTCAGAGGAGCATGTGGCCCCAGGGCCGTTCTTCACCTGCTCCAGTGTGTCCAGAACCACATCCGGTGCTGGCCTGCATCCCTGTCGCTCCAAGTGCCGAAAGTCCCCCAAGGCCACCGTCACTGTCTCCTCAATGTCCTGCAGGACATTCACGAGATCAAAGCGTGCCTGTGTTTCTTGTTGGTACGAAATACCAATATCCCACCATAACCTTAGTGAGCCAGAGGGGGGGGCGTACCTGAGCCAGTGTGTTGGAGTCCAGTGCTCGGGATCGATGGGAATCAGCAAAGCTGTGATGGCCGCTGCTGGAGCGTCGTGTAGGTGTGTCCGCGGACCTCCGCAGCGAATCGTGGCGGCTCACCGTCACAGTGACGGCAGCTGAGCGGCGCCTACGTTCTGGGCTGTCGAGGGGCGGGGTCAAGCCTTGGCTGCGCCCTAGTAGCAGCTCTCTTGGACTGAAGTGACCCGTCACCGGTGGCGAGCTTCTCTCCATGGCCGCCCTGTTACCTTCGTTAGAGCGGCCCAGAGGACGACGAAACAAACCATCGGTTCGCTTTCTTCTGTGGCTGTCATGAATAATGTTTTGATTAGGTCATCGTTGCTACAAGACTCCTACTTACATGTCTGTTGCGTCATGATGGTGATTTTGTGTATACACGCGCACACACCTGTTGTATGACTCGGTGGGCGAGCATAAGTCTCGAGTAGACCTCTTGTCGTCTGTGCTGCTGTTTCCACCATCGCTGTCGGCTTTTTGACTAAGCGCGTCTGATATGGCGTCACCCCTGTGCACAAACACGCACCCCCCCACACCCACACAATTGATGAGGGAAAAACGAATGAAGGGAATTGATGATGATCTGTTGAACGTTCCAATTATGGAGAGATTGGCTTATGCAGGTGTGTTTATCCCATAATGTGGGTGCGTGACGTGCACTCGCCTGTCCTTGACCACGATGTACTGATGCGGCACCAGACCGTGGTTGCCATTGTAGCGCCCCTCCCACCAGTCATGTGATGCCCGCTGGTAGAGCTGTAGTGACGCTCCCTTCTTGAAGGACAGCTCCCGGCCCGAGCGACCCACGTAGTCGAACCTCGCCACCGCATCCACAGCCTCACCCTCTGCAAAGGGGAAGTGGGGAGACTCTTTTCATTCCCACAGAGAGAAAGGGAGGGATGTCGCCATGGCTGCAGTTGCCACGGCAACAGCTCTCCACCAGCCATTCGAGGTAGTGTTGAGCGTTGGCGGGCTGACTGTGTAAAGGTCAGAGTTTATCTGTACCCTCGTCGCTGGTCTGGGTTTCGGTGCCAGCATCCGGTTCGGTCTCCTCCAGTGCTCCCGGCTCACTGAATGGACTCTCACTACAGGTAGGAAGATGAGGAGGTGGTCAGGGCAAAAAGCAAAGAAGACGGTCTGTGACTGACACATACAGCACCAGTGCAGGTTGCTCTGGTTACGGCACGCAAATGCATCACACTGTAAAACATCCTCCATGTTTGGTCTTTAGCTATTAGTTGAGCCAGAAAGTCAAAGTACAGTAATTAGACTAGGCCTCACCAGTACTGCTCCCCTGTCATACATGTCTCATAAACTGGTCCCGGCAGCTCCTTGGCATCTGGGAAGATGTTGTCGTGGTGTAGGATGACAGTCTTGATCACCTCATTGACATGAGCCTGACAGGCCACCTGGTCCAGAGTATCCGGTGTAGGAAGGAGGGTGGGGCCGAACACAATGGCTAAATTCCCAGCATCCATCATGTTCTCGTCACTGTACTTGGACAAGCTTGTGGAGGAAAGGCACTGACATGAAACGGTGATAATGCTGATAATTGGATTCACAAGAAAAAGACGAAAGGACCTTCAAAGGACCAAGATGTGAAAGATTTTCAGGATTCTGGTCAATGAAGCTGCATACGCCAATAAACAGCTTTGGTTGCCATTTTGTCATCTTGTCACACATGGCGAGTACGTTGGTGGGATGATTAACAATGTGGTTTGGAGAGTGATACTAACTGGTTGAGGAAAGCAAAGAGGTAGCGCATCACCACCAGCGTGGCCCTTGGGACGCCCAGCAGGATCTTTTGGATGCACTGGGCTCTCTCGTAAAGGTTGTCCATGCCTGCACACAGGAAGACAATCAGGCCATGTCAAAATCAACACATCCTGCAAGCAAGGGCCACACTTACGGACGCAGGCAATGAGGTCGTTGAACCTGTCGCTAGGGAAGAGCGGGTTTTCAAGACCTCGGAAGTAAAGCTTCAAGACACCAGCCACCGAGTTGATGTCGTGGTTACTTTCCTCGTCAATCAGCGGGTCATTACCTGGACGGTAGAGCAGACTGAGTCAAGAAGATCCTGGTTTACTTTCTGTAGTTTCCTGGGCTGACTAATTACCTCTCTCAAAGGAGTTCTTGATGTCGTTGACCTCCACCTGAGAACCAGACACCCGGAATATGCCTTGATGCTGAAGACCTGTTGAGACCGGGACAACAATCGTCCACATCCTCACCATGGATAGTCTGTAATGTTGTGGTATAACTCACCATGCAGGTTGATGTAGCGAATGCAACTCTCCACCAGAAGAGGTATGGCTTTGGTTGAATCCTGTCAACAAACATCACATCGTCTGTTGCCATGACATTGTGTTATTATTTTTATCACTTTGAGAACACTACCTGGTGCTTGCTGTGTGAGTTCTTCCGCCCACGACTGCAAGAAGAAAGGTAAACTTGAAAAATAGTGGTGGGGTTCTGGTGGTCAACATGATGAGGAACAAGCATCTTACCTAGTGGTGAGCAGCTCTGCTTTGTAGCCTGTCAGACAAAGATAAGTTTATTCTGAGTTGTGATGTCTCCAAAAATATCTCTATACCACTTTTGGGCACTCTTTTTTTTCAAAAGGATGGAGCTAGACAGTACACAACATTCATTGGTGGATAGAGAATGGTCACTTTCAGGAAAAAAAAATCAAGTAAGATTAGGATTTCTTGCTCTCAAGTATACCGAAGATTAGTGGAAACACGTGTTTAGAAGAACTGTAGGCCTCACCTTCTGCTAAGGCTTTCTTCAGGATGTCATGTTTGGCTTGGAGCTTGGAGATCAGATTGCTCCCCTCTAGGTACTCGCGGAATTTCTGAAAGACAAAAGCATAGAGCCTTAGCTTGACCAATGGTAGTTTGTGTTTGGGAATGCTGCACTGAACCTCACAGTGAAGTAGAAGAGTTCTGTCTCCTGTTGGTTGGCTCGTCTCTTGGCCAGACTGGGTTTGTTCAGGTAACTGTCCGATACGCTGGACTTGACCGACTCGGAGGACGGACTGTGGGTGAAACTTTGGGAGACATCGTAGTCGTCCAGCACTGTCATGTCCTGCAATGTGGTCAGCGTGGCTCCCCAGGTCTTCTTCACCTGCAAATGGAACCAAAAAAGAATACATGAATTATAATGCTTATTAGAATCACCTACAGAACCAGGATATGGTCCAAATCAGGATAAGGACACTGACCTCTTCATTCTCTATTTTTAATGATGCCAGGCGAGTCTGCAGCTGTGTGAGGCGGAGGGTAAGCTCCGCCTGGACCTGTGGCTGAGAGGCGATCTGCGTCACCTGACAGGAAGTGCCAACACAAACACTGCAATCAGATCATCACCATCCACTGAAGCTAAACAAATCAACTTTTACTGACAGTGTCACCCATGTGGGCTTGGAAGCTGAAGCGGGACGGTGGGCAGAAAGCAGTTGGGTAGTGGCCCAACAGACGCTGGCGGTCACGGGCAGGATCAAGACCCTCTACGGCACCCTCTAGCACCTCCAGACCCGCCCTCCTGGAGGACTCCAGGCTTAGTTCTGCTGACAGGTAGGTCCTCAGAGCCCGGCTCAGACTGGAGTGGTACCCTAGGTCACAGCACTGGTAGCAAACATAGTACAATGTAACTATACAATGTGTACTAGAGTGTTTATTATTATTCAAGAGACAACAAAGATAATTATAGATAAGATCAGCTCACGTCAATTATGTCAGGAAGGTCGTGGATGTAGTACTTAAACACGGAGGCGTTGGTGGCCTCCAGAGTTAGCAGGTACTCGTTCCTTGCTTTGAGCGTCTTCAGTTTGTTCTCAGAATACTTGGCCTTTCTCTGATGAAGGCAGAGCAAACACAGACAAAATATGTCATAGCACTTAAATGTTGCTTGAGGACGTTGGGCTTACCTTCTCTCGCATCTTTTCCATCTTGCGGGCGGCGTTGCGTCTCTGATGGCGCTCCTCTATACGCAGGCCAAACACAGGCTCCACCCCTCCGCCAGTACCAGACACGCCCTTTACCCGCCCTTCCTGACGCTCCGCCTCCCGCAGCTTGCTTTCCGCACTGATGGTCTCCACGTGATACATGTGGTAGGTCTTCATCACCTAATCAACCACAGTCAGCAGACAAGCTCACACCATGAAGAAGGAATGATGTAGTGATGAGAAAACGTGCAACTTACGTCACATGGTATTGTTATCTTATAGGCTACAGGCTTTTTGCATCTCAGCACATGGTGTATTACATGTTACATGGACTAGAACTGTCCTGTCCAGTCTTTGATCATGAACTGACTATGTCTTCTAAGGCAGCTTAAACAGTTCTGTTGTGATCGATTCAGTGCCCTGAAAATCCAGTGAGAAAATGCATGTAATTTTATGAATTTCCAAGCAGTGGGCTGTGGATACCATGGCTTTGACAAGCATTTGGTAAGATAATGCAAAATCTCATCTTTTGATTAGGCTTTTTCTCAAGGATATGTTCACACATGTAGTTTTTGGTCCAGTTAAAACGAACTACAATCTGCCAATATGGTTTGTTTGGTCAAATGTGAACGTAGTCCAGGGACAAAAGTATTGCACCAAATGGGCGAAGGACACAGTATGACAGTTGGGTCCCGGTCTCTGTGCCCAGCCGTCCAACCACCTGCAGGACTCACCTCAACCCACCGTTTGGGCTCTGGTACCAAATTTCTTGAGAGGGGCTGGACCTTGTTCTACTCTGGAGTTGCTGCAGTGGAGAGGCGGCGAGCTAGTGTATTATATTAATAGCCCCCCGGCTTGGTGTTGGAGTCATCTCCGGTGAACAAGACTGTTATTTCCCTACGCCTTCGAGCCGGGGAAAGGGTCCTGTTTGTGCGTACACGCCAAACAGAAGTTCAGAGTATCCAGCCTTCTTGATGCCTATCAGAGGGGTGCTGGAGAGCACCCCAGCTCTACTGGGAGACTTCAACACTCATGTGGGCAATGACAGTGTGACTTGGAGGGGCAGTATTTGGGAGGAACGGCCTGCTGATCTGAACTCGCGTTTTGTGTTGTTGCTGGACTTCTGCGTGAACCACAGTTTGTCTGTAACAAACACTATGTTCTAAAATAAGGATGTCCATAAGTGCACCTGGCACCAGAACACTCTAGGTCGCAGGTCAATGATCGACTTTGTAGTCGTATCATCAGACCTGCGTCCGCATGTTTTGGCCCCACGGGTGAAGAGAGGGGCTGAGCTGTCAACTGATCGCCACCTGGTGATGAGTTGGATTAGATGGCGGGGGAGGATGCCAGACAGACCTGGTAGACCCAAACGTGTAGTGAGGGTGTGCTGGGAAAGTCTGGCAATTCTCACCTCCAGCAGAGCTTCGCCTACATCCCGGGGGAGGGCCGGGATATCGAGTCCGAATGGGCCATATTCCGTGCCTCGATTGCTGAGGCAGCCAGTCGACCCGAAGACCTGAACCTGATGGTGGACACCACAGGTCAGGGCTGCTGTCAAGCTGAAGAAGAAGTTCTATCAAGCATGGATGGATTGGGGGACTCCCGAAGCAGCTGACAGGTACTGGCAGACCGAGTGGCACGCGGCTTTGGCGGTGCTCGAGGCAAAAACTCAAGTGTGGGATGAGTTTGGTGAGGGTTATGGAGCACGACTTTAGGTTGGCCTCGAAGAGGTTCTGGCAAACCATCCGACAAATCGGAAAGTGGAAGCGGTGCCCAGTTCACACTGTTTACAGTGAGGACGGAGGCTTGCTGACCTCGACTGAGGATATAGGTCGTAAGTAATACTTTGAGGGGTTCTCAATCCCACTGACATACCTTCCGTAGAGAGAGCAGAGTCTGAAGACATGTACGGCGGCAGTTCTATCATCGTGGCTGAGGTATCTGGGGTAGTCAAAACACTCCCCAGTGGCGAGGCTTCGGGGGTGGACCAGTTTTGCCCTGAATTCCTCAAGGCTCTGGATGTTGGGGGACTCTCTTGATTGAGACGTCTCTTCAACATCACATGGAAGTCAGGAACAGTACCTCTGGACTGGCGAACTAAGGTGGTGGTCCCAATTTTTAAAAAGGGTTTGACCGTATGGTGTGGGGGATCACACCCCTCAGCTTCCCCAGAAAATTCTATTCCAGGGTGCTGGAGAGAAAGGTACGACTGTTAGTAGAACCTCGGTTACAGGAGGTGCAATGTGGTTTTTGTCCTGGTTACCGGAACACTGGACCACCTTTTTACCCTGGCAAGGATACTGGTGGTTATGTGGGAATTTTCCCAACTGGTCTACATGTGCTTTGTAGACTTGGAAAAGGCATTCAACCGTGTCTCGTGACTCGTGGTGTCCTTTGGGGAGTGGTCCGGGAGTATGGGATTGGTGGTGCGCTACTACGTGCCATTCGGTCCCTGTACAATCTAAGCAGGAGCCTGGTCGGCATTGCCGGCAGTCATTTGATCTTGTTTCCGGTGAACAATGGCCTCCACCAAGGCTGCCCTTTTTCACCGATTCTGTTCATAACTTTCATTGACAGAATTTCTAGGCGTTGTGGTCAAGGCGTTAAGGGAATCCAGCCTGGTGACCTTAGGTTCTCGTCTCTGCTATTTGCAGATGATGTGGTCCTGATGGGTTAATCAGGCTGTGACCTTCAGCGTTTACTGAAGCAGTTTGCAGCTGAGTGTGAAGCTTCTGGGATGAGACTCAGCACCTCTGAATCAAAGGCAATGGTTCTCAGTCTGAAACAGGTGGATTGTACCCTTCGGGTTGGTAGTGAGGTCTTGCCCCTGGTGCCCAAGTATCTCGGGGATATCTATCTTGAGATTTAAGCGTGAGGTCGATAGACGGATCGGTGCAGCGTCTGCAGTAATGAGACCGTCGTGGTGAAGAGAGAGTTGAGCCAGAAGGCAAAGCTCTCTGTTTACCGATTGATCTATGTTCCCACACTCACGTATGGTCGTGAGTTATGGGTCATGACCGAAAGAATGAAATCGCGGATGCAAGTGGCGGAAATGAGTTTCCTCTGTATGGTGTATGTGTACAGGTGTACTGTATATACACAAACCAGGCAACACTAATGTGAGAACCAATAATCTTTTTGACATTTTTGGTCAGTAGTGTACCGGACTACATGTGTGTTCCAATTGTTAGACACTGGTTTTTAGTAAGGTGTTAGCAGCCAGTTTATGCTGACACCCAAGTGTCTAAGGAAGTATCTTCTTTTGATGTAACCGACTAACCGGGACACACCAGCATTTGGTGGAAGGTGATTCTTTTGTGTTTATTTATATAATTAATTTGGATACGATGAGGTATACAGTGGTGTGAAAAATATGTTCGCCCCCTTTCTAATTAGTCACATTTAAATGTATCTGACCAGAACATGCAGTTTTTAAAAGATTTTGTGTTTTATTTTTAAGGAAGAAAAAAAATCCAAACCTTACATGGCCCTCTGTGAACATATGATTGCCCCCCCTGTTAAACTTAACTTAACTGAGATTAATTGAGTTCTATCAGCGTGGAAAAGGTTGTAAAGCCATTTCTAAAGCTTTGGGACTTCAGCAAACCACAGCGAGAGCCATTATCTACAAATGATGAAAACATGGAATGGTAGTGAACCTACCCAGGAGTGGCTGGCCAACCAAAATTACCCCCAGAGCACAGCAATAACTCTTACAATAGGTCACAAGAACATCATGTGCAGGCCTCACTTGCCTCAGTTAAGGTCAGTGTTCCTGACACTACCATACGAAAGACACTGGGTCAAAACGGCCTGCATGACCAAGACAAAAACCACTGCTGAACAAAAACATTACATTTTGCCAGAAAACGTGAAAAAAATATGGACTCCGGTTGCAACTGTCAAAAAGGCCATGTCTTATGTGCAACTTGATGATTCCCAAGACCTTTGGGAAAATACTAGTGGTTGTAGTGTGATGGTCTGGGGCAGTTGTGCTGTTTCGGGACCTTGAAGATTTTCTTGGATAAATGAGCAAGAATTCTGCTGTCTAGCAAAAATCCTGAAGGAGAATGTCCCGTTATTTGTTGGTGACCTCAAGCTGAAACCAACCTGGGTTCTGCAGCAGGTCAATGATCCAAAACACAACAGCAAGTCCACTTCTGAACCAAATAAAGACATTGGACTGGGCAAGGCAAAGTCTTGAGCCGAATCCTATTGAGATGCTGCAGCATGACCTTAAAAAGGTGCTTCGTACTAGAAAACCCCCCAATGTGGCTGAATGACAACAATTCTGCTAAGATGAGTGGGTCAAAATTCCTCCACAGCGCTGGAGACTCATTGCAAGTTATGGAAATGCAGTTGTTGCTGCTAAGGTTTGTCCAACTAGTTATTAATTCTAGGAGGCAATCACTTTTTCACACAGGGTCTTGTAGCTTTGGATTTTCATCCATCCATCCATCCATCTTCTATGCCGCTTATCATAAGGGTCGCGGTTATGCTGGAGCCTATTCGAGCTAAGTTTGGGTGAGAGGCGGGGTACACCCTGGACTGTCGCCAGACAATCGCCAGGCAGACTAACAAGCATTCACACTCACATAAACAATTTATAGTCCCCAGTTAACCTAACATGCATGTTTTTGGGATGTGGGAGGAAACCCGAGTACCACGCACTCACGGGAAGAACATGCAAACTCCACATAGAGATGCCCAACGGAGATAGCTTTAGATTTTTACTCCCTTATTAATAAAAAGTTTCATTTAAAACTGCATTTTGTGTTGTCATTCACACCACTGTAAAAGTAAGTGCTGAAATGCTTCTTTGGGCTTGACATCTGCAGACCGCTGTGCACTTTACATGTTATCTGACCTTTTTGCAAAGATAATATGCTCCTTGTCTTTACAGTGTAGTTCTACTATCATTTGTTCCACGACAGCATCTTGACCAATGCTGGTGCTGTCAAAATGGAAGGTCCATATGCGTTTTCTACTTACGGTGTAGAGCTCATTGAGAAGCTTCATGAGATCCTCTTGAAGCTGGAAGATGATCTCCTTGCTCTAAATGTGGAAACACATTTGAAACTGCATTAAGTTAGCACAAAGCTAAAGCTGTGACAGAGAGATGGACACCAGGTTGAAATCAGGCTGAGATGCTGTATTCCTGGCTTTCCCATCGTGGAAAGCGTATTAGTTTTGCAGCTGCTGGGAGTCGGCACGCTGAACATGAGCGCGATTAATAATGAAGAGGCACTCGACTGGGAGGCGTGTTTAATTAGCTAAAAAGCCGAGCAGAGCTCTGAAAAACTGACTTGACTTTTCCTCACCGTTGTCAACATTCTGCTTGCATAAACACACACGGGACGCGTGATTCTAAGTTTAGCACAGACTTTAAATAAAAGATGCCCAAATGTATTTTTAATACAGCGGCGCATTGTTGCCATTACTAAATGCAAAATGTTTCTGACAAGCACTGGGGTCTAGTTTTCAGTTTGGAAGTGCAAATCCTGATGTCTTGCTCCAATGAATTAGAAATTTTGCATAGCACCACCACACGGTACGTTGGAGGTGAGCTTACCTTCTTGAGCAGGCGGGCTGAGTCCTCGCTGATGTGTGTGAGGCGGCTGATGACGTTGTTCACGTAAAGGTCGCTGAGGGTTGCATGGTCTTTGCTCTCCCTCCTCACCTGAACACAGACATGACATTCACCTGTTACGTTTGAGATTACGAGAATGACAATGAAACGTGTCTTTGAATGCACCAGGACCTGCACCGCTTTTCCATTGTACTTCCCAGTTTTGAGTGCAGCTCACCTGGTTGAGCAGCAGGTACCAGCAGTTGACCGGTGACAGAAGGTTTTGGTCCTTTCTGCAAGAGGCACACATGATGCATTTCTGATCCAATCAGAGAGCCAAGCCTATTGAAGGGGTGGACTTTCTTAGCACGGGGGCTTACTTGTACTGCTGGTGGTCTTTGGTGCTGCGGGTCTTGGCCATGAACCTCTCAGCTAGCTTCTCCAGGTTTCTGGAGTATTCCGTCTCTATCTCGGCCTTCTTCCTGAAGAAGTCCTGCAGGTCCTGAAGGAGCTGAACGCGCATTTCCGTCTGCTGCTCCAGACAGCGCTGCTGCTCCACCAGCTGGGCACGTACATCTGCACATGTGCACGTAGCACATAGATGATTAGTAGGGGTGTAACGGCACATGTATTGCATATACAGTATTATATGCATGTATTGCCTTGGGTTCAGTATAGTTGTGTACCAATTTTTCACATAGCACACATCACAAGTGTCGCGATGCAAGGAGGAAAAGTAGTGTGCAGGCATCGTACAGTAGATAATCACTCAAACTGTTACTGTTGCCAAGTGCCGTTAAAACAGGGGTGTCCACAGTGTGGCGCGGGGGCCATCCTTGGCTTGTGGCTTACTTCTAAAATAAAATTTGTTATAAATGAGATTTAGTATTTGCTGTAACACTAATTTGCTTTGTCACCTATAACACACAGCTTATACAGTTAGTCCTCGTGTTACATATGATTTCCATTCCTAGACTGCGATGTAAGTTTTAGTGTACTTCAGACCTTAGACCTAAATTGTACCTACCATTCCATCTCAGTCCATCATGCTGCTTACTTATTACTGTCGCTTTCAAAGGATCAGCGACCTGGCAGTTACTGTAAGTGTAAAAGAGTTTTGTGATTTCCGTGTTTCACTGAATGTCACATGAGTCCTAACGTGTGTGCATGCGCATGCAGAGAGGACAGTTAAGTTTGCTGATGCGGTTTTGGCTTGGCTCGGCCGACAGTAGCCTGTTTCGTGAGCTTATTCGTTTGTTGAAATGAGAAGCAAATCGAGCAACTGACATAGGAATAATAAATGTATTTATCTTCTTTAGTCATCTAGTGCCTCCACTTTGGAACACTGTTACACCCCTCCCCATCCAATAAAACCATTCTTTTCTGGCAAATTTTTCATTCCATAAATTTCTCTTGGAGATTAATAATTTATCTATCGATCTATCTATCTATCGATCGATTGACTGATTTGATTGAGAAGCATTATATCTGTAAAACGAGGTTGATGTAGTTTCACTACCATCAGTAAACCAGAACAGCATCTTCTTAACCCCATCTAATTACTGACCAAGACTGTCCATCTTCCTCTAAAGAGTCACCTTGTAACACACCTAATTACCACACACACACAGCAGTCCTCCAGTTAGTGCTGTAATGCTGGAAGCACGCTTGGCTGGTTGAGTCGCATCCATCTCCAACAGCAGGGAAGGAAAGAGAGCGAGGACAGAATACACAATCAGCCCACCTCACACACATACACACACACTCCTGGGGGAGCCTCTCTGATACCTGTTGTCTAGGCAACCACTCAGTGTCTGTGCCATGCGAAGGTGAAGACGAGGGATGCGATCTGCCGCATCAACACCCACACAGCGAGGACACCCAACAACACTTTGACCTATAAAGTACATCTTGACCCCACCACCTGTCCACTGTCCTGGCGTGTGATTGGTCCTGAGCAGGTCCCCCTTACTACATAGTCCTCATGAGGACAGATAACCAAACACATTTTGCAATCTCATTTCCATTTTACGGATGCGCTACCAATCTGCCACACTTTCATTTTAATGAGCATCTGACGAGCGCCATACCGAGCAGGAGAACACGGGCCTCTGATTGGTGTCTCAAACAGTCCTCCACATCCCAGTGGCCATGACTTGAATCACACCACTAAGTTGGTGTGAAGCCTCTGCTGGGTGCCAAGTAACCATAGCGACAGGAGCGATGCTGCATGATGTCCCATTAGTGTAGTCGGGCTATTAACTAATATACTATACTATACTAATAAAAAGAACACTCAGCCCGGCAATGAGATGATACTCTGTATTGATAGAAACTTCCTCAATTACAAAATACTATCTATTACCAAAGACGCAAATTCTGAGGTTACTCAACATGTTTTATTGTGACTAAAATATATATCTTTGATAAGTTTCAATGGCCGAGTGGTTATCATGTTGGCCACACTGTCACGAGATCTGGGTTCAAATCTTCGTTGGGCATAGGTATGAATGTGAGTGTGAATGGTTGTTTGTCTGCCCTGCGATTGGCTGGCGAACATTCCAGGGTGTACCCCACCTCTCGCCCAAAGTCAGTTGGGATAGGCTGACTAATAAATGGCATAGAAAATGGATGGATGAAAGTTTCAATGGCGCAAAATAACTTTCTAACTTTCTTTTGCTTATCCAAGGTTGGATCGAAGGGGCAGGGAAGCCCTGACTTCCCTCTCGCCCGCTACTTCGTCCAGCTCCTCCGTCCAGCTCCTCCGTCCAGCTCCTCCGAGCCATTCCCGGCCAGTTTAATGCCCCCACCTTATTTTGCTCCTCTCAATGCAGAGGAGCAGCGCTTCTACTCCAAGTCTATCCTGGATGACAGTGCTTTTCACCCTATCTTTAAGGGAGAGCCCAGCCACCCGATGGAGGAAACTCATTTCAGCCGTTTGTTCCCTCCATTTTGTCCTTTCGCTCACTACCCAAAGCTCATGACCATCTGTGACGGTAGGATTGTCAATCCACTGGTAAATTGAAAGCTTGTTTTGTTTTGCTCAGGTCCCTCTTCACCTCAACCGACCGATGCAGAGTCCGCATCACTGCAGACGCCCCCATCAATCCACCTGTCCATCTCGCGTTCCATCCTTCCCTTACTCGTGACCCCGAGGTACTTAAACTTCTCCACTAAGTGTAGGATCTCATCCCCACTATGTGGAGATGGCACTCCACCCTTTGCTGGGTGAGAACTTTCAAATCTCTCAAATGAAGTAGTGGGAGAAATAGTCTCTTCTCTATTAGAACAATCACCCTGCAAGGAAATAGGTCTATTTTCTTACTGGACAAATACAAGTGAAATAATATTCCCTAATTTAATGGCACAATAAAAACCAGGACCGTTAAAAACAAAAACAAAACAAGAATAGGACATGAAAACAGGATGTTTGCTGGGTAAAAGGGTGTTTGGTCCTTAAGCAGCTTGTTAACTTACAGTATTGTAGCAGCACAGACAGCACTTTGCAGCCATTTCATTTTTTATGTCTTTATTTTTGAGGCTTTGTCCAGTAACGTGTACCCATACAGAAGACTGCCACTAGCAAAAGTTCTGTGATAAGCACATCTGCATGAAATATTCCTGTTGTCACGTCCATCGGATTCACATTACGTGGAACACAGGAAAAAGGAAAAGGCTAACTCAAGCGAGGTCACGTGTTTGAGGTCACAAACAAGGACACAGGGACACGGTACTGCTAGATCATCAAGAGGAGACACTGATGGTGCTGTCAATATTCTACTATTCTTGCATCTTAGCCTGACCACGTGACCGTCTTGCTGGCATCTGAACAACACTCAGAAGGGTCGAAGTTCATGAGCATTCCTGTTTTTGGAATAAGGAATCAATAACGCACCATCAGGTTTAGATACTTAGAAGGTATCATTAGCATTCATGTTAGACTTGCTAAGACGGATCCAGTGTGAGACACAAAGCCGAGTGATGGCGGGTGCTACTGCCAGAGAGGCGTGTTAAGTCAACATGGCGGCCATCTGTGGTGTTAACATTCATGATTATACATCACATCCTGGAACGTCATGTACAAGACCCCCACACCCTGTCAGTCCACTGATGAGGACAATGGAGCATGCTCATTAGCGTGGTGGCTGTCCCCAAAGGTGCCAAAGATGTCCGCTCAGCACTCTGCTTCATCTCTTGTCCACCTTCTCAGGAATGCCTCACCTTAGCTGGCTGCCCCCCCCCACGCTGCTGTGTATATATTACATGCCACCACAGGCCTCCACCAATCAGCAGTCAGGAGAGGGAGGCAGATTTGAGAGGCACATAGTTACAAGAGCTTTGTGGGGGGGGCTTTTTATGCAAGGGGTCATTTCAATGCAGGGCATCCCCGCCCAGTGTGGCACGTGCACGCACGCACGCACACACATACACACACACGCACACACACCAGTCTATCAGTGAATTGTGCTAGTGTACAGGATGGGAGCGTGATGATGGGGGTTGTGTTAAGAGTTGTGACTGAAGCTCCAAAGAAGATGAAGATGCAAACATGCTGCAAGTGGTGGTGATGATGATGATGATGATGGCAGCATGGGTGGAGCCATGGGGAGGGAGGTCTTGAGGGTTCAAGTGTAAAATGTAAAAAAGCACCTGGCAGGTTTGCTTTTATTTAGTTAAAGGTCACATGATGCAGGGGGCCGTAACCATTGTGCTCCTAATGACCCTGAACCTCAGACAGCACCCCCCCCACATACACACGTTTCCTGCACTCCGGTGTGTGCGCGTGCGTGTGTGCTGCAGCCTTACCTTTTACTTGGCACTCGTAGTCAGCGAGGATCTCTTTGTCCTTCTTGTTCTTGTTAGAGTTGGACATCTCGCCTCAAATCATGTGACCACCCCGGACCGTCCAAATAATTTCAAAGGTTCCAGGCTGGTTCTTCCCCATCCAGCATGCTCGCTACATCCGCCACTGCCGCAGCAGACCCTCGCTGTGGCCCCCCCGCGCCTCCACGCTGAGGAGGAGGAGGAAGGGGAGGGGTGCAATTATCCGCGAACGCGTGTGACGTCACGATCAGCACAAACGAGCAAAATCGCGTGAACGCGCCAACCTACCGGCACGCCCACAGGCAGCCGCGCACACGCCCAAATGCGTGATGTGCACGCGACCTCTGGTGTTGCCTTCGTCACCTTCAAGGCGGGAGATGAGGGCGGGGCAGACCCACGCCTCACTGACAGCTCAGGTGACCAATCACGTCAAACCCTTCCAAAGCTTTAGGCTAACTATTGCAGATAATAAAGATATGTTTCTTTATTTATGACAATAATGTTGAATGTATCCAGAAAATATTGAATGGTAATGTTTAAGTAAAATGAATGATCGGTCACAGACATACAAGTCAGTCAGTGGTCATTTGTCTCCATCTAGTGGTCAACAAGTTGTCTTATTTGTGACGTCAGCACGTGTACAGGTAAATTTATGTGCGTGCGTGCGAAACACAATGCTGCATTTCCATAATACTGACTCAACCTCCACACACAATATAGAAATATATATGTATATGTAATATAGAAATGTTCAACTTTTTCATGTTAAAATCAAAAGGCAGCTGACTTTCTTTCATTCCTTTTCTATACCGCTTATCCTCATTAGGGTCGCGGGTATGCTGGAGCCTATTCCAGCTGACTTTGGGCGGGGAGGCGGGGTACACCCTGGACTGGTCGCCAGTCAATCGCAGGGCAGACACATAAGCATACACACTCACATTCACACTCTAATGGACAATTTAGAGTCGCCAATTAACCTAACATGCATGGTTTTGGAATGACCAATAAAAAATGTATTCATCTTCAGTCAACTAGTGGTTCCACAATGGAGCGAAGAAAAACGTTTTAATATCCCAGTATAAAATGTGAAACAAATGACAGTATCTAATTGGTAATTGCAACTTTTTTAATGACCTCTACGTGGCAGCCTTTGTCTTAACGGATTCTTTTGTCAGTGCAAAAGTTTAATTAAATGTGTTTATACTCTTTGTCTCTAGCAGGTCAGCTACATTTTTAATAACAGTTTTCTCTTCTGTGTCCTCCAGCGGCAAATAAAAGGATACAAAGTTCCAACATTGCAACTTTGTGCAGTAAGTAACACTTCTCCCTTTCAATTAGAGGCATTGAAGATCGATATTAAAGTATCAATCTTACGATACTAGCTCTTCATGCTCTGAGACTTACTTTAATTGTTAGTTTAATTTAAATACTGTATTCAAATTAATACCTTGATGTAGCCGCAACGGGGCACAAGCCAGTGTTTTATTGTGCCGGTCCTAAGCCCGGATATATACAGAGGGTTGTGTCAGGACGGGCATCCGACGTAAAACATTACCAAACCAGAACATGCAAATCAAATAAATGACTTCCATACCGGATCGGATGTGGCCCAGGTTAACAACGCCCGCCACCGGTGCTGTTTACCGACAGGGTGCCGGTGGAAACTGGATTACTGTTGGCCGAAGATGGAGAAGAGGAAGGTGTGTCGGTAGGAGGAGAGAGAAGAGGAATGTTAAGAGTCTTGAACAAAGAGTTGGGACTTTGAATGTTGGAACTATGACAGGAAAAAGTAGAGAATTAGTTGACGTGATGCAGAGGATGAAGGTAGACATATTGTGCGTCCAGGAGACCAGGTGGAACGGTAGCAAGGCTAGGAGCTTAGGAGCAGGGTTCAAGCTGTTCTATCGTGGTGTAGATAGAAAGAGAAATGGAGTAAGGGTGATTTTGAAGGAGGAGTTTGCTAGCAACGTCCTGGAGGTAAAAAAAAGTGTCCGATAGAGTGATAAGCCTGAAGCTAGAAATCGAAGGTGTGATGTTCAATGTTGTTAGTGGGTATGCTCCACAGGTAGGATGTGAGATGGAGGAAAAAGAGAAATTCTGGTCAGACCTAGATGAAGTGATGCAGAACATCCCTAGAAGTGAGAGAGTTGTCATTGTTGCGGACTTCAATGGACATGTTGGTGCAGGAAATAGAGATGATGAGGAGGTGATGGGCAAGTTTGGTATCCAGGAGAGGAACGCTGAAGGACAGATGGTGGTCGACTTTGCAAAAAGGATGGAAATGGCTGCAGTGAATACTTTCTTCCAGAAGAGACAGGAACATAGGGTGACCTATAAGAGTGGAGGTAGGAGCACACAGGTAGACTACATCTTGTGTAGAAGGTGTAACCTGAAGGAGGTCAGTGACTGCAAAGCAGTGGTAGGTGAGAGTGTAGCCAGACAGCATAGGATGGTGGTGTGTAGGATGACTCGTGACTAGTGGTGAGACGGATGAAGAGGGTAAAGGCAGAGCAGAGGACGAAATGGTGGAAACTGAAAAAGGAGGAGTGTGGCGTGACTTTTAGGAAGGAGTTGAAAAAGGTTTTGGGTGGCCAGAAAGTCCTTCCAGATGACTGGACAACTACAGCTACTGTGAGCAGGGAGACAGGTAGGAGAGTACTTGGTGTGTCATCTGGAAGGAAAGTAGATAAGAAGACTTGGTGGTGGAATGAGGAGGTGCAGGAGTGTATACAGAGTAAGAGGTTAGCTAAGAAGAAGTGGGACACTGAGAGGACTGAAGAGAGTAGCCAGGAGTACAGAGAGATGCAGCGTAAGGTGAAAGTAAAGGTGGCAAAGGCCAAACAAGGGGCTTATGATGACTTGTATGCTAGGTTGGACAGCAAGGAGGGAGAGAAAGATCTATACAGGTTGGCAAGGCAGAGGGACAGAGATGGGAAGGACGTGCAGCAGGTTAGGGTGATGAAGGATAGGGATGGAAGGGTATTGACAGGTGCCAGTAGTGTCATGGGAAGATGGAAAGAGTACTTTGAAGAGTTGATGAATGAGGAAAATGAGAGAGAACAAAGAGTAGAAGAGGTGACTGTTGTGGACCAGGAAGTAGCAAAGATTAGTAAGGAAGAAGTGAGGAGGGCATTGAAGAGGATGAAGAATGGAAAGGCACTCGGTCCTGATGATATACCTGTGGAGGTATGGAAGTGTCTAGGAGAGGTGGC
>QODF01000044.1:4508769-4591505 GCA_024372805.1 Oostethus manadensis
ACATGTGTGTAAATGAGAGGGACCCAAGTGGAAGAGTGAGGTTACAGGGAGAAGAGATAAAGAAGGTGGAGGATTTTAAGTACTTAGGGTCAACAGTCCAGAGCAATGGAGAGTGTGGAAAAGAGGTGAATAAGTGTGTGCAGGCAGGCTGGAATGGGTGGAGAAAAGTGTCGGGTGTGATGTGTGATAGAAGAGTTTCAGCTAAAATGAAAGGAAAGGTGTACAAAACTGTGGTGAGACCAGCGATGTTTTTTGGTTTAGAGACAGTGACATAAATAACACAGGTGACTCAGATTTAGACACTTATACTGTATGTGCTTTCGATGCAGAAAGTAAAGTCGGCAATGAAACATGACATCAACTTCTTATTGACAAAAAAATAGCTTGTCATCAATCAATTAAAGAATTTGCAGCCGTTTGGTTGCAGAGAGTAAGGGAGCGGGGAAGGGTAAGCCAACATGCGGTCCCTTACACATTTTTACAGTCGAACCTTGGTTTCTTATTTAACGTAAAAAAAATGTATGCCTAAATTTTCCAGTTAGCGTACAAAATCTTTCAGATCGCGTCGTGTTATTAATACATGAGTCCATCTGTGTTCTTCATGTATTTTTTTGAAAAGCGGCCTTGTTAGCATCCTAACACCTTTTAATAGTTTTACATGCATAAAACAATTCTAAATACATGTAAACGATTATTGACAGGGCTTCATGAACATGTAGGGTTACTTTTCCTATCAGTGAAGATGTGACTGTTCCCAAAGACACGATGTGCATGGCAGCAAGATCAACACCTTCTTTTTCAACACCACCTGCCAGTCATTTTTTAAATTCAGTGTTTCTGGTAAAAAAAAAATTTATTGCTTTGATTCATCATTTACAATCATTTACAATTGTTTACTGTGTGTCAAAATATAATTGTAAACGTTTAGGCTTTCTGGAACGGATTCATTAGATTTACATTATTTCCCATGGGAACAAATAACTCAATTAACGTCCGTCTTGGTTAGACATGGACCTCTGCACTGTAAGAAAATATCGGTAGTTTTTACGGAAAAAAAAACTGGCAGCTGGGGTTACCAGAACAATTCAGAACAATTCAAAAATATACAACGAAACAGTAATTGCTTTTACCAAATAACATGTACATTTTAGAGTTTAAACCACCGCATAACACACTGGACCTCTGTTATATTTACTGGTTTAAACTGTAAAATGTACATGTTATTTTGAAGATGTCAATTTTACAGTATAAAATCGGGGACTTTTTTTTACTTTGTACATCAAAAATCCATTTGATTTTACTAAAACATACACAGTATTTTACTACGAAATCACCATTATTGTAGAACTACTATATTGGAACAGAAATAAAGGCATGTCACAGATATTCTGTTAACCACACAAACTTTATTGTAAAAACAAAGCCCAACTTTTTTTGGCTGCCACAGAACCGTCTAACATATTATCTCATGAACATTGGCTCACTCAGAATCAAACATGTTCACACAGCATCAGAAGAAAACATGTTTCGTGTGTGAAAGTACTGTATATGTCTGTGTTGAGTGAGTCTCTCTTTCTCTTTCTCTGTGAGTGTTTGAGACAGAAAGAAAGTGAGTTTGTCCAAGTGTGTGTATATGAACACGTCTCGTGTGTGACATTGTCATAAACAATGAAGTATCAAAGCCCAACTTTTGGTAATCACAAGACATCCACAGAACCATCAAACGTAACATTATCTTAAGAACATTGGTTTACAAAAGCATCAGAATCGTGTGTGTGTGCGAGAGAGAGAACATACACCTGTGTAAGACTGGGTTTCTCCCTCCCCCTGTGTGTTTGTGTGTGCATATGACTGTATGTAGGGAAGTATGTGTTTGAGAGGATCATCAAAGATGAACCATATCTTAAGTCATTAATGTGTGTGTGTGTGTGTGCGTGTGTGTGAATATATGTGAGAGAGAGAGAGTACATATGTCTGTGTAAGATTGAGTGCGTGTGTGTGTGTGTCTGTGACGGTCCCGTCCTTGACGGCCCCATCCTTCAGCCTGTGGGATGTGATTGGCGGGTCCATCGGCGATAATCCGCAGATTGAATGCACATGCTGCTGCTGCGCCATGAGTGTTTCCTTAAAAGAGCGTTAGCTGAGGCATTTGGCAGATTTGGGTTCTGGACTTTGGGTTTTTAGATTTCGGTGGGAGTTTGGTTACTTTTAACAGTACATCACAATGTTGCACTCAGGCACCCCGCGCTACACACCGATTCTGACATATGCAGAAAGATTTTTATGTTTCTTTTCTTCTCTTTTTAGTGGATTATCTTTAAAATTAAACCATATTCAACCAAATTGAACGGGAAGCAACAAAGAAGGGATGCACGGAAACATAGAACTGATTTGGAAAACGCTTTAATTATTTTTAAATAAAGATACAACACTATAGAAGCGTAACTGAATTTAGTTATTTTGGCCAACACTGGAAACTAACGTCAACGTTTTTCATGCTTAACTCATATTTAGCTATAACAGCAGCTTAGGTCTTACTAATCTTTCATAATTTAGCAAACTGAAAATGTGTATAGGTAATTTTGCACAGCGGGGTAATATTGCATGTACAAGCTTGCTCCAGTTAACGTTAGCGTTAAATTGACACGACGACGATACATTATCAAAGAGGCAAATATCGCCGTATTACGTGCATTACTGTTCCCCTATGTCAAAAAGACAAAGTCGTTATGAACGTAAGACATAATGTGTGGTCACAAAGTTCGTCTTTTGTAGTTGTCTTCTGTCGTTTTGCAGTTTGTTTTACATAGCTATCTCATCAAACGCGACGTAATGAATATAGCCGACTTGGATATGGATATCTAAATCCTACAAGCTGCAGCGATAGGCGTCTCCTTGGACTAGAACGTATGTTATCTCACCTTGGCAACGAGTCTGAAGGAACCAAAGAATCCAATGAGGATGTCTGAACTGAAGCAGAAGCAGAAAAAAATAGAGATTTCCAATGATTTTAGGCTACTTACCAGAGACACTTTGCACTGGTCCTCCAACGTTCTTCAGTGTTCATTTACCAAACCTGCCTGTCAAAGCCTGATCCCGTCAGATCTCAGAAGCTAAGCAGGGCAGGGCCTGGTCAGTACTCGGATGGGAGACCTCAGAGGAACACCAGGTGCCACAGTGGGAGGAAATAAACTTTCCTTGTGCCCTTAGGCAAGGCACTTCACCCACCTTGCCTAGTATGAAAGTGGTGTGGTGGTCGGAGGGTTTGATGGCGCACACTGGCAGCCTCGCTTTCCGTCGGTCTGCCCCAGGGCAGCTGTGGCTGCATAGTGGCTTACCATCATCAAGTGTGGTGTGAATGAATAATGATGACCTCAATGTAAGCGCTTTGAGAATCTTTGATAAAGTGCATAACAAGTGTAATTCATTATTATTATTCTTACCCCGGGTGTTTTGTTTGAACATTCCCCCTAAAATCGTTGCTAAAACAATCCAAATACTGTTTACCTTTCATAAAATAATAACAGGCTAAACAAATAGGCAACATTTGAAATGACAGTCTTTCTTACAGCATTTTGAAAACCATGCATGTTTTTAATTTAAGTGTACAGAATATAATTGAAATTTATACTGTATTGCATTATATTGCAAAAACAGTGTTTGTCAAAATAACATCAATATGTCTTTTACACAGAGAAAGTATGTTTAAAAAACATAATTTTGATGTTGAATTTACAGTTACATGTAGTTTAACATGTTACTAAATAACACTGTAAAGTATACAATGTTTCACTGTAATTCAATTTACAGTATTTTAATGTTGGGACTTTACAGCATTTCACTGTTATTTTAATGGACATTTTTTACAGTGTGGAAACAAATTAATGACGCTGACCAAGGCTCCATGTAGTAAAAAAAAAAAGTACCCTTCTTGGAGTTTAGGTTTTTGGTTGATTGGAAACACAGGAAAGAATACAGTAAGTGTATTTACACATGTGAAATTGTGCTGAAGAAAAGAAGACCGGTTTTATTGTGGAATATAAACACCAAAGTATGAAAAAAAGTAGGATTAATCTCCTCGACGGCAATGAAGAAGCTTTCAAGACGTCCCTCCTTCCCCCACTCTTAGTCCCTATAGGAACAGCTGGCAGCCATCAGCCAATCAGGAAAGATGTGTGTGTGTCTGAAACAAAAGTTGAATGTCAGAGACGCTGAAGATGATGGAACACCATAAACAGCGACTGTGATGTACAGTATGTTTGTTCCTTAAGCAACAAGATGTACACAAAATTAGACTAAAAGGCCTTTGTTATAAGAACACCTTGTGCCAGGCTGTGACCTGTTGCTGTGGCAGCACAACGTCTAATGCCACTGTTAGCAGGACGCTGAATACAGTAGTGTGAGTGTTTCATGTCTTGATTGATAGATATGCTGTGACAGTGTGACTGATGGACGAGGAGCACGCAAGCAGCAGCTCATTAATTAGTGACAGAGCTTAATGAGCTTCCAGAAGAACATTAAATGTTCTATAGGACCACATGGGATACAATGGGGCGATGAGGAGGAGTCACAGTCATTAGTTCAACATAAAAGAAAATTCAATTTTCCTCCGCTTATCCGGATCCGTGTCGCGGGGGCAGCAGTTTCAGTAGGGAAGTCCAGACTTCCCAGTCTCCAGCGACCTCTTCCAGCTCCACCGAGAGGACACCAAGGCGTTCCCATGTCAGCTGTGAGACATAGTCCCTCCAGCGTGTCCTAGGTCTTCCCTGGGGACTTCTCTCAGCTAGGCATGCCCGGAACACCTCACCAGGGAAGTGCCCGGGAGGCATCCGGACTAGATGCCCGACCCACCTCACATCTTGATGTGAAGGAGCAGTGGCTCTACTCTGGACTCCTCCTGGATCATAGTTGGAACACACCCTCCAGTCACCCTTTTTAAAAATGGGGACCACCCCCCCGGTCTGCCAGTCCAGAGGTACTGTTCCGACTTCCGTGTGATGTTGAAGAGGCAACACAGTCCCCCAACGTTTATGTAAGATCTTTTTTTTTTTTTAAATGATTGTCGTTTTTGGCAGGTTGTTGAGCTTCCTCATCAAGCTAACGTACTGTGACTCGCGTACGTAGAGCATCATGAGATTACATGACTGCCTCTGAGCGCACGGTTGAGATGTTAACATACCATGTTGTGGACCCGACCTGGCCCTGTGGGTTAAAATTATAAGCAAGATGTACAAATATCCCACGACCCTAATGAGGATAAGCGGCATAGAAAATGAATGAATGAATGTACAAATAGCATCCAGCTGGGAAAATGTGAGCCAGTGGTCTTATCTAAATCAACGTGGGACCCTTGAGATCTATCCATATCTTTCCATTAGGGTGCATAATGTGTCCTTTAAGAGGAAGACAGCTTGAAAATAAACAAAATTCCAGTGTTTGCCGGCGGTGCTCACATGGTGGTGGTATGTGCACATCATCGCGGAAACCAGTTTGGCCTTGTGTGTCATCGTGCTCTGTTAAGTGGAGTTGCGCTTGGAAGGATGTACACATACACACCATAATAAATGTCTTTGTGGTTGACCATTTGATATGCATTTAGAAACATTGGTTTAGATACCATTACAAAATCCTAATCCAAATCCATACGATTCGATAAAGTGCACAAACAATTCCATTCCATACGATTCAGTGTTACATTTGATGTAGACACAAATCTTACTTTACAATCTAAATACAAATGTATAAAATTGTCCTTCTTTCAGTATTTTAAGTGTGTAATAGAGCGCGTCATATAGCCAAGCGGGCCGCACGGTAGATGAATGGGTAGCATGTTGACCTCACAGTAAGGAGGTTGAAGGTTTGAATCTCCGTTGGGCATCTGCGTGGAGTTTGCATGTTCTCCCCGTGCATGCTTGCGTTTTCTCCGGGTACTCCGGTTTCCTCTCACATTTCAAAAACAAGCATGTTTGGTTAATTGGCGACTCAAAATTGTCCATTTTAGTGTGAATGTTTGTATGTCTGTTATGCGATTGACTGGCGACCAGTCCTGGGCGTACCTAGCCTCCCGCACAAAGTGAGCTGGGATCGGCTCCAGTATACCCGTGACCCTAATGAGGATAAGCGGTATAGATAATGGATGGATATCCATTATCCATTATATCATTATATATTATATATATATAATTAATATATCTTAATTGTAATATATATATATAATATATATTATATATTATATCCATTATATAATATTGGAAATAAGAGCCATATTCAAAAAACAGTGTACATTTAAAAATCTGCACTTTTAAGTGTTGTAGGCGAGCGGCAACTTATGTCACTTTGTTGGGAAGGCACCATCTTACTTTGTTCCACATAGCCCTGTCAGGATAACAAATTTTGCTGGACAATAATTGTCCTACAAATTATTGTTGATAACTGATATTATTGACAATTTTTTTTTCATCATTAATATGGCATAGTAATGGGAGTACATCATATCAAAAGCAATAAACTTGCATTTCTCAAAAGTCTTCAACATTTTGTTACCATGACAGGATGTGCGCCACTCTTATTTTGTGACTTATGTGTGACTATGGCTAAGTGAGATAGCTATGGAGTGCTTCTTGAAGCCATGGCTTTTGTCTTTATTTCACACACAACTTGCATCGAGTCAGCAGCCAACTTAAAACGCTGGCTTACATTAACAAGAACTAAAGCACAACCCACACACAGTCAGTAGCATTAGCTTGCGCCGCTAAACCAAGCTAACCTAGTTAGCTTATACTGGCCATTGCTGTAATTGAGCTCATGTTTGATGGCTAGAAAGGGTATCAAAAGGTTTTTGGCTGACTTAGCCTGGATATGTTTTGTTCAGGAGAGGGCTGCTTAGTGTTTCTAAGGACATGTCGCTGTGAATGAGCGGTCCGTGTGAACCCCCGCACTATGAAGAGCAGTCCGGGCACAGTGAGGAGGGGCTACCGCTGTTGCTACGGCGCCAAATATCCAACTACCAACGTGAAATAAACAAGGACGGAGAAGAATATCCAACATCCAACATGAAACTAACTTCACCAATGTGTGCAGAGTGAAGCCGGTGGAGAGAGAGGAAAACAAACAGGCATGCACATGTTAATGTATGAAGGCTATCAAAAATGTTTTAAATTGTTCAATTAATTAATTTAGCGATTACCGTGACAGGCCTAGTCCCACGCTGCACAGATATACTGTATTTTTACCCTTTTTCTTTCACCTCATATTTGCTCCTAAATGCTGATACTATGTGGGAATGCACAATGGTAAGATTTGATCACCTTATTAAGTGCTAATGTAAATATTGGTCCGAAAAGTCCAGGCTGGTACTGGTGGATGGTAGCTCTGTATTATTTAGTGCAATTATTTTCATGTTGTTGTTCACAAGATATAATAAATAACATCAATTAGATGGGTATCATGTAAGTATATGTTTTACTGATGTGTTAAAAAAACTGCTAAAGCTATTTACATCCATTCTTGTCTTCAGTCATGCTAAGCTACGGATGCGTGACAATCCATCCAGGGTCAGCCTAAGATGTGGGGTAAATATGACCGCGTTCGTCCTCAGTGATAAAGATAACAAAAACTTATTAGACAGCATTACCAAAAGAACATGTCTAACTTTGTTTTCACAGCACGACTGGGAAACAACACCAACGTACTGTACGCAGCCATCCTTGGTGGAGGTAAAGACACATCTTCATTTCACTTTCATATGCTCGCTTTGAGTTCATTTGAATAATGTGTGGAAATGAATCCCAGATTGATTGTTTAACCTGAATGATGAACTGCACATTTTGTACACATGGAGCTTTGCTTTCTTAGTGAGTGTTATTAGCCTTCGTGAAACAAAGAAGACATCTGTGATGACAGGGTGCACAAAAATGTCTCAAAAACCAATGCTCACAAACAAACAGGAATTCAGCCGTTTTAGTTTGGACCAGCCATTTTGGAGGAAAAACCAGGGGTCGCATTTTAACAAACTCCTACTTGGGACTACAGATGCTAGACATTGGGGTGTAACAATTCATTCACTAGACTGATGTATCAATTTATATTCATATGATCTAACTACATCGATCTGTGTTCACTGGCATGTATCAATCTAACATCGTTTGAAAGGTCAATTGATTGTCATCAATCAATTCAATCAATACTTGGAAATACCCTACTGAAGCTGCTGCACCCGTGACCCGGACCCGGATAAGCGGAGGAAAATGGATGGATGGACTTGGAAATAAAGCATTGGATTTAAGCATGGCAGGTTTTATATGGATGTGTGTTTTTAATGATAAATACGTTAAATGTTACCGTTGTAACATTTTGATTTGTCGCAAGTCGATTAGTCATGCCTGTTGATTTGGTATGGGATTTATACTGGGTGTTGGACCACATTCAAAGTTAAGTCCAACTTGAAGCCTTTCAAACTCAGTGATGGGAGTGTCAAGGCAAGATAAAAGGTATGTAACGACTGTAAAGTTATGCTCATGTGCACGTTGAACATTCTGAGCATGGGGGGGCGTGTCGTTTTGGAGTCAGATTTGGGAGCCACTGTTGTTCTAATTGTGTGCCATCTTTTTCTTGCAATGATAAGCATGTCGATCAAACACCTCGTAGCTTTAATAGTGTCTGTGCAAACAGTACAGTATGTAGGATATTCATTCACTTTAATATCCACCTGAAATTTCATTCTAATCTGGTGGTGTGAAATAACTTCTTTAATACTTTGGTTAGGGAAGTGAATGAGGTATTGAATTAAAGTTAGTCATGTTTTGTCAGAATTTTATCATTGTTAATTCAACCTGAAGTCGAATAAAATGTGAATGCATTTGCCATGAATTGTTGTTTGTTTGTTTATATCCATAATTAATGTATACCTGATTTTCTTACAAAAAGCAAAGGGAATTTAGGAAACTTCACCTGCACTGTCCAGTATGCAGCTATTTATTTCACAGTTAAACTGGTTGAATTTTGGCTAAAAAGTTACTAAATTGGTTTAAAGTTACTGAATTGTTTCGGAACGTATTGTTCTGAATGAACCCATATCTGCTTTGAATCGAATCGGCAACCACGAATCATGATCCAAATCGAATCGTTGTTAAAATGAATCGTTACACCCTTACTAGACTATTCCACTATCCTATCCCATTATATGTATCAACATTCTTCCTTTATCTCATTTATCCAATTATTATTATAGATCATATACACTCCCCATCCAAATGTTAAGAGGTGTTGAAAAATGTCAAAATGTACATTTTGCACTGTTAAGATCCAACAGTGCAATATGTACATTTTACAGCAATGAGGTTCTAAGTAGAGATCCAAAATTTAAAAAAAAGAAATGGCAGTGAGACAAAAAACATTTTATTGCAGAGAAGCATTAAAGTGAAATAGGCTGTTCTTTAGCTGATAAAAAGTTGAAGAGCACAGAATTTAAAAGGCAAAATGTTGGCAAAAATGTGGATTGAATGTGATTTAGTGTCAGGTACAAAGGAACAAAAAAGTAGACCCAAAAAATGTCACTAAAGGATCCCATTGGCTGTCCGTCAAGACACAGGACGATCCTCAGCCCAAATGAAGGTTGTTACTGGTTTGAGTGATGTCCAATAACCATCAAACGGCATCTGCCGGAGAAGGCTTTTTAAGAAGAAAAAAGCTTTTCAAAGGCATGGTCTCCTTCAAGGTTTGACAATTGCAGGAGAGCACCAAACATGGGACATTAAAGGTGGAAGAATGTTTTCTTTTCTGTTGACAGTCCTGATGGCTTGCAACGTTACTGGCATGTCATGGAGATCTCCCCTTAGATGTTTCCGACATGGCACCATCACTATCCTTCAATGGAACAATGGAGCTTCAGGTTGTGCAGGGGCGTCAAATGGCAGCCGGCTATGTGGAGATGTTGCAGGGGGCATCCCTCATGACTGAAGGCCTTAGTCTGTGTGGTAATGACTGGCTTTTTCAACACTTCACAAAGGACTTCTTCCAGAGGAATAAGCTCACTCTTTTGGACCATCCTGCGTGTTGCCCTCATCTAAATCCAATGGAGAACATTTGGGGATGGATGGCAAGGCAAGTTTACTAAAACGGACATCAGTTCCAGACACTGGACGCCCTTTGTGAAGCCATCTTCACCACCTGGAGCAACATTTCAACTAGGAAGGGTTCATGAAACAAGAATCACAAACAATCAAAGATGTTGAGAACTTGTTGGTGTGGAAACCCTCCTCCCTCTTCACTCTTTACCAAGAAGAGTCTTTATTCAGGTAAAAAAGATTTTAAGTGTTAATTTTAGGGATGCTCCAATTAGGGGTTTTATGCTGTCAATTGCAATACACATCATCCATGAGTGAGGTCAGCCGATACCGATCATATAGAATAACAGCATCTTTCAATTCACAGTATTTATGATGAGTGATAATGGCTACGGGCACCGTAAAGGAGGGTGGGGGAAATTAGGACAATCCCAAGGGCCCCTGACTGGCCGGCACAACTTCCAGGTAGCAGGTAGTGGAGCTTCAAGTGACAGTGCAGTCGGCACATGAGATATTTGTCGTGACGTATGTTGCAAGATGCAAACTTGGGTTTGCCTCCACACGCCTGCGATGCATAAAAGAGGAATGGAGGCGCTACACTGCTCACAGGCTACAGTAGTACAAACCTCAGGTAATCCGTTTTCATGATTGGGATATGCCTTTCTACTGTATGTACTTTTCCATGGAAAATGCCCAAAACTGATTGGTGGCCAGTTGATCGGAGCACCCCTAGTTAATTTATCATTTTCATAACTCATTTGTAGTTATTTTTATTGTTTTCTGCATCAACGGATTGATTGATTATTTATACGGATGCGTTAGACGCATTGATTATTTCCGATTGTAAAAATGGCTTCAAGTTTTCACCTGAACTTTTGGAATGAATTAATAACAAAAATAAAGGTACCGCCATAGTTTGTTACAGGCAATGTCAGGACGACCAAAAATTATGACAGCGTACAAAAACTGGGATAAAATTTTATCTCAAAATTTTCGGCAATGACCAAATAGTTGGAAAAGTAAGGTGTGCAAAAACCGACATAAAATGTGACAAGAATTTGCTTTGTCACCTACAGATACAACACAAAGATGAGATGTGGAGTTTTTTTTTCCAGATAGTTTAGCCTATACTGACCTACTGGATCGCTGTTAGCGTCTTTAATGCCCAAAATGTGACACAATGGGCCACTCTGCACCCTTTAGTTCATCTTCATTTTTGAAATACAGTACAAAACAAAAACCCACAAATTAAGTATATGGGGTAATTAGGGTATTATTAAACAAACACACAAAAGATACAGTATGTCCTCCAGCACCAAGTGAGTATTTCACCCAGAACCTCATCTTAAAAATGTAGTGCACAATAGTGCACCTGCACACACACACAAGGAAAGAGTGTCATTTACTTGTGCTTTTATAAATAATACCTTAAATGTGTGAATATGAAACTGTACTGACACTGACTGATGGCTGCAGAGTCAATAAACTCACTGAAAGATAGGAAAAAATAACCTTCCTCGTCATCCCGGGCGGGTTGTGTGTGCGTGCGTGTCTGGGCGCGCTTAGAAAAGAGACAGGAAGAGTGTGGAGAAGCAAAGCAGGGGAACACCACAGATGGAGATCTTTGCTGTGGTCCCTGGTGACTGATAGCTGTGCCATGCTCTCCCCCAACATGACGGCGGGAAACTCCACAGGCGGGTTCGGTCTGATACGTTGGCCGCCGGAAGACGACACGGGATATAGCAGCGGTGGGGGTCCTGATCCAAGGGGACGTGACGAGGCGGTGGCACGGATGGAGACCACGGTGCTGAGCGTGGTCTTCGTGTCGGCAGTAGCAGGGATTGCAAGTGTGCTCCTGGTGGTGCACGCCAGACGAAGGAAACCGTCACGCGTGTTCATGACGCAGCTGAGCGTGGCCGACCTGGTGGTAGCCTTCTTCCAGGTGTTGCCCCAGCAAAATGACGCTTTTGATCGTCCTTGCTTACGTCACCTGCTGCGCGCCTTTCTTCACCGTGCAGATGTGGTCTGTGTGGGATGACAACTTCTCCTGGGACGGTGAGTGTCACACAGTCACATGACCTATCCTCAAAATCCAGAGGTCCTCATAGATTGTCTTTGTGACAGATCCTGCATACTTGTTGTATGATGATATCATAAACATAAGTCTGTAACCTGTGCCCCCTTCCAAGACTCAGAAAACGCAGCAGTGACACTTTCAGTGCTACTGGCCAGCCTTAAGAGCTGCTTCAACCCGTGGATCTACATGATGTTCAGTGGACACCTGCTGTCAGACTTCGCCGGGCCTCTGGCTTGCTGCCGTGGCCTTAGCGCCAAGTTCGCCCATCATGATTCAAACAGCAGCCTCGGGTGGACCACGCTGCTGTTCCGCCTGCAAAGTCCGCACCTCTCTGAGATGTTGACCCTAAAGAACTGCCCTCCCCACCCAGACTGCATGGGAGAGGCAGGTGAGCATTAGTGTGGCAATGTCTCACTCTTAAGGTTTGGTGTCCCTCAGTGGTTCTTCCTGTGTACCCCTCACCCTAGGGTTCTTGTTTGGACCTGGAAAAAAAGTAGAACCAGTTACTGTGGAGTCCAGTAATTGGCCCTATTTTGTACATCTAATAAGTGGATGTCTATATGTTGCACACACTGTACAGTAATAATAAGGTCTATGCTAATATTTTGTGATCAAGGTCTAATTTCCACTTAATATGTCCGCTTCTCGACAAGTCCCTCTAATGGCAGCAGTCATGTAAAATGGTTAATGCATACACTGTAAAATATTGCCAGGATTTTACAGCACTTAGCAGTTTAATTTCACAATTTCATAGAACATGAATGAATGAAATCTCCTGTAATACTACAACAAAATATACAGTACCCTTGCATTTTAAAGTATGTAACTGGAATTTCACAGCAAAATAATGTAATGAAAATCTTCCGTACCGTCACAGTAATTAAGTGCAAAAAAGAAATACATAATTGTACAGCAGGTGGCGGTATGACGTTAAAGTGAACGGGAAGAATAAAAAGAAGAAGAAGCTCTTCCGGAGTCCCGCACGAACAGCCCGCCCTTTTTCTCAAGCCCTAGCGGAACATGTCCCGTGTGGGGAAATGGTTATGTCATTTTTATTGTGAACATTGTAAGCATGAAATGAACCAAGCGTGTTATGTTGCTTAAAGCCAGCCAGCTAATTGTAACGTTAGCTTGTTAACAGTAATGTTATTTCCCGCTAACGTTAGCTAAGCAGCTATTTGCATTGTGTGTGTGAGAGACACTTAGCTAGGAGCTATGTAGCTAACGTTAGCGTCGTTGCTAACACTGGCTCTGAAGTTATCATTGATGACTGATATTAATTAGCTGGATAGTGTCAAAGTTAGTGAAATAAGCTGCTGTAAATACGTGACTGGAATTTCCTTCAAACAAATAAGTAGAAAATATTCCGAGATGCAACAGTTTGTTGAACAAGTTCACAATTGTATTTGCTTTCGAGTGTTGCCAGTTTCTACACTGCTCTATGTAACACTTTTTGATAAAAGTTATGTCAGAGTGTTCAATAATTAAAATGGGTAGTGTGTTATGTTTGTCATTGTTTTATTAGTTTGCTTTATGGTCTCTCTCTTTAGGCTGTCCTCAGAGAGGCAAAGCGTTTTCAGGCGGGGCAGTGACCGACCCAAGTGGCACGTTGAAGAGTTCTTGGTTTTTGGACAGTAAGGTAAATTTTTGGGTGGGCAGTGTAGTACGCAGAGGGCAATCTGCTGTATTATCTACAACTATCCATCCATCCATCCATTTTCTATACCGCTTATCCTCATTAAGGTCGCGGGTATGCTGTAGCCTATCATCTACAACTATACATTGGCAATAA
The DNA here is from genome assembly GCA_024372805.1 of Oostethus manadensis. Lineage (NCBI taxonomy): Eukaryota > Metazoa > Chordata > Actinopteri > Syngnathiformes > Syngnathidae > Oostethus > Oostethus manadensis. The sequence goes on from QODF01000044.1 coordinate 4,522,703, forward strand.
TGTGCTTAGCCACTAAATTTTGAATTATTCGACAGTGTTCTACTGTATAGAATAATGTAGTTATCCGGTTCCAAGAGGTCCTAAACAACAAAGGCAGTACCATTCTAGGGTTCTTCTAGCATGCCTGTCATCGTTGGATCAAGGAGCTCCTGATAAGTTGTGGTAAGTGTCCTCCTGCTGCTGATGGAATACTTTAAGGAGCCAAGACAACGGTCAAGCTCATGAATGATGTATGTTATTAAAAATAGAAAAAACAAGTTGTGATTACTTTAGACAATTGTATTAAATTCTGACATTCCAATGAGTTGTCGAGGTGTTTGTATTTTACAGCCGTGTGCTACAGCTGCTGATGTGCAGACTACAGTGGCGCAACCAAGCACACCTTGCCTGGTTGTCCAAAGTACTCTTGATGTCTGGATTACACGTTGATACATCTAGTTGCTAGAAATAAACCATACACTGCCTTTCAGTGGACTGAGACAAGGAGTCATGGGTCCATACCCAAACTTTGTTCCGGTGTAGCTGCAGTGTGCGCAAGCTACTATGTATTCGGTATCCCCTGGATGGGTCATGCACCCCGGAGTTCATCCAAAGGTATTGGAACAGTTAACAATGGTTTGAACTTCCAACTCACATCAACTACTAACTTAAATTGCTGGGAAGTGTAAAAGTTATCCCTCACTCCATCTCTTTGCTCTTCCAAGGAAGACATACTCCCAGGTCCAAATGGACCTAAACCTAACACTGTTGTCTTGGCTTGTTGTCTATAGATATTGATGTCTTCTTGGACATCAATACAGAAAAAGGCTTCAAGTCCCAGAGGAGATGTGCCAGAAGCATCAACTCACAAGTGATGATCTCCCCTCTTCGTAAGCTTGTTGACTTCAGGAACTTTTAATTCCAGGTAGCTATAGTTTCTGGAGCTAAAAGGTTGTGGCCCTGTTTGGTTTTCATAGCCACTGCATTTTAAAGTTCAGGATAATATATTAAAATCAGGTTGATGACGTATGAGGGAGTGGTATAGTTCTACACTGCTATTATGTAAATAAACAGTCAATATGAGGCTGAATGTTTTTGAAATAAAAGTGTCAGTAAACAAATACAAAGCAAATATATACAAACCAAATACACTCAAAGTGGTCTAGGTTCTACAAAAAGTCATTAAAGTGTTGGACTTTATTAGCAAGTGTCTACAGCCACATTGTCCAACCCAGCCAGAAACAAGTCCTCTCAGTGAATTTTGACCTCATGAGGGTCAGACAAGTCCTTATGATCCATTTCATCTGTAAATGCATAGAGAGTAAATATCACGACACATAAATATTACACAAAAACATTCATTTGTAGCTGTTAGCATTAGCATTCAAGTTCTCTCTACTCTATAGCTAAACAAATAGCTTGTCGCTGACTAGTCTTACAGCTAGTAACAAACTAGCTAATATTTGCAATGTTTTCAGTAAATACATAAAACTACAGGCGATTTACTCTGATTTATGTACAAGAAGGCACTGTAATTCTAATTAAAGCACTAATTAACTGTAAAATTACAGGAGTGAAATTACAGCAAATGACAGTAACTTTATTGTGATTACCTGTAAAATCTCTGCTGTGAAATTATAGTAAGTTGCTGTGGAGATATTTCACAGCAATTACTGTAATGTTACTGTAAAAGTCATGCAATCATTAGTCATTTACTGTGAACTTACAGTAAAAAAATGTTTACAGTGTAGACATAGAATACAGTACGTTGGCACCTCATTGGTTCAACGCAAGTAACTGAAGTACCCGTTTCAGGTAAGTTTTAGCAGATGCACTCAGGGACGGGTGATTTGAATTATGTGAGTACCCAATTTATTTTAGTGAGTGACTCACAAGAAATTGAGTCAGTAAACAGAATCCAGTAAACAGTGAATGAGTTGGTCCTCTTTTGCTTGCACAGGTTCAAGTGCTCATGACACCAAAACACATGCTCAGCTGGTTATTTTTTTCGTGCAAAATAACACAGAAAGGCATATTTCCTATGTTGACATATTTACCCTTGTTTACATTTTCTCCATTGAAATACTGAAGGACAAGGAAGAAGTGAAATCACTCTGATAACACACGATCTTGGAACAACACAAGGAATAAAAGTGCTTTCATATTGTGCTGCATTTTTCTTGATTTTCAGTTTTTTTATACTATGCCTGCTTATTGTGTGGCAGACATTTGCTGGAACACTTATTAGATGGACTAAGTCTGTTAACATTACTAAAGGACACCATCCGCCACATCAGATTCTTTGGTGTTATGCTCGGTGTTTTTGGAGGACAGTTGTTTTGATTCTGTGCCTCGGATCAAGGGACTGGGACTGAATGTGTATTAGAAAAGGATTGACTATCTTGACTATCATTCCTGTACTAAGACCATGGAAAACACAAGCACCAATGCTGATGGAAAAAAAAAAAAAAAAAAAAAAAAGCATGCAAAAATGGAACCAAGTAAATCCACATTCTTCCTGTTTGATATATTATACAAATGCCAAATGTCAAGCCTAGCTGAACAGGGATGGCTGCTGACTGGTCTAGTATGCTGCGGTCTGTGCATAGACTGGATAGTGGCAAACAATGTGTGTTATACTGTATCATCTCCTTAATGGAATATACATCTCTGGCTTCCCCAACTGATATAGTGCAAGCCAATAGTACTTATTCCGTAAATGTTGAAAACTTGTGTGGTAACAAAGTATGAATAACCACTCATTACAACCAGTGGCGATTGCTCTTGCAAGGGAAGCTTAGCTTTCTTAAAAATGTCAAAACAAAGTTGTGTACTGTGTACATTTCACTGAGTAAATTTGTTCACAGTTAGGTACAGGTAACTAACACCACTTGCTCATCATTCATCCCACAGTGCCACAGTGGACGCTAAGTGTCTACTGACTTGGATGGCGAAGCTTAGAGTGAGTGGTTCCACTCCGCAGAACTGGACGGTCATTGGATAAATGTTGGGCTTTGTCCCGCCCATCAGACACTCTGCGTATCAGAGTGTCTGATGGGGCAGTGGGCTGGCCTGGGCTCTAGGCCTTTGCATGACCACTGATCCCCAGAGACTTTATCTTTGTTCAAAAGAACGGAACAGAACAAAAGGAACGGAGGGTAGAATTTACATATAAATAAATAATGACAATTATGATGTAGGCTGGGGAAAAAAAGGGCTTCCTCTCCTTGAATGACCAGCAGCCGCTACTGATCACAATATCAGTGAATGTTATTGTGCTGTCATCATAGTGAATATTTCTCTTTCTTGGCTTTGCTGTGCATCCATACTTGTGTTTTGAAGAGTCTGGTTGCTGGAACGTGTTTTCAACGTGACGTTACAGCCAAGATGGCGGCAGCTCAGAAAACTTGCATTGTTATTTTAGAGTTGTTTTCTTGCGGATGACAGAATTTGTAAAGATTTTTTTTCTGTCATGAGCACTTTAAAATGTTGTTCTTCTGCAGTTGAGGAGAATTAGTTGTCCTGTCATGTTGGTTAAATGCCTCGATGACCAGAATCAACTTACTGTGGAGTTTGCGGAGGATACAGTCAGTACACACACACACAGAAGTTTTTTGTAATTAGAGTTTCAACCAAAACTGTATTTGTTGTTTTGTTGACCTTTTATGAGTTTTAGCCAGATTCTCCAGATGAAGCGTTCAGTTGGTAAAGACCAAAACCAAAACACACTCAAACGCGCTGGAGGACTCGTGGAAGAAAATCTTGGCATTTCTGCAGCAACATCTCTACTCCAGACCGAGTTCAAGAGCCAGGATGTGAAGCAGGGTCTTACACTAAGTCCCACACACGTTAAAAAGTAAAGTACTGAACTTTGTGTCACATGGGTAATTTATCAATATACAGTATGTTAATCAGCAAAATCCAGTCTGTGCATCCTTATTTTCCCTCTCTAACCTATATCTTCCAATACTAGTCAAATTCTTCCATTGCTTACAGAACAGTTTGTGGTTTGGACTTGGACCTTATGTGTTCACAATTTCACCACCACCTGAAGGAGGCGCCAAACCAAAGGAAAGTTCTGCCAAGGTCCAAAATCCACTACAGATGTCTCGTGTGTGTTCCTGTGCCAAGGTGTGTGCTGTCCCTCTGAAGAGACAACTTCCAAAGCTGGTAAGTAAGTGTCAGTCCTTGTCAATAACAGCTGAGTTTCTTCTTCAAACATTAGAATGTCCTGCAGGTGACATAATGTCTGCAAACATCCCTCTGGACATGTTGGAGTGTTCAAATCAAAGTGACTGCCGCCTTGTGTCACCTCTATATAGATAGTTGTACCCTGTCATGTCAACATTGAATGACAAATGGGGACTTCCTTTTTAAGGCTGATTTTTTTCTCCTGGAACTGGTATATTTTAATAGGTAGTGTGACAGTTGACTGACTGATTGGCAAAGATCTTGTTTATTCTAAGAGTGTGTTAAAGTAACATGTTTCTGGAGGTTTTGTTTTAAACTCTTGAACGCACGAGAGCTATCTTTCACACTAGGGCCTTGAACTTGCCATGAACTTGTTGACGTCATCACTATGCGTCACAAGCCTGCCGGCGGCTGGTGTGGTGGGAGAACGTGGGTAAACAATTCTTAACCTTTGGTTAATTTCAAACGGTGCCATTTCTCAATTACTGAGTTAAACTATGCCCTGTCTAAAACAAAATAATCTACTCCAGGCAAAGATCAAGTGACATAGTATGATAAAGGAAAGGAAAAAAATCACTGAGATGGTTCAATCATGTATGGAAAAGATGAATGCTGCCAGCGGCCTGGGCTAGACTTTTTTTGTAATGATGCTGGTAGCTGCAGGGATTTACCACCAATGTGGATAAAACAATGGAGAAACGGATTCATGAGAGGTTACTCTATTCATGAAAGGTGTGTACTTTCTAGAAACAAAAGTGGCTTTTAGGTGTCGTGGTAGGAGCTGTGGTGTGGGTATGTATGTCCGTGTATTTATTTATTTATCTGGTTTGTTTCTGTTGTTTTGTTATTGTTGTTGCTGGTGTTGTTGTCTTTCTCTGTTTTGTACCATTTCTCCCTGTACTCCACCCTGATTTTTCTATTCTTTCCATCCCTTCCTGCCCCGGTTCCGCCGCTCCAAATATGCATAACAATGAACATCAAATGAAGGTGAGTTTTTATTAAACAAGATACAGGAGGTAATCAGTGCAATTGAGGGATGGGCCAGATTTAGATTTTCAGTGGGAAGAAAAAAAGTAGTATTGTTGACAAAAAATACTAAACAATGTCATTTTAACATAAAACTCTACGAACTGCGGGAGGTGGTCCAGTCATTAAGTATTTGGGAATCTGATTTGACAAACGACTTAACTTTGCAGTACATGTGGATAAAGTAGTTGCAAATAAGAGGCAAAAAAAGGTAAACATCTTGAGATGCCACCGAGGCAGGGAATGGGGGGATGTAGATTAACACTGAAGAAAATGTATATCACTAGATTGATAATTGAATATGGATCTGCACCAAAGACAGGACTGAGGAAGCTGATGAAATACAATACAGTTTCAGGATTTGTGTTTGGGCTGTGGTGCTTTTAAATAGTACTCCGATCTCCACTTTGTTAGTAGAAATGAATGCGATCCTGCCTCATTCAAGAAGGGTTCAGATAGCGTTGGGTTACTGGGCAAGCCTCAAGAGACATCAGGACAGTCATCCAACAAAAAGGGTTAGGGAGAATTGTCAGGAGAGCAGAAAAAAGCAAACAGGGTTGGGATGGACCATATGTAAAATGGTAGAAAACGTGGATTTTGGAGAGTAGAAATGTCCCCTATTGTTCCCTTTTCAGTAGTACCACCATGGTGTTTTGAGGAGGCTGAGGTTGATCTGTGTCTGTTAAGTCCAATCAGGGGAAGATTATTAACAAATATGAGAGCAGTCGCAACATACAAGCACAATACAGAAGCACTTATTTACTGATGGGTCAAAAAAAATCAAGCCAAAGTTGTAAGGGTTTCTTTTGATATCCCAGACTGAAATAATGCAGTCAGCTTTAGAATTACTGATAATTTGTCTGTTTACACGGGAGAGTTGGTGTCGCTTTACAATGGGTACAAAGTTTCAAAGCAGTATCAGTTGTTGCAGATTCAAACTCCAGCAGTGCTCTTGTCAGCATTAAATGTATCAATTCAGAGTCCAGACAAGATGCCATTTTTGAGCTCCTCCAGATTATTAGTGGCTTAAAGAAAGCAGGAGTAATAATGACTCTACTATGGGTGTCAGGTGCCAGCCAGAATGTGGTAATGCACACCTAAAAGCTGCTTGCCAACCACCAACAAACAATAAAAGAATTATTTCAACTGCAGTAAGACGTTCTTTAAACAACCCCTTAGCCAGACTGCTATTTTGAGTTCATTTTCTTGACCTTTAGGTCGTCTAGCTCAGAGTTTAAATCCGTTTTTTTTTTTCCAAATTCAATTTTTTTGCGTTTTCATTTCAAGTTTTTTGGCTGCACAGTGGATGAATGGGTTGCATGTTGGCCTCACAGTCGGGAAGTGTAGGGTTAAAATCTCAGTTGGGCATCTCTGTGTGGAGTTTGCATGTTTTCTCCGGGTACTCTGGTTTCCTCCCACATTCCAAAAACATGCATGTTAGGTTAATTGGCGACTCTAAATTGTCTGTCAGAGTGTGAATGTTTGTATGTCTGCCCTGCGATTGACTGGCGACCAGTCCAGGGTGTACCCCGCTTGTCGCCCAAAGTCAGCTCGGATAGGCTCCAGCACACCCGTGACCCTAATGAGGATAAGCGGTATAGAAAATGGATGGATTTCAAGCACTGTTTTTTTTTTACTAGCGTAGTGTGTGTGATTTTTGGGTTGCTGAATAAAAGGTCAGTTAATTAAGTGCAAAAAACCAAAAAAAATGATGTAATCCATTAAATGGAGAATTTAGCCCAGTAATTCAAAACATGCGAATCAAACAAAACAAAATGATGACCTCTGATGGGATAAGCGGGGATAAGCCGAAAGGAAAAAAAGAAGAACTTTTATAATGGGACGCACACATTCTACAAAATCTTTAACAAACTCTTAAGTCCATGCGTGCGTTTAATGAAGATGCAATCACTCGTGCAATTCCAACTGCATATGTTAGATATTTTTATGACACGCTTATTTTGTTTATAGTTAGACATATGTCAAACGGCGCTTTTATTTTGAAGGACTGGAGGATGCTCAGTGTGTGAGTCTCTTTGCGGCTAACGAGGTAGGTGCAAAAAAAATTTCTCATCTTTATTCACTCAGAAACCTGCACGTCGTCACCAGGCATTGTAAAACGCTCCTTACATTAAAGTGGTAAAACACGACACCGTGAAAATATACTCATCCAACCCGAGTCACACACACAACTGTACTAGCATGCTAGCGGGAGCGAAGCTAAGAGGAGGTTCCGCCAACTTTCGCCGGTGAAATCGTCATTTCAACATTGGAGCTGGTGGTTTAGTGTTTGTTATGAGATTCCGTCACAATTTAGTCGTCCGCCGGGGACATAATGCCACACACGAACGTTCCGTGTTCTCTTTTCAATCACGTTGCCAAGTTGTGCGTTTTTATTGGCCAATTCCGCGAATCCGTTAACGCGGATATTATGGGGCCCTACTTTTGTACCTCCAAAGCCTTTTTGTCCCCATTAGTCAACAACTGTTAGGATTTTGGCGCAACTGTGCCACAGGTTACTTTCTCCCTGGAGAAGCTAGTTGTAGAGCACACGTTCCATTTTATTTTCTTGCTTAATATGAAATGACTGACAATACTTACCAGTCATCTTGGAAATTAAATGTTGTAATAAAAAAAGTACCTTGTTGTACCAGGACAATCTACCCCACCTCTCACTCACACAGGGCAACTACCAATACTACATAGAATGACAGAAACTCATTAGATAACATTAAACACATAATCATAACTTTTTACTGAGCAGTGCAAAGCATGATGGGGAGCATCAGCATGTGCTGATTTAAACTTGATGTTTGACTTTTTGGAATAAAATTGACACATTTTTAGAATGCAGTACGATAAAATAGATGAATAGTAGAATGCTAGTAATTATTCCGCCTACTACACAATTCTTTATTTTATATGATTACATTGCATATTCGTACACAAGCTTACATTTAAAAAGTTAGTAAACACAGAATTCTGATTTTACAATGTATAAATGATGTCGTTTTGTAAAATACAATGTAGTACACCCAAAAGTCATTTTGTTAGTGTCCTGTCAGATGAATAGAAGAGAAGAAAAAAACAGATAAATAAATTCACAGAGGGCATGTACCAATACTACATGGAATTACAAAAAAAACTCATTTCATAACACTAAGCACCGAATTTTAACAACTGAAATGGCATTCACAAATGTCATACCAATCTTTATGTGTAATTTCCACTCCTGTTTTCAAGTACAATGTTGAATTACCCTTAAATTCTAATAGAACCTAGAGATGATTTTAGATGATTTGCTAATAGGTTTAGGTTTGCTATTATTAGGTTTATATGCACTCAGCATTACCTCTATTACTGGATTTAGCATTTGTGCACTATGCATTTTCACTTCCTGTAGATCAACAGGTCACTTCTTAGAAAGCCAAACTTGTCCTTTAGGGTCGGAATCTCTGTATTTCTTTATTTTCATTGTCTGTACTGATGCCCGTAATACCGCTCATTGACCACTGTTTCAATGCTACCCTCTCTTTTCCTGGCTCAAATTGTGTATCAAAAGATATCCATTGCAGCAGTTTCTGCTCTTTCCTTAAATTTAATTGCTTGAAAAATTTAAACCAATGTTCCAGTGTGTTTGCTGTTATATAATCCACTTCTTTAATAGCACAAGGGAGTCGCTTTTCCCCTAAAATGAATTGCACCTTAAAGCCTTTTGAATATGTTTCATTCTTCTTCTGTCTAGCTACAGTACATAATCACACTTACACCAACAATAAAGATATTTAAACTGGGCTGCATATAATTACTCTTATAGGCTTAGGTAGAGCCATTCCTCCTTTATGCTTAGGTGACTGAAAAGTTGCAAATCTCAGTGTTGGTCTTTTCCCGTTCCAAACATATCTAGATACACTATACGCTTGTTCCAGGCTATGAACTGACTCTGTGGGACCTCTTCTGGTAGAGCCTGGAATAATACAACACCCGTGGCAGTATATTCATCTTAATGACATTGACTCTACTACCAAATCCAGCGGATAGGTGGCCCATCACTCAATGTTTTGTCTAATGTTTTGGTTACCTGTTTATAATTAATCTCATACAACTCACTTAGATTTCTAGAAATATTAACCCCCAAGTACCTTATCGATGTCATGTCACACCTCAAGTCAAGGCAACATAATTTCATGTTTGTAGTTGTGTCTTTATAATATTTAGTTTAAAACCCGCCTGGTAAATAAATTCTTCCAAGGTCTTCATCTAATAGGAAGGGAGGCCTCAGTGTCTGTCAAATGGTTCATGACATCATCTGCAAATAAAGTAATTACTAATTGTAACACCCGTCCATTGTTCATGTGGCCAGCATTCCAACGATTCAATATACTCTAGATGACAATTAATGTTGGGCTGAGGCAGAATCCCTGCTTAGATCCCCTTTCCAATGTAAACGCTGGTGTTTAAGATCCATTCACTTGGCTGTTGATAAAGCATTTTGATACATTCAACCAATTGTCTATTAGAGCCAAATCTCTCTAATGTTTGATATGGGAATGTCCACCTGACCCTATCAAACGCCTTTTCAGCATCTAGACTTAATAATATTGCAGCTGTTTATCTCTGGTGTATGTTATCTATCAAGTGTAGTGTCCTCCTAATATTGTCATGTACTTTTTACGAACCATGTCTAATCTTCATCAATTGAATATGTTGCAGTCGTTTTGAAATTATGGATATATTCCCTGTTCTTCTTTTCTTTTTTGGATGACTGTTACAATCGCCTCTATCCATGATGGGGAACGTTTTCCCACGTTTTTAATCCAGGTAAATATATTCAGCGAAAGGGGGGACAACTCCTCCCTAAATGTTTTGTACCAATCCGATGGGAATCCATCGCTTTCTGGGGTCTTATTTGATTAAGAATTTCCAACTGCATTCCTAATTTCCTGTAGGGTAATTTCTGCTGTAATGATTTTGTTCTGTACTGTTAGGTAGATCTATTTCATATAGGAACTGTCTCATTTCAACCTCTGTAGCTCCATATGTTTCTGCTTAGAAATGCTTATAGGAATTTTGGGAAACATTCTCTATTTGTTCTGGGTTCAGTTCCAGTCGGTCTGTTTCTGGACCACGTATTTTGCCGATGGTACTGTCGACATGTTGTTTTCTCAGGCGCCTGGCTAATAGTTTGGCTGGTTTAGGTCCGGACTTGTAGTATGTCTGCTTCAAAAATCGTGATTTATTTTCTCCATGTCTTGCGCCAACATTTAACTCGTCTGAGAACTAATTTGATGTATTTGGATTAGTTCTCCTTTGTGCTGCTGTTCTACTCTTGACAGATTCAATTTACTAAGAAACCTGTAAAGATTTAAACTTGATCTTTGACTTTTTGGAATAAAATGTACTCACATTTAGTAAATGTCACACTTACTATACAATTCTTTATTTTATATGATTACAATAGAATAGAATATAAAATATCCTTTATTGTCATTGTACACTTGTTACAACGAAATTTTGCAGGTCCCCCCCTCCTTATGGAGTCTTTTGGTATTTCAGAGTGGTGGAGTTTTGTTGACTCTGAGCCAGATTGTTGGGTTAGGGTCATGGTTAGCTTATTTTAACGGTATTACCATGTGTCAGGGGAGGTTGTTGTCCAACAGTCAAAGTTTCTCTGAGTCGGTTTGTTTGGCTCCTCAAGACCCTGTACGTCCTACCAGAGGGCGGAGGGTTGAAGAGGCACCTGCCAGGGTGGGACGGATCAGACAGGATCCTACTTGCCCTGTTTAACCTTGTTGCATATTCATACAGAATCTTAAATGTAAAAGCTAGTGAACATTGCATCCATTATGTAGTTTTGGAAATTAAGATTTAGTACACCCAAGTCTTTCTTTCAGTGTGGTATCAGATGAATAGAAGAGAAGAAATAACAGATAAATAATTACCCACGGCAACTACCAATACAACATGGCATGACAAAAAAAGTAATTTTATAACATTAAATATGTAATATTACTGACTATTTGCAGAACAGTGCACCAAAGCATTCCCCTGGTTGGGACTCATTGCTATAGCTGGACAAAAGAGAAGAAAGAAACTATTTGTGGTGCATAAATTGGTGAAAAGAGGAGAAATTAGTATAATTAGATATTTGAGTAAATATCTTGAATAGAAAAATCTGCAAAACTATTGCGGTGGGGGGCTCATGATTTTGATTTTATGCCAGCTACAATGGATGGGAGATTCAAACAATGGCTAACTAAAGGGATCACCTCCTGTTGTACTATTTCTACTGAGTGAAGGCTGAAAACCTTCCAGCAACTTACAGAAATACAAAATTATGGATTTATACAGATATTCACAGCTAAGATCCTACTTTGACAATCACGTTAAAAACACAGTGAAAGTAGGTCCTGATCTCATAAAAATATATGGTACTATTAATAGAAAAAGAAATTTCAAAATGGTTTATAGAATTTATTCCTCCCTACAAGAAGAAAAAAGGCCACATTATATGCCCAAACTAGGTGGGAAAAAGATGCAAACATAAAGCTAACTGAAGATGACTGGGCAAACATGCAAAACAATGTACAACTGCTAGTTATCCAATGTGGAAATAATGTACATGGAAGAACAACTTGAGGATACTCTATCACCCCCAGGATTAGGCAATTACAAAATAACAAACGGGAGGATGCTGAGGACGGTGTGGTGAGAATTCAGAAGATCATTGTCATATTTTCTGGAGCTGTCCATTTAGCTGCTCATATTGGACATATGTTATTAATGCAATTAGACAAATCGTCAGAATGGAAATAAACCCCACATTTAAGTCATATACTTGGGAAACACGCCAGAAGAGGACATAGATAAAAAAAAACATAGAGACAAAAACAAAAAATTGGTTGTCAAAGGAACCGCTAACAATTGTTGAATGGAAAATTAATTCAGGAGACTTATATTATGGAGCAAATGATATTTTCACTGAGATACTTTACAATCTTGGACAAGGGGAGAAAATATTGGAGAAAATGGTTATCCTACTGATCACTGTAAAAAAACAATGAGGTTGCATTAATGTATCTAGTGGAGAGTACATAAACAGACTACTATGGAAAACCAAAAATTATTGGGATAATGGTGAATGTAACCCCATTTAACATACCTCCATTATATTGTACCTTGTGTGTATCTAAGTACACTGGGCCTGAGACTGGCTAGGGACTGACTGACTGCCCCTGCAAATGTTTGTGTCACCATTTCTATGAAAAATTGTTTAAAATCCTTTTTTTTTTAAATTAGGTGTTTGAGTAGAATTTGTTAGTCTGTGTTGTTTATGACAGGACAACAACAGACATGCTTTCTCAGGTAAACCATTTTAAGTCATTCCTAACTGACGCTGTCAACTGCCCATGAATGCAACACTCCCAGCTATTGACTATTTTTATACAAGTTCACACATGAGGTTGTCAAAGACAGTACGTTGGCTTCTTTGGACTGTTGACATCCACACTGTTGATGTTTACAGAAAACCCCCTTATACTGACCAATACCTACTTTTTCACTCACTCCACCACCGGTACAAAGTGGGCTTTTTCAGAACCCTACAACACAGAGCTGATCATATTTCCATCAGCCCACAGACCATAGAGAAAGAGCATAGGGATGCCCTCAAAACCAAAACCTATGCTTACAGCTGCTCTTTTGTAAAAAGTGCATTGATTTGGGTTCGATAAAACACCTGCCAATATATTCATACTGTACCTGGTAGTGTTCATTGTGTGTGTAGTTCCTCCACACAACACAATATTAGCTCTCATTTAATGCCACGCTATTTTCCAGTAGTTATGCTGCTATCTTGCTGTGTTTTGGATGGGCGTCACACTATGTCCTTTCCCTGCTCCCAATAAACATGGCACACACCTCGTGGTGGCATAACAAGCGACACAAGGTGGGTTTATTTACATGGCGTCATTAGTCCCCACGACCTACTGAAAACGGCTCTCTAACCCACTGTTGAGAGATCCTGTTCAACACATCCTGAACGATCCAGCTGCAGTCGATTCAATGCCCTGAGAATACAGTGACCTGGATAAATGATAATATTCACAGGTAAATGCTATGGGGACCTTTATCATATACAGTGTATATGCATCTTAACACTGACTTATTTTACCTGTACTTTGGATAATAACAAAAAATGCAGATTTGCATGCCACCCGAGACACCGTCCATCACCAGACACAACAGGAGCTGTTAATTGCTTCTGCCTGCCAATTAAAAGAAGACTTTGATGTCTGCTGACATTTGTGACTTGGGTTACTGTATTGCTCATTTCAAAGTGGTATTGAATGGTTTGATACAGACACTTGTATTGTTGTACCACTAACTCTAACTCATTATTTGTTTCTTATGAAACTGAATAATGCACCCCCGTCTACAGACAACCGTCTGCCATGTCCCTGGCTGCCCCGCCGCTACTGTCTGTCAGGCCCACCCGGGCCCTGGTGGATGAAGCATTCAAGGTGCAGGTGGAGAATCTGCCACCTGGAGCTGCAGTGACCCTGCGCTCCCTCCACCAGTCAGAGGACAAAGACTACTGGGAGGCTTATGGCCACTACATCAGCACCTCGACAGGAGTGGTGTCTGGTAACAACAATAATGTGCCCCAATCAAACATGTCTTCTGTTAATCTGTGAGTTTACAGCGGTGTTGTTTTTGTCCGTCTAGTCACAGATGACTTGAGTTTAGGAGGAACTTATGGAGGGAAAGAACCCATGGGTTTGCTGTGGAGCATGCGGCCTGTTCCTGGCAGCCGTACAGGCCTCAGGTATATACCTAAAAATGACTTCCTGTGATGCCATGTCTTATCCTGCTAAGATTCTAGTGTCTGCCTGTCAGGTTACGGAAGATGAACGTCTGCAGCCCCATGCTGGTCTCCATCTCGGTCTACAGTGGCCATGTTAGCAACGACTTCAGCCAGCAACCTCCTTTAGCCACCGCGCTCACAGAGAGGTGGCACATGGCGCCGGGGGTTCGCAGACTGGATGTCAAGGACAGGGGGGTACGAGGAACCCTCTTCATCCCTTCAGGTCTTCACTGGTTTTGCTCACCAAAGAGACAGGAAGTCTGTAAGAGGAAGTAAGAATCATGCGGATGTTTTGTCCATGCCTCAGGTCCAGGTCCCTTCCCGGGGATCCTTGACATGTGGGGGGGCGGCGGTAGTCTTCTGGAGTATCGCTCGGCCTTGCTGGCGTCGCACGGTTATGCCTCTTTGGCTTTGGAATATATTAAACCCGGCGAGCTGGCGTCCGCTGACTTGGAGCTGGACTATTTTGAAGTGAGTGGAAGCAGCGTAACAGGAAAATGTCCTGCTCTTCAATCTTACTTCTTTTCTTGTCTTCTTCCTCTTAGAAGGCCTTTGATATCGTCATGCATCATCCTGCCGTCATCCCAGGCAAGGTGGGAATATTGGGTCTTTGCCTGGGCACCGTTGTTGCCATGTATTTGGCATCTGAGAGCACCGTAAAGGTACTGTGTTGTTTGTTGTGTAGGAATTTATCCTAATAAATGTGATGTTGTCATGTTGTTTCAGCCCACATGTTGTGTTTGCATCAGCGGCAGCCATTTTTTCCCACGTGGCAAACCCCTGATTGGAATCCAATTTGGGTAGGTTGTCTACTTCATGCCTGGCATGTCGTTGCTCTGACGTGCATGTGACGTGTTACCCGTGGTGGCAGGGATGTTCAAAAGATCCGCATGGATGAGAACAACCATGTGATATGGCGAGACATCATGACCATTTCCAGTGACCTCTCATGGAAACTGGACGTAAGTGCACGTTGAAGGCTTTGCTCTGGACCCTTGTACATGAAACTACACTTCATGTTTGGAATTCTATAGCAGTGAATGAGGTGGGCCAGAATGAACGGCACCTCTGGTGCTTGCTGCCATGTAGTGACATGTTTCCATAATGACAAGACAGCTAAAGATTATCTATTGTTGTTCTGCAAGGTGAGGAGAATTAATTGTCCTGTCATGTTGGTTAATGGCCTCGATGACCAGAGTCAACCTACTGTGGAGTTTGCGGAGGATGTCAGTACACACACACAGACGTTTATTAGAATTAGAGTTCCAAACAAAGCTGTATTTGTTGTTTTATTGACCTTTTATGACTTTTTGGCAGATTTTCCAGATGATGCGTTCAGTCGGTAAAGATCATCTGTTGACCCGTCTGGAGTATCCTGACACCGGACACCTGATTGAGCCGCCCTATTCGCCTCACTTCAGAGCCACCAACTTCATCTGGGACAGCAAAAAGGACAAAGGTGAGTGGGACGGGGCACTCTGAGGGTCTTTTCTAGTATAAAATGATGGTTTAGACTCACCAAGGTAGTGTGCTGCAGTGTCCCTACTGTGGGGTGGACAAACCAAACCACACTCAGATGCGCAGGAGGACTCGTGGAAGAAGATCTTGGCATTTCTGCAGAAACATCTCTACTCCAGACAGAGTCCAAGAGCCCGGATGTGATGGGACTACAAATGGTGGGATGTTTCCTCTGGGTGCAGTCACTTAGCTGATCATGGACACCGTCTTCTTTTTGTGTTGGTGTAGACAAAAAGAATTTGTTCATGTTTCTTTTTACTCTACTACTTTGGGCTTGTCCCATCAGGGATCGGCACAGCAGACCACGTGTTTCCATCTTGCCGGGTCCTTTGCATCGTCCTCCCAGTCCTACCACCTGCATGTTCTCTCTAACCACATCAAGAAATTCTCTTTGGTCTTCCCTTCCTGGCCGCCCCATCTCCAGCATCCTTCTACCAATATAATCCCAATCCTTCTTTCTCACTTGGCCAAACCATGTCATTCTCTGATCATGTCTCCCATATGTCTAACCTAGGCTGTCCATCTGATCTGCTCTTTTTATAATTCTGTCTGTTATCGTCACTCCCAACAAAAATCAAAACATCTTCAGCCTCACGTTTAACACTCCCAAACTAGGGGTTTGTCAGCGATTCGCTTTTTTCACATTTTATGTTACAGCCTTGTCTCGAATAAATCTGTTTTTCCTAAAAAGATATATACACGCAACACCTCATAAAGTAAACATAAAAACTTTTTTAAAATGTTTGCAATTGTTTTCCAAATAAAAAGCAACAAAAAAATGGATTCACAGTCTTTGCTCAATACTTTGATACGCAGAAATTACAGCCCGGGGTCTTTGATGCCCGGTTTTGGCCATTCCTCTTTGCAGCACCTCTCAAGCTCCATCAGGTTGGATGGGAAGTCTCTGTGCACATTTTCCCATCACTCAAGAGATGTTCAGGAAGATTCAAATCTGGACTGTGGCTGGGCCACTCAAGGACATTCACAGGCTTGTCCTGAAGACACTCATTTTTTTGAGATCTTGGCTACATGCTTAGGATTGTTGAAGATGAACCATCACCCCAGTCCAAGGTCAGGAGCGCTCTGAAGCAGGATTTTCCTTATATACACTTGATAAATGTCAAGAATGTACACTTTGCATTTTGCTTAAGGAGGTTCTAAGTAGAGCTTCAAAATGCAAAAAGAAGAAATGAAAGTGAGACAAAAAACATTTTATTGCAGAGAAGCATTAAAGTGAAATAGGCTGTTCTTTAGCAAGTAAGCAATTTATTGCAAACAAAGTAAAATTCAGCTTATTGCTGTGTGTTCCTCAAACCAATTTTTCAGCTGATTAAGAAGAATAGCGCAGCTACTCATTACTCCTATTGCGGGTGTTTTTAACTATGGTGTTAAACTTTGGATCAGCCTATTTCGCTTTAATGCTTCTTTGCAATCAATTGCTTACTGTAAACATTTCTTCTTTTTGTGTTTTGAAGCTATGCTTACAACCTCCTTACGATCCAACAGTGCAAAATGTAAAATCTTGACATTTTTCAACATTTGGTTGAGGAGTGTATATACCTCTGCACCGTGACTCGCATTCTATTGGTCGATGGATCATCTTCCATCATGGTTCACTAGTGGTGAATACACATACATTTTATACTTTAACATTTAATGAGTCTGTGAGGCATATTGAAGATAAAAGGGGAGGGTTCTGGAGTTGAATCTAATCTTTTATAGCAAATGTTAATCCAGAATTGAACGTCAACGTCAAACTAGCAAGAGGATAGACAGGGCATGCTGTAAGAACTACGACAATCATGTATTGCATGTGTGCAGGATGAAGGTCATCAGCTGCTGCAGCGTGTGGAAAGTGTTCCTGCTGATGGGGTAGTGAGTGGGGAGCTTCTCTTGGACGCATGTCAGTTTCACAAAATACCTGCCAGGGGAACATGTCGTCACCACTATCATTTAGTTGCATAGTTTGTCTTCTTGACCTGTGCGATACTGACCTAAATTCCTCCATGACATTGGCCCGCAGCTGCTGGGCCAGATGGTCGCTGTGCTGCAGAAAGGCCAGCAGGAGGCGGCAGCGTTGGAACAGGAGGACACACTGCAGCGGACTCAAGATGGACTCACGCGGGTCCGACACAACCAGAGCCACCTGACAGGCCTGGGAGGTGAGAAAGGATGGCTGCAGAGAGATGTGATGTCATCAAGCCGAATAAAAACATGATCATGTGACGGTACCATGTCAGGGTGGTCCTGCAGGATTTGTAGGGTCCAGCTGACAGACAGGAAGTGTCCTCCACATGTGTTGGCCTGAGACAGTCACGGGTGTTTACATGCTACGCGGAGACATGTCATGTTGGAGCAGAACGCACCTGGTGTCTCATCTGCATTATCTCAAAGAGAAGCCAGCATGTGGCATCCAGGTAGTCAGCCATTAAGGCTTCAAACTGAAACAAGGTTTTAGGAAGTAAGTTTGGACTTTGAGATAAATTACAAGTTTTCTGACCTGGTTAGTCTTTGATGTGTTCCGTGAGGACAGTTCTGGATGACACACCAAGGCAAGCAGCATCCTGGAGGCCCGGTCACCTCTGCAGAGGAGGCTTGTCTTAAAGGGACAGTGACATTTGAGAAGAATATTTGAATTACCCTTTGGTGGCGAGCATGATGAGTCGGGCTGCTTCGGTGTCTGTCTCCTGGAACATGATGGCCAACGTTTGGACAATCAGCGTGCTGAGTCTGAGGACAGAGAGAGGACACATGCACACGTGCACTAACACACCCCTGTGTGAAGCTTACAGTAGCTGATCAGCTGTGGGATGTCCACGTAGACATTCCTCCAGAGATTCCACCAGGAAGTCGTACACCTTCCCACACTGACACACACACAGCTTTAACACTCTGGGTAGACTTATTTCTCTCACCTTTACACGCCTCACCCTCCAGAAGATGTGACGCAGAGCAACGTGGCGGCGGGCGGCTGCGTTCAGTTCCTGCAGAAGCATGTACAAACTCTCCATGCTGCTTCCTGTCTGCAGAAGCTCCCTGCTCAGGTCATCATACAAGTGAGATGTGCGCTCCCAGGTGCACCTGCAGGTGTATTGAAACTCATTTTTACACATTTTTGCTTAAAGGAAGCATTTCCAAGCATCAAAATGGCTAAATGAAGTAAAATACAACTAAAAGGATTCGAGACAACATTGTGTATGACATATAGTGTTGTACACCAGTCACTAGGTATCAGTACCCAATTGTGGGTGAGACACACAAGCACCAGACCTGATCACCAGAACTATAGGCTTTTTATTGCAGCTTTGAATGATCTGACAGCAGGCAGAATAATAACACTGTACAATTCAACTCTGAACTCCCGATATCACTTCCTATCTGCCCGCCCCCCAACTCAGCTCTTCTCGCACCGCAACACATTTGTAGCATCACAGACAAACATGAGTCTTCTTCTCTTATTATTTTCTCTCATGTCTACTATATTGAATAATAGCAGTGTAAAGGTGACTATAGGGGTGTTATTTTATGTCTTTAGAGCACTAACACTGTTAAAAAGTGTATTTAGAAGGTCATAAAAATGTTTAATATGTTCTAAGTATAAAAAATGAAAGGAATCCTGCTTTATACATGCACTTATAAGTGTTGGGTCTGGAACCAATTGGCCGTCATAAACAAAGGATTACTGACTGTATTGGTGTCTTATGTTGTGATCAAGTGTTTATTATGACATTTTTGCAGAGCTGCTGGAATATATATATTTTCTCTGAGCACTTTGTCACTGTATTGCACAATTATCTACTGATGACGCAGCATCAGTAGCAACTGGGAGTTCTGATTCCTGCCCAAAGATACTGTGCATGATCACAGGAAGACAGAGGATCGAACCAACAATCTTCAGATTGAGAGACCACTCTTACCACTTGTGCAGCAAATAGCTTGTGGTATGCGTACTCCTGCTCAATCGTGACGGAATGTCATTACAAACATTTAACCACCCGATCCAGAACTAAAAAACATGTTGAAATGACGGCAAAAGTCAGCTTCTTTTGTGCGACTCGGACCGGATGAGTTTACTTTTCACTAATTTAATGTAAGGAAGGTTTTACAATGCCGGATGACGTGCACGTTTTGAGTGAAAAAAAAGACAAGAAGCACATTTATTTTTGCACCCAGCTCGTCTTAACCGTAAAGACATTGGCATACACACAACATCCTTCCGGCATTCAAAATAAGAGTGCCGTTTGTCACATGTCTGTCAACAAAATACTGTAAGAGTCTCATAAAAATATGATGTAACACATGCAGTTGGAATTGCACGGGTGACTACATCTTCCTCAATTGCAGGCACGGGCATTACGGTATGTTAGAGTTTTTGTAGCAATGTTTGCATCCCATTAGAAAAGCTAACCAAGCTACATCCATTTCTCCATTACTGGGCTAAATTGTCCATTGATGTGATAAAAGATGTGCAGGATGATTATTTATGAGTGCTCATGGGAAATTGTATCCTAATGTGACCATGCAAAATACACATTTTACTACAAAATAAATCAATGAATATGTTCAAAATTTCAAGTTACTTAAGATAAAAAAGGACTAAAAAGTTTTGATAGTAGTAGTTACCTGATGGTTGGGGGTGGTAATTGCTGGAAGGGGTTTGGTGAAGGTGTGTGGAGTGACTCTAAGGCCAGGGTGGACCTCTACAAACACACATACTGATTGCAATGGTGCAAAAAGGCAGTGCGAGAGCGTCCTCCTCACCATCATGAACATGTTCCAGCAACTGTCCAGGTGGAGGTAAAGTTTGGATGAGTGTGAAATGGTGTAGAGATGGAGCTCGGCCTCCTCCTCCGCCCCCCGCCTGCTCTCAGTCACGTCGTCTCTCTTCACCCAACAAGAGAGAACCGTCCCAAACTTCTTCACCACCTGAATGAACACAGACGGCATCTTTAAATGTCAGACACACTTTATGAGACAGAAGCGGACCGACCTGGACCACCTTCTGTCGCTTAGTGAAGGGGCAGGGAGCGTCCAGGGATTGTACAAGGGTCTGGTTTGCATCCACTTCACACGCCTTCCTGGTCAACAAAAGAACTTGGGTCAAAGCCGCTCTTCAGAAATAAGTCGTGGCCACAATCTTTGCACTTTTGCTTCAAGCTTGAACCTTGACCCTGCTCTTCAGTGGGTTGCCACTTTGTCTTTGCGTGTGTGTTTTACTCACAGATGTGGGAGCCCTGCCCCATGCTGTCTGAGCCAATCAGGGTCTTCGGTGGCCGGTTTTCGCGGTATGTACATTATACGTATATGCTGACTCTGCTCTCTGCTGTTTCCACGCAGGAAGTCCGGCAGGTCGTTGATCTGGCGATGTGACGTCATCACATTCATAGGTTTGTGTTTTTTGTAGTTGTTAAAACCTAAAACTACTTTATCACACTTACCAGCCGGATTTCGCGCACGCTCCCGAAACAGACGGCGCTAATGAGCGTGCGCGGCCGGTACTCCGTCATGTACACGTGATCGTCGCTCACCACCGCGTGCATGTAGATCTTGTTGAGCGCGCGCGAGACCACCACGCACGGCTCGTAGGCGCGGATCCGCGCGAACACGTCCGGCTCCGTGTTCCTCTGGAGAAACGCGTCCAGTTTGACGTTGCGGCGGGGCAGAAGCGTCATGACGTCACAGAAAGTGACTTCACCTCGGAAAGTGACTTAACCTTAACCCTCACTCCTGTGGACATGTCGATTAGGCATCCATTGTCAAACTGGTGGTGACCGCATGACCGAGAGGATGATGATAAACACGGATAAAGATGGTCAAAATCTGAGAGGTGACGATCCTCTTACCTCCAGCAGGTGCGCTTTCTGATTGGTCCGTGCACCGTGAGGTCTGGCGCTGATTGGCCAGAAGATAAACGCACTATTCAATTATTCACACATTGTCACCTGACACTCACAGGCAACAATGTGGACGTAACTAAATACTTTAACCGTCACACAGTCATTGTTTTTAGAAAAAGTACATGGTAGTTCCCGAGATGTTTGTAAGAAGTCGTCAGCAAATGAAAAAGTGAGTCATAGCGAACGGAGGTCATTCAAAGTCATTTGTAAGAAATGTAACTTTTTGTTGGATAACAATTACCGCTCTGTTGTAGTTGCTTAAAGTGGCCACAGGAGGCGGTAGGCTGTGTGCTGACTTATAACATTGTTGCGTTACATTGTGTTACATTTTGTTGACTTTAACCTCAAACCATGCAGAGAATGTCCTCTTCATCCTCCCTCGCTGCCTCGTCTTCCTCTATGCTCCTCACTCACTCACTCACTCACTCACACACACACACACACACACACACACACAAAGCGGTGAAGGGAAGCATTGTGAGGTGGTGTGGACATGAAGGCCGACTTGTTTTGGAGAGCAAAAAGAGGAAAGACAGCCACACACACGCACACACAGAGCATGAATGTTGTTTGTCAAAGGGACACTCGGTCTTTTGTGTAACTAATCACTCACACACATCTTAGTCATTATTTGTATTTTTTTTAAATAGCCTCAAATATGATGTTTTTGGTCGAATGTCATTGTGCAGTTCCAAACACCAATGGTACACGCCTGCATCGTTGATGGGCTACTAAGACGCATCTGTCAGTCATTCCGAAAACGCCGTCTGGTCACGTGAAGTGTGTCAAACCTTTCAATCATGTTTAGAAAATGTTGAATGGTTAGTAAAGAAGCCGAGAAAAAAGGCATTGGTGTCTTTTTGCAGGACATGGAAGCTTTGTGGTCGACTTCTTGTCAGCGGCGCCTGGTCGTCGAGCGCTTCCGGAAACGACCGAAGAGAGCCGAAGACACGCCCTCGAACGGCGACGGAGATGCTCAATCAAAGTCAGTTGGAGTTTATTTGCGACTGAGCGCTCTGCAGCAAGAAGCAAGATGACGGCTCTGAGCAGCTGGGAGCTTTGCGTCAAGTACGCTCTCTTCATCTTTAACTTCATCTTCTGGGTGAGTGACTGTCATCATCATCTTCGCCACATCAATAAGAAATGTAACAGCTTCAACTGTCAGCAGTCAAGATTTAAACACATGGGTGCTTCAAAAACAACAAGAAGGTCTTATGTGTATTTATGGATTTTATATCTTAATTCAAAAAACATTATCGGCCTGTGTTTGTGTTACATTTAAAGATGTAACACATAAAAATAACTTTTGAAATAAAAATAAAGTCACCAACACATACTACACCTCAATTGCACTTGTGACTATTCCCCACTGGGAGGCGCCATTTCACCTAAATTACATGCTGTTGTCATTACCTCCACTAGAGGACGCTGTTTGACATTTTACACTTTGTATGTTATGTCAAAAATCAGCTCCTATTGCTGAATACATAAACTTTTATGGACGCCATCCTGTTTTCTAGCTATGAATTGCCGACTATTGGTATTGACAGATGGGATTTAATCAGACAAACATGTGCTGACTGCCTGGAATTGAGGAGGCGTAAACAAAGCAGATGGTGTTTGTCAATGACACACCATCATCATCTTCATTATTATGTTCTACCCCAAATCTGTAAACATTGACTGATTGAATGGTATAGACTGACATACAGGCAGGTAGGTAGCTGTTGATTACTCTCACCTGGTGCCTGATGGCCCGAAACCCCTCCCCCCGACATCTTTGGTGAGTTAGGATAGGTTGCTGCTCCCACAAAAGCCTTCCTCCTCCTCCTTGCCTTGACTGTGAAAAAAGAGGTGCTGTTGGAGTCTTCTTGAAGGTTCACCATGGGGGCTCTGCAGTACATCAAGTACCTGCTGTTTGTCTTTAACTTCCTCTTTTGGGTACGCCCCCTTAACATCTTTTTGAAGCTTCTCCAAGCTGCATGAGAGCTTTACTGTTCTTTTACTTTTCTTCTTGTTGAGCGATTAGTTGTGTGGTCTAACCTGCGTGTGTTCTTTTAAAAGTGTTTTCTAGGGTTTGATTTACATTCCTGAGGTTCTCGGCCAAGAGTGTTAAATGTCCTGTATGCAGACATTGATCGGTGAGGAGGTTGTTATGTCTTGGGTCCCTACAGGTGGGACGTCATGAGACCTGTGACTGAAGGAAACTCTTTGGTGGTTTCTGTGGAGATGTTGAGTCATTTTGGCGATGTGCATCACAACAATTCTCCTCTTCCTCTTCCTCCTCCTCCTCCTCCTAGCAAACATTTAAATCTCTGTAATTTTAAAGGCACAAGGCCCGCCTGGATCCACTTCTTCTGGGAGAGCCAGGACCAGGACCAGGAGCAGCATGTTTGCCTTCATTCCTCAGCAGGCGTCTTAATGGGGGATTATTTTGACTCACGTGTTTACTTCATGCATGTTCTGTTTAGTTGGCCGGTACCGGCGTCCTGGCTGTGGGTCTTTGGCTGCGATTTGACTCCAGAACTTCAGGACTCTTTGAGGGCGAGGACTCTCCTTCTGTCTTCTTCACTGGTAGGACCATTTTATTTATTTATTTTTTTAAATAGAGCTACTTTTGCCAAATCAAAACATGCGGAAATCATTTGCTGTGGCGACCCCTGATGGGATAAGCCGAAAGAAGAAGAAGACATGACAAAAAACAAAAAACCTTTTCCATCTTAATGTGTTCTACTCCAGTGCCCTTGAAGGAAAAGTGCACTCGGAATTTTGCCTATCATCCACAATCTTAATGAGGTGTGAATACTCGTGTTTCTCTTTCCTGTGTCTTCTAAAGAAATAGTGTGCATGTGATGGAATGAACATGTTCTGAAAAAAGTTCAGCTAATGCTTCAAATGAGTAAAATCGTATTCCATGTTATCATAAATGTGCCCGTTAGTACATGGATAGAAAACCTTGGAGGGGTTTTAATAGCAGGCGTTTTAGGTGTGTGCAGTACTTGCCTCTTAGCAGTTTTTCTATATTTAGAATGCACAGAAAAGAGGTGTTCATGTCTCATAAGAATTGTGGATGATTCCAGAAAACGTGCGTTTTCTTTTTAAATGCATCCTGGATGTTTGGCTACGTTAGCACTAAATTTGACAGTCCATCCAGCTTGAAAACTTGAGTGACATGATCGTAAGTCATTAGTGCAATTCTAACATAGACCTGATTTATGTAAGCGCCAGCTTGACAACCAAGCTAAAGGCTGCACCATGACTCCCATTGAATATGCTGATGGGTAACCTTCCAATATCATAATGGTGGTGAGTAGCTTTACCTTTTTATGCTTTGAAATGTATTTGTGTGTGGCATATCTAGGCATTAATTCAAAATTTTGTATCATGAATGAAGAATGGTGTTTTGAAAAGAGGGTTCTGGATCTAAGGATTACAAGTTGCTTTTATTGCAAATGTTGATCCAAAATTGCAGAACACGCCAAGTACTTTACTTTTTTGCTCAAGTTATAAAAAGTAGCTGAAAACCTAAAAAGATGAAGTGATGACACATGGACAAGTTGACCGTTTGTGATCTCAACGAGGCGACGCGCTCCGTCCGCCACCGCCTCATGCCAACACAGAAGTCTTTGTTCCTCAGCAGGAATGCGTCTTTGTGTCTGTCCAACCTCCTTGTCAGTGGGAGGGGTTGTGACCTTGGCGCTGAGGTTGTTGTGGATTTAAAAAAAAAAAAAAAATGTTTGTGCTGGTAGGCGTGTACATCCTGATTGCGGCGGGTGCTCTGATGATGGTGGTGGGCTTCCTGGGATGCTGCGGCGCCATCAAGGAGTCTCCATGCATGCTGGGATTGGTGAGATTTATGTTCTTTGTTAGATCATTTTAATAAACTTTTGTTCAAAGCAATGTTTTTTTTTTTTTTCCCTTGTAGTTTTTCCTCTTCCTGCTCCTCATCTTCGCTGTGGAGGTGGCCGCCGGCATCTGGGGTCTGTCTAACAAGGAGCGTGTGGTGGATGACGTGACTGAGTTTTACAAGCAGACTTACACCAACTACAAGGACACCAAGCAGGAGGCGCTGAAGGAAACATTACGCCTCATCCACTTTGGAGTGAGAACACTTAATTATAAATCTCCGTAAAAAATGCAAATATGTTGCAAAATAGAATATTTTATATTAAAACTATGTATCAAATGATCTGTCTTCAGCTCAACTGTTGCGGACCCATGGGCTCTGTCATCGATGCTGCCAAGGACATCTGCCCCAAGAAGGAGGGCCTGGAGGTCCTAGTAACCACGGTAACTAAAGAAGACATAGGAAAGAAATTGTGATCTAATGTAAAAATGATCACTGACATGATTGTGGTGTCAGAGCTGCCCGGCTGCTATTGATGAGATGTTCAACAACAAGTTGCATATCATCGGAGGTGTGGGCATCGGCATCGGTGTCATCATGGTGAGTGGGAGGAGCCAACAGAACGCTGGATATGGTCATGTGATGTTTCCACTATCCTAAAATGTTGTTGGCAGATCTTTGGGATGATCTTCAGCATGATGCTCTGCTGCGCCATCAAGAGGTCCAGAGACTTCATTTAAACCTTCGAACTTTCACGCGTTTGCTTCAGTAACATTCTTTTTAACTTAGCGACACTCAGGTGCACGCAGGACGGCCATCTTTGCCGTGTGAGCGTGTGGCACTTGAGCTTTTGACTTTTCACCTTTTTCATGTTGTGCTCTGTTGGAGCACTAAAGAAGTTTTTAGTTTGCAGGTTAACATGCTAATTTAGCCTGTTTTATGTGGCTGTTTATGCATTTTTTTTGTTTTTTTTTTACACATGTCTGTAAAATGCCAAATAAATCAACTAATAGATTTCAAGTTTTATTTACAACAGTGGAGTGGGGAAAAAAAAAAAAAAATCAAAGTCAGTCAAGAGTAAAGTCGTACGGCTGGAAATGGTCTCTGAGCCGCGTGCACGCAGCCTCCTCCTCCTCTCGGCTTTGTTTGCACTCTTTCCAGTTGGCTCGAGTAGGAATGTTCAGCACCGCCTCACTGGCCAGAACCTCCCTGCAAACAGACAGAAGATGTTTGTCAGGTGGAAAAAGTCAAGAGTCCCAAAAGTCCCACTTCTTACCTCCCGAACTGCAATGGGAAATGTTTCTGGATGCGGTAGAAAAGCTTCTCCCCCGAGTCCAGCTCCACGTAAAAGTATGGCGTCCCGGGAGAGGCAATCTGTGCACATTGACGGAATGATGTGGGTGATGTTGGATGTAGTGTTCAAAATAACAGCAGTTCAATGTGACTAACCAGATTATTGCTACATGGCAAACAATTTACCAGTAGATTCTCAGAAAACAAGACCCATCATTCATAATATGCACGCTCTTCAGGCTGTGCAATCGGGCAATTAGTTGGAAGGGGGGTTTAAAAAAAAAAAAGTGTGACATTCAGATTAATTTTGTGAAAAAAAAACAGGTGAATCAGGTGATGCCTATTTAAGGATGAAACAGGCACTTGTTGCACATGCATTTCTCTTTGAAAGCCTGAGGAAAATGGTTTGTTCCAGACTCTGTTCAGAAGAACATTGTACATTGATTAAAAAGTTAATTGGAGAAGGGAAAATTTATGAAGAGGTACAAAAATGTTTTAGCTGTTCAGCTAAAATGATCTCCAATGGCTTAAAATGAAGAGCAAAACCAGAGACACGTGGGAAAAACTGGCAGACAACTATCGCAATCAAAGAATAACTAGAATGGCAAAGGCTCAACCAATGATCAGATCCAGAAAGACAATCTGGAGTTACCTGTAAGTATTGTGACAGAACAGTCTGAAAAGCTAATCTATTTACAAGAATTGCAGTAGAGGTTACAATTTGCCAAAAAAACACATCAACTGGCCTAAAGAGAAATAGAGAAACATTTTGTGGACTGATGAGAATGAAATTGTTCTTTTTGGGTCCAATGGCCGTAAGCAGTTTGTAAGACAACCCCTAAACTCTGAATTCAAGCCATAGAAGACAGTGAAGCATCATATCATGATATGGGCATGTTTCTCTTATTATGGTGTTGGGCCTGTTTATCACATAGCAGGGATCATGGAACAGTTTGCATATGTCAAAATACTTGGAAGAGGTCATGCCCTTGAAATGGGTGTTTCAACAAGATAATGACCCCAAACACACTAGCAAACCAGCAAAATCCTATGTAATGGAGTGGCCAGCCCAATCCTTGGACCTTAAATTCAATGGAGAACTTGTGGGGTGACATCAAAAATGCTGTTTCTGAGGCAAAACCAAGAAATGTTAATAATTTGTGGAACATGGCTAAAGAATCTTGGAGTGGAGTAACAGGTGTAAGGTTCCACTAGTTAGTTGACTCCATGCTACAGAGACCTGAAGCAGTTATAAAAAAATGAAATATTAGTTTAGTGATTCACACAATTGCCAAATCCTAGAAACAAAAAAGTTTGTACAAAATAGTTTTGAGTTTGTAAAGTCACAGACACTGCTATTTTTAACACACCGCTTTCAATTAATTGGCCAATTGCACAGCCTTAAGAGCGTACATGTTATAAATGCTGGTTCTTGTTTGTTTTCTGAGAATCTACTGCATCTAATGGTAACTTGTTTGCCATGTAGCAATAAAAATATACTAGTAACAGTCGCATTGCAATGCTACTAATTGGAATACATCTGTACATTACCTGTTTGAGGTTGCTGTGTTCTGGGATCTCCATCAACTCCATCTGCTGCTCCTGAGCCTGAACCATGAAGGCCTCCTTGATGTCCTCAGTGGTGCAGCGGTTCTGTGGCACCGGGACCACCTGGCGCCAATGAAAACTGTCACATTCCACAATGCTGCCTTTAAAATGTGGCTCCTACCTGAAGCTGCAGGTGCTGGCTCCTGTAGTTCCTCTCAAAGAGCACGCAGCGCTCTCCTCGGCTTTTGTAGAAACTCCCGAGCGCCGCCTTGTACTTGTCCATCTCCAGCAAGACCTCCGAGGCCAGGTCTACCACGGACTGGTAGTGGCCGACAGGCAGGATGAGCACATGGCCTGGAGTCAGGCCGCCTTTGGCCAGTGCCAAGTAGCACTGAGACAGATGTCGCATGATACATAGTCAGCTGCTAAGAGGTTTCTGCAAGTGTGTGGTGTACTCACGTGTGTCCCGATGCTAACCACCAGGTGTTTCTCCACCTCAGGACTAGCCAAACAGAACCAGCATGGCCCAGGAGGGGCAGCTACACAGGAAACATTTGCATCAAGTTTTAGCTGTGAAATTGCTAATACTAACTAATCAAAGTGCTGCCTCACGGTGCCTGCGGGGATGTTTGTGTCCCGTTTTGTCATGTCCGCTTCCATCCCAGTTCGGTCTCTTCCTGCCGTGGCCCTGAGCACCGCCACGAGCCTGCCCACTGCTGAGGTCAAAGAAGAACTGAGTGGTAGGCTCCTGGACAAACGGCAAGGAGGGAAGATGTCACCAGAAGTTGGCCACATGGTCAGCGCCAACATACATCATCACACCCACACCTCTTCCGCTGTGACTCCCAAGCTGCTCTTTGATGCCTCCTTGCTGTCTTTGGTGCCACGCCTGTAGGGGTTCTCTGTCACATCCTGAGGCTGTTTGACTAGCTCAGCCTGGTCCATGGTCTTCATGGGAATAATGTTGAAGGCATACATATACTGAGGAGACAAACGTGCACCAATTGAAGTGCAGAGGACAGAGTTAGCTAACTAGCGGCTAGGTAATGGTGAACACACCTTCTTCTTCGCAGGGTTGTTGACAGACGCCAGGGCGATGAAGCGTGTGACATGCTGAGCGTTGTTCTGGAGAACGACGTGATTCCTGAGAAGACGCAAAAGTGTTCATTCCAACCGTGCCGAATCCAAAAGTATCAGCTCACCTATAAGGTAGTCTCTCGTAGTGAATGCCTTCTAGTGCAGCAAAGTGGTATCTTGGCTTCACTTTGTCCGCCAGGTTGGCGATGGCGCTGCTCCCGCAGGACTTTGTGTCTACTTCCTGTCATGAGCATTTCATTCAAAAATCACCAGCTGACTGAGATCCATTCTGCATTTTAAAATCCTTACCGGGTTATTAGCAAAGTGCCACACCCCCCTGGGCCATTGTGACGTCAGCAGGATGTCCACGCCTCTGAAATTAGAGCTGCTGGTCAGCGGGCCCACCAACGCCGTCAGATCTTTGGGCGTGAAGCAGTGGGCAGGCGCTGGATCCTCCTGGGCCTCCCGACCGCTCACGTAAGCAATCTGGAGTCCCGACACGCCCGTGAACACACCACGACGACCTGCAAATCACGGGGAGGTGTCTTTGGAAGAAGCCAGGATGAAATTGTAAAGCATGAAGATGTTCCTCACCCAAATACGTGATATTGTCAGCCTGCTCGCAGCCGTCCGCGCTCGGGAAGTACTTCACCATTTCCTTGCTTCCTGCACCCAGGATGTAAGTCTGGATGGGAGCTGAGAAAGCACCAGTTAGAACTAGAAAACCCCTCAAAGAGCACAGACCTTTGCGCTTGGCGGAAGGTAATAGTGCATTTTAAGAAAGCTCATGTGTTGTTTCAACCTCTCTTTGCTCCAATTTTGTACTGCTGCCACTCTTCCTCGGCTTCTGGTGTCGACCCAAAGAATTCTCCCACACAAAGCAGCAGCTGTGTGGAAAGTTTCAAGTTCACAGACCTAACCGATGTTGGCCTTGGGCGCTCTTAGGGGGAAAAACTCACATCAAACGGTCCCGTCTTCTTCTGGATGGTCCGGACTCTGTTGAATAGGACACCAAGACTGCCTTCCACGTCTCCACATACCAAACTGCAAACCAACAACTTACCGTAAACTCTCATGAAAGACATGACAGCAAACTGCCACCACACAAATACAGTGAGCTGATTTAAGGTTCGTCGAAGTGGAGCATCACAATGCATGTGCATTACGTTCGACGTTGTGATCATTTCCATCAGTCAAGAACATCACAGAATAGGTACTTACACTTTCACAGCTTGTTCTTCCATTTCGTGACAGATTAAAGAAAATATTTGTCTGTTTTTCTCTTGTTTAGAGTTGTGGGACTTGAATGTTCCGTACGTCTTAAGTTCCGGTACAAACAAAATCGGAACTATTGACAAATACACCACAAAATATTTAAACGTCGTTCCGGTTGCTTGTATCTGTAACTGTAAATAAATTCAATTGTATATATTTTCAAAATGTTAAAGTTAAACATTTTTTATATTCACAATACGTATTTTTGTCTCGTCTTAGTGAGAGACTAATGCAAAGTGGTTGCCAAATGCAATTACCCTTTAAATTGTAAAGATATTAATCCGGCAGTGATCAAGCCGTTGGTTTCGATTTTAGATGACGACAGAATATCTTTAAGGTATTTATTTAATATTTTAAATATGACTTGAGACGTGGACGAGCACTTATTTTTTTTTTTACTAAGTTTAGCCACGATACCGACCGTAATGAAGGATATCTTGCTTATCTGGCAACCGGGTTGCCCGCACACCTCCTGACCGTCCTTCATCCTGGCACTTTGTTGCATCCTGGTACCTGCAAGTCCCCGGACCAATAACAGGAAGTAAGTAACCAATTCAGCGGTAAAACGTACTTAATGTATTTTCGGTGAGACCACGAGAAGCCCCAGGTCACTAAAGGAAGGAGCAAAATGTCGGCATGCTAGACAATAAATGCTAACACCGCCGCGACCCTCCATTAGCTTATCCTTGTCGACTAAAATGGCGCCGTATCTTTTTTGTCTTTTCTGTCTACTGAACAACAAACTTTGTGTCGCCTGCAAAACATGCAATTTTTAAGAAAGGATTATAATGCATTAATTCTGCAAAGTGATGAGAAAAACCCTTCGCAGTCGTGATGTTTGTAAAAACTAAACATTTCTTGTATTTGACCATTAAATGGACAGTTCCGTGCGTCAACAGTAGAGGGCATCAGTGGATAGTTTGGCTCACGACTAATGAATCGCCTTACAACGCGAATGACAACACGCCTGTTTTTTCTCTATAATTACAATTCTTTATAATAGTAATTATAATATCATCAGTGTGTTATTGTTTTTCTTGTTTTTGTCCTCTAATCCTCTTGAGTCCTTCCTTTTTAAACCGATTCAGCTCATTCCGGACAGATCTGCTATCTATTCAGATTTTACAAAACAAATCCCATATTTTAACAAATCCCAATATTCCACAGAACGTTCCCTACTGAAAATGAATGGGCAATTTTTCAAACTTTCACAATTCCTACTTTTTTAAACGGATTCAAACCATTCTACCATGACAAAATTCCAAACATCCAGGACTTCAAACTAACAATTTTCCACATTCCAAAAATTCCAACTTTTTCTGACATTTACACTTTTCCATAACACAAATTTCTTGTGATTTTAATTACTCTACTTCACAATGTTTCGACCAATTCTAACTATTCCATATCATTCCGCACTATTTACACATTAAGGCTACCTGTTTTTCCCAGTTTTTGACATTCCCATTTTTCTGGAATGCTGAATGCTTTTGATCTTATTTGAGTTATAACAACTTCCACATTTCTCAACCAATTCCAATCATTCCACCATCAAATAATTCATTAATTTCATGACATTTGGGCTATTATCCACATCACGGCAATTCCCACTTTTCCCAGCATTTCTATTTTTCCAGAATGCTGAATGCTTTTGATTGAAAAAGTTTTAACTACTTCCATATTTCTTAACACATTCAAATCACTCCAACGTCAAACCACTGAACTAATTCAGGATGTTGTCAAAGCAATTCCCACATTTCCCAACAATCCTACTAATCCAGAATGATGAATGACTTTGATCTAAAGACTTCTAACCACTGCTACTTTTCTCAAACCATTTAACACATTCAGGCTACCTCACTAAAAATTCTCATTTTTTAAATTGTTAATTTTTTTGTCCTCCAACTCCTTCTCCTCCTTTTTCGCGCTATCTTGCTGTCGTTGAGCCAGTCGTCTTGTGCCTTTCGTGGTCATTTTTAGTTTTGCCACTTTGTCCCTTCATTCCGCTCACGCTTTCACACGCAATTTCGGATCCTCTAATTCACAGGTGTCAAACACAAAGCCCATGGGCCACTAATGGACCCGCCACAATGTTTTAAGTATTGCTTTTATCTGGGAATAATGTGTCAATAATGCAATTCAGCCTTTTCTTTCTCAAAGTTTTTGTTCTTCATTCTGACAGAAAAATATTCTGAAATTTAACATTATGTGACATGAACAAGATATTGAGAGCATTTCTTTGATATCACAAACAAATACTTGAATGTATGCTTGTCGTCCTTGACTTTCACTTCACTCCTCATTTCTAGGCAAGCTATGTATCGATTCTTTTAATCAAATGCACGGGCAATTGTGTAATAATATCATGAGGTTATATTCATATTTAGCCATCCATCCATTGATATGTGCTTGCAGCCATCTAACTCTAAGCCTGCACTTCTTCAACAATGAAAGTACCTACACTGTCCCAGTCCACAGTGTACTCCAGCGTGCTGAAAGCCTGCTTGAGAAGGCTCCTTCATACCTAGTGCAAACAAGCAGTACACTACATGTCCAAGTATGCACAAGTATTCAAATACATGTTAAGCTCATAACATTCTAAAGGGAAGGTGTATAACAGCTCAGCTATAGTCGTGGTCTCAATGAATACAAGGGAAGAGATTACAGTTAAGCCGCACGGTGGGTAGCATGTAGGCCTCACAGTCAGGAGGTTCATGGTTCGAATCTCCGTTAGCAATCTCTGTGAAGTTTGCATGTTCTCCCCGTGCGTGCATGGGTTTTCTCCAGATACTCCGGTTTCCTCCCACATTCCAAAAAACATGCATGTTAGGTTAATTGATGACTCTAAATTGTCCATTAGTGTAAATGTGAGTGTGAATGTTTGTTTGTCTGCCCTGCGATTGGGTGTTCCCCGCCTCCCGCCAAAAGTCAGGTGAGATAGGCTCCAGCATACCCTCGACCCTAGTGTACCTAGTGACCCTAGTGGTATAGAAAATGGATGGATGGATGGAGATTACAGTTAGGTAAATACACACATCTACCAATGCCAAAAAAAGGTAATTATTTCTCATTAAACATGTAACATTGACCATTATTTACAGAGGAGTGCAGCAAAGCATGATAGAAAACAGCATGTTGACTGTGGAATTTTTTAACGGACAAAAAATGAGTTGGGAAATAGTGAAATAGTTTAGCTCAGCTCGTAGAAAATATTTCCTTTCCCAGCCCAAAGTCACCAAGAGTCCAGAGTTCAGCTGAGTTTCCAAGCTACTCTTTCTTCCATGTTATGTTTGAGCATATTTCAGTCCAGCTTCAGCTTTCATATTCAATCTGCATTTCGACTTTTGCATGTTTTCAAAGCACTTAAGTTTCGCTTCAGCTCTTCGGCATACACGCGCAATGTTATTCATTTTTATTTCTTCAGAACACATGCTGTTAAACTCACTTAGGGTATTTTGTCACGTGGTTTCTATGGATTTAGAAGAGAATTAAATGAACTGCTTTCTGGGTGAATGGTGACTAATAGTAATGATATTCAGTAGTAGTTTTAAAAAGACTTTGATGACAAAGTATCACTCGAGTCATGTGACTTGTACTTGCAGGCGCGTGATGAGCGACGCGACTGTGGAGCACGATGGCGACACGCTGGAACCGGCCGAGTCGGACATGCTAACGCAGGCCAGCGACGACGAAGTCATACTGCACTGCCCCCCCAACGGTGCGTCACCCTCTTCGCCCTCACCTTTATGTCTGCTGACCGCATTGTGTGCGTGTTTGTGCGGCCACATAGATGACAACTGTGAGCCACTTGCCAAAAAAGTGTGTGTCGCCCCGGAGGACTCTGACTTGTCCTTCTCTGTCGTCACGCTACCTAGTGAGTGAACATTTATTATTACATGACTTGTCTGCTAAATTGATGTTGTCCTGCTGCGTCCTCAGTGGCGGATGACCACGAGCACTTTGAGGTCACCATGACAACCACAGCGGCAGACGACCTCTCTCGGGAGGGCGTGACTCACATTCAGGTAGGTTCTGCGTTCAATGACTTGTAAGTCATAGTGGACTCACAGATGAGTGCCTGCGCAGGTCCTGCGTGAGGATGACATCTCTGTGTCGGCCAATGAGAAGGCAGAGGTGTCGGCCGTCAGTCAGGCGTGGTTCACCACCAAAGAAGACAAAGACACTCTGGCCAACAAAGGTCAGGACGGCCTTTTGACGTGTAAACATTGATAAGGTGAGCTAGTATCTTTGCTTTGCGGCCAGGTCACAAGTGGAAACAAGGGATGTGGTCCAAAGAGGAGATTGACGTTCTCATGAGCAACATCGAGCAGTACGTCAAGGTGGGTTTGATCATTTAATGCAAAAGACCCCAGAGACTAACGTGTGTGTATTCATCAGGCTCGAGGCATCGAGGACCCAGCTGAGATAATCTTTGAGATGTCCAAAGAAGAGAGGAAAGACTTCTACCGCTCGGTGGCACTGGGCCTCAACAGGCCGCTCTTCGCCGTCTACCGGCGAGTTCTACGAATGTACGACAATCGCAACCACGTTGGCAAGTGAGTGAGGAAGATGAGGGCATCAGCATGACGACGGCAATGAAGGTGTGCACTAACAAGAGGCGTGTGCATGTGTCATCATCAGGTACACCCCAGGAGAGATTGAGAAGTTAAAAGCGTGAGTGCCTCTTTTATCCTCCTCCGGGTTTCGCATAATCCCCATGGTCACATGCAAAGTTCTCTTCAAGCTGCACACGTGCACAACAAATCCACAACATGCAATTCAACGTGAACCGTAAATGGCATAAACACTTCATGTATTCTGTAGCATTTTGCAATGCAACTCAGTGACAGGAAACAACAAGCGGTAACAACATACAGTGTAACACAATGTCCAACACAGTACAGCCAATGTTAAGATCCTGTTTGCACATTATTTACTTCCGCAGCCAATCAATTCCTTAACATGGCGTTACATAGTACATGCTGCTGTTTTGCAGGATAGCTTCTCGCTAATGCTGCGGAGTTAGGAGAGCTAAATGGTGCTTGTCAACCCGTATTATGTCGAAACGAAAAGGCAGCACCATTAACATACATCACTTCCTCATGCAACACATTACTTTTTCTTTACGCTTAAGTCGAGACTGAAAACGCACCACTTTCCCATGGCTTTCAGCACTAGCCAAGCAGAGTGCATCATGCACTTTTCTTTTATGCTATTGTAAGTCTTGAAATGGTGATACTGCGGAGCATTTTGGTCAACCGAGGTTGTTTTTAAATGTGCTATACAAGTAAACTTGAATCGAATTACAAAATAAGGACCTGAACATTGGTCACTTGTTGTTCAGGCTGAGGGATTGCCATGGAAATGACTGGGCTGCCATTGGCGCCGTGCTTGGTCGCAGTGCTTCCTCAGTCAAGGACCGCTGTCGCTTGATGAAGGACACGTGCAACACAGGTATGCCGCCGCCATCCTGAAATGTTTGAAAACTAATGATTGTTATTCTGTTGTGTGGCACAGTGACACCCCCTTTATCTTGCCTCAAAACAACAGCTGAAGCAAATGTGTTTATTTTTCTCAAGCTGCTGTAAACAGTGATTTAGTTGATTAATTCCTCAGTGGCTGTGCTCAGGGAAGTGGAGCGAGGAGGAGGAACGCCGTCTGGCTGAGGTGGTGTACGACATGGCAGGCGTGTCTCCGGGCTCGGCGGTCACGAGAGGCGTGTCCTGGGCGTCGGTGGCCAATCAGGTGGGCACGCGCTCGGAGAAACAGTGTCGTTCCAAATGGCTTAACTACCTCAACTGGAAGCACAGCGGCGGCACGGAGTGGACCAAAGACGACGACCTCAACCTCACACGAAGGTGAGGAGCGCACACATGCAAACATGCACGTACACACGGCTCTGTATGTCTATCAGGATTTTGGAGCTGGAAGTGGAAGATGAGAATGACATTAATTGGGAGGAGCTTTCCGGGGGGTGGAGCAGCGTCCGCTCGCCTCAGTGGCTACGATCCAAATGGTGGAGCATCAAGAGACAAGTAGCCAATCACAAGAAGATCCCCTTTAATGGTAGGCACAAGAACACAATTGATGTTTCTCCTAGTCATTGCTGAAATCACATGTGTGTGTGCAGTCTTACTCAAGGCCCTCCACGAGGTCATGGCATCCTCGCAGGCGTCGAGTGGCTCATGTAGCCCCTCCCTCCAGATCCGTCTAAGCCGACTGGAGGAGAGTGGCACTGGCCCCACCCCTGGTTCTGTGGCGGCGCTGCAGATTCCCATGCAGATCCCGCTGCAAATTACACACCTCGGTGAGGCTCACCACCAGGTTTACCCAGAACCCCGCAACTCCAAACGCTGACCTGAGTTGTTTTGTTCTGCTCCTCAGACTCTACAATGGCCAGCGGCGATGGCGACGCCATCACACTGAGCGGTGGCGCTCTGCAGGCCTTTGAGATCCTGCCGGTAAGCGCAATTTCACAACTGATGATGGTAATGATGATGATGTTTGCTGTCAGTCTTTCCAGCTGCAGCCCACAAGCACGCCGGGTACATACTTTCTACAGACCACATCCAATCAAGGCCTGCCCCTCAGCTTAGCCAATAGTGGCACCGTTACCTTGACAACCAGCTCCTCCTCAACATCCCATGAACAAATTATCCTCCACAGCTTGGCGGTCCGTCCCCATTCTGTTTGCAGATGTTTTCTGTGCACGATTAGAGCGTTTTAATGGTTCACATCGTTTGTGCAGACCGATAGCCTCTGCTCCAGCGATGGTGTCATCATCCAGACAGTCACCTCTGACTCTACCCCCTCAGATCCTCTCACCCAAACAGAGCTGGTTGTAGAAACAGAGGAGCGCAGTCAGGAGGCTTCCCCTCTTCTGGAAGGTTCTGAAACGGTGGCGAGGGGAAGTGAGGGGACAATCACAGAGAACTTTACCGCCAAGGTGTGAACATTAAAAAAATGTTCATTCCATAAGCTGTCACATTTCAACGTCACATTTGTGTGCCATCAGGAACTGGTTTCCTCCTCAGTGGTGGATCCTGGGATACCAACTGGCGGCGCCATCCTGATTGTGTCTCCTACCAACATCAGCAGCACACTGACAGGTGATGCACGTATGACAAGTGATTGACAAATGAGCTCAACTAAAGATGTCTGTATCTTCAGATCCCATCTTGGAGAACCAGGAAGGTTCTGATTAGGACGGGCACGAGCATCACATCTGTCTTGACGTGAAGGTGCATTTTTAAAATTTCCAACAACGCAAAGAAGCGTCCACATGTTACATAGGATGTGTTTGGAATTATGTTGACTGTGCCAAAAAGAAATGCTGACTCAGTTCCATGTATTTATTCTGTAAAATATTAAAATAAAAAAAACGTGGCTTTGACAAAGTCGTAATGAGCTTGGTGGGGAATGGGGTTGTGTTTTTACACATGCGAACGTAAACTTAAAATATAAAGCTAACCTTTATCCAACGAATCCACCTTCTGCATCATGTTCATAGTTTTCTTTGGAGAAGAAGTGCTTTGTTCCATGGCAGGGCAGCAAGGTGTACTCTAATTAGAGAAGTTGGTGTTGAAAATGGGATCCTCTCATGAAAGACTGCTGTGTGATAGGCTCGCCATTATAGCAACTGACAACATGGTCCATCAGTGTTGTGTGGTGGTGTAACACGTGCACGTCCTTTTCAGTCCATGGAGAGGATTCATCACAGTCCGTTAGCGTCAGAGTGCACGTGGCCAGAAGGTGGCGGCGGTGATATGCCTGGTCCTCACCTGACGTTGTGGAAGTAGAGGTTGGCACACAGACACAGCAACACGATAGACGCCAGCTTGTAGTATATCAGATTGCGGAATTTGGGCTCTAGGTCGCCTTGGCGATACCAGAAGATCTGAGAAGAAAAGGCCAAAGTTGTGTTTTCAAAGCCTGGTCAAGTGTGTATGTGTGTGTGTGTGTACATGTACCAGCACTATGGCAGAGCCGCAGGCGAGCAAGATGCAAACAGCAAAGAAGATGTTGAGTGGCCGTGGAGGCAACGACGGGAAAACAAATGAGCTGATCACAGTCACCTGCATCGGAAACAATTTCATGACATCATGATCACATGGCCATTCACCGTATGGCCCGCCACAAATAGATTTGGCGCCACCTGTTTGCTCTCTTTCATAAACGCATTAACAATACATTTCCAGAGAATATGAACATGTTACAGGAGGCGTCAGTATTTTCAACTTAGCTACAGGCTAAAAAGTTACCAGCGTAACTTTTTTGTACGTTACAAATGACGTGTACTTACCAACACAATGAGTGAGGTAAATCCTCCCACTGCTAGGTTGATGATGCGATCCTGAGAGAAAAGACGTGATCATGTTTACACCTCACAATTGTGTACAAACTCAGAGGAACCTTCATAGAGAATGTGTGTAGTCACATGAGCATCCTACTCGTGCTGATGTCTCCCCAAACAGAGGTCTGTTGTCCAGGCCGCTGGTGCCGTACGTCCTGCTACTGAACTCATCCATGGCGTACACACACACTCAGCAGCGCCGCCTTCTGGAGGAGACCCTGTATTGCATGCTAGCCTGCTACCGATTGTTCGGCCAGGTCTCCATGCATAGCGTCAGGGGCCTAATGGGAGTGGGGAGCTGGCCAGGTGTCGCGTCTCCTTGGGTGGTGGGTTTGGGTACGAAGAACAAAAACATAAAAATGAAAACAAATGTGTTTATAAACACATGAACTTTCTTCAGTTGCTTTTTGTTCTTGTCGTTTTTTTAACGTCACAAACAAGATGGAGCCCCCTGTGAGCACTTTCAATTGGGTAAGCCGCACCCGCTGCTCCAGGTAAAGAGCAAGGCGTCCTTTCATGTCAGAGTTTGCATACTGATTAGGGTTGTCATGCAACACTCAGTTCACAAGACAAGACAATCGTACAAGAGCGAGATGAGATTTAAGCCCCATCCACACGAAGACGATCCGAGGCCTAAATGCATAAATGAACGCTAAATCCAAACGCCAAATCATCCACACAAAGCCAGCGTTTTCTAGGTCTGTAAACGAACACTTTTGAAAACCGGGTCTCAGAGTGGAAAGATTTAACGCCGTTTTTGCGGCTCTGTAGTTATGGCTTCGCCGTCTTCTGTGAAAACGCCTGTGTCATAGCTCAACCCATTTACAAACGCTCATACCCTAAAATTGCAAACACAATGGCGCCGTACATTGCTGTTTCTGTCCTGCCGTAGCTAGTGAGCCTGTTGTCACTATTGCAGCAAAATCTGCTTCATTTTCGAGAAGAACAACAAATGCCGGAAGACACAGCACATCACTTCTTTCTGGTATTATATTCCAGTGTGACTCGAAGCAACAGTTCCACTTAATTGTCGGTCCAGTTCGGCCACTCGTACTTGCAGCCAAGTTTTCTGTCTACAGGCCGTCTGCGCAACTGCGCATGCCCACTGTTTTGTTGGCTAAAGCTGATGATTATCGTCAGAATTCAGGAATTTTCTTTAACATTGCAAGTGTCATGATTTGCACTCTGCTTGGTCTGCTGCCCTCTGCTGTTTTCATGCAGCCCTGCAGAGAACTTCTCCATCCTGCTCGTCTGGCCAGCAACCTGCATCTCATCTGCAATTAGGCCTTCTTTAGCCATGTGGTCTTGATAGTCTGTAGTGATGGCAAAATTGAAACAAGTGTTTTGGTACCTACTGAAAACTAGACGGAACATGTGATTCGAAACACTGTGCCGTGGTCTGTATCAGAAGGGCGATGTCACGTGACTGTTCCATTTCGCGTTTCATTACACTTCAAACAGTTTTTGATTCGGCAAGTGAACATTGATCATGTTATCCGTTTTCTAAAATGCCTATTAAACAAATGCAAAATATATCCAACCTAAATATATACTCTGTGTAAAATAGAATTTTTCATGTCTTTGCCTGATTTGCTGTTGATACATCACCCTACATGCATACAAATAATATTATAAACCCAAACAAATCACAAACAGTAAAGAGACAAAAAGACACAAAAAATTGCAATTCAACTCCGCATAACAGTCTTTTGATTAAATGTGATATTCTAACAGGCAGCAATAAAGGACAAAACTGATTAATGTATGTAGGTCTAAACAAAGTACTTAAATCATCAAGTTATATTAAGAAATGATTATCTATTTCAAAAGGCAAATTTAAAAACAAACTAAGAATCAACAGCAAAGAGGTAACTAGGTTATTCATTGTTTTCTCTGTGATATTATTTCTCTCTCGTATGGCATCCATTACAATTATATACGATTGTTATATAGGATTGCTAATTGTGTAAATTAGGTGATGACAGACAGCCAATAGCTACTTTTCTTACTGGGGAGTTGTCAACAGTGCGCTACTGTTTTAATGTGATATTTCACAATTGGCCACCAGATGTCGCTGTGGGGAAATGTTTGGAACGTTCCAAAACACCGAATTTTTTTCTGAATCAATTGTTCCAAATGATTCGATCGGTTCAATGTTCCATTTCTGCTATCTGCCATCCTTGCCAACAGTCTGGCACAGACTGCTATTGTTGTTTCTACTTGGCCACCTTCTTGCAATCCCCTGCCATGT
The DNA here is from genome assembly GCA_024372805.1 of Oostethus manadensis. Taxonomy (NCBI): domain Eukaryota; kingdom Metazoa; phylum Chordata; class Actinopteri; order Syngnathiformes; family Syngnathidae; genus Oostethus; species Oostethus manadensis. Next base: position 4,563,824 of record QODF01000044.1, read on the forward strand.
TTGCTAGCTATTCTCGTCACCTTTATTTCCTGCTGTTTTACTGTAACTGTGGCACCTGGTGGAGGTCTGTGTTCTCTGAGTGGTTTTCTAGTTCATTTATTATTGTTCCATGTATCATGTCCATGTGTTTGTTTCTCAACAAGAAATGTTGTCACGTTTAATGTCACAAGTTCTTGTGATCATATTTATTTTTACATCTATTTGCATGTGAAAGAAATAAAAGTGAGAGTGATCCCTATTATTTATGCATCTATTTAAATAAAAGTGAGACAACAGTTAGAAAAGTGATTTGACTGCTTCCCCTTTCTTCACAACCACTGTGAGACTGCAAACAGGAAGCAAATCTGGCCTGTGCTGCAAATGCAACTTGCACATCTCCAACAGCTAAATGAATGCATGCACACACTCACACTTTGCAGCCTGTGATGTTTTCCTGAGCCTTTGTGGGTCATAAGGCAGCAGGAATAAAAGGAAAGCCCAGCAGAGCTTTGAGGGCACATAAGGGCTTCATTATGAAAACAGCATCTAATCGGCCTAAAGCTACATTCCTCATCAGACTTGCAGACTTGTGATGAACAAGGTTCCTTTGAGACAAAGCTAAGAAGAACCACGTTTGGGTTGCATGTGAGCCAGTGCTACAAAACATTTCCAGTCTTCCATACAAGGACTTAACACATAACTGCATTCGTCGTGCTATTAAGCATAAAGTGGAAGAATACAGCCTGATTTTGTAGCTGATGGTTTCTGTGGAGACCAGCACCAAACTGACATGCAAGTTTAGATGCAGACCATGTGATGAACACTATATCATGTCTGATGATTGATACTGGAAGATTGTAGCACTTCTAAGTGTCCAGTCACAAAGCTTAATGGCATGCCTGTAACGCTCACAGCCACCAGGGGGTGTCTTTGATTCGAGCGCCCAGGATTGCTACGATATGCTGTGATGTGATGCACCAAGCAGCAGTATTGATTCTCTTTCAGAAGCTGTGACACATACACACCTTGCTCGAAAAGACAAACATCTTGCTGGGTACTACATCCCTCAAGCTAACCCGCCACACGCAGACTAGAAATGAAACTGGACAGCCGCTAGCTTCACATGCTAACAAGAGCCTAACCGTGCCAAAGGGGCTAAGTCAACAACAAGAACTGACTTATGGACACGAGTGACAACATTTGGAAGGAAGCATCGCCGTGTTGTGGGAATAGAAATGTCCCAAGCGGGCCGAACACTTACCTTGTAAAGCGTACGTCGCCTGCGTTGGAAACAAAGTTTGGAGACACCAGGAGACCGGGTCGACGATAACTTAAAGGGGAGGAGCTTTGAGTCCTTAAAGGCGAGTGGATTTCAATGTGAGCCGACTGGGTGTCTTCTTCTTCTGTTATTTATTTGGCGGTTGGCAAGCAGCTTTTAGGTGTGCATTACCGCCACCTTCCGAATAAGAGTGTGGAACAGAATTTATTTTGTCCTATATGCTATTTATTAATCCCGTTGTCTTTAGGAATAAAAATATATATCTGTATAAAACATGCTTCGAGTCTAACTGTAATATATTGGCAATATTGTATCTTATCTCCTCTTGCTTAAATTTACTCTTCAACAGCCCTTTCTTCTGCTGATATTGCTTGCAATGTATGAAGACATGACTAATATTTTTAGCTACATTACAATAGTCACAAAAGCCTGTTTCACGTTTTCCTATCATTTTAAGTGTACTGTTAAGACCTGTATGGCCAATTCTCATTCTTGTTATGATGTCTTCTTCTTTTCTATTTCTGCTGGTCCTTCTTATTCGGTCCACTCTTTTTTGAACACTATACAGCTGCCTACTTTTTGAGTCTCTATCCCATGCTTCTTGCCATTTCTTTACAATCTTGTCCTTCACAACTGCCTTAATCACAGCTTTACTGTATTTTATATTTACCTCTATTTGTGCTCTCCTTGTTGCTGTCTTTGCATATGTATTTGCCAATTCGTTGGCACCCATAATAGCGTCATAATTATCCCTGCCTTCTTTATTCTACTAATCGTCTGAATTATCTCATAATGATATCTTGTCTTGACTCTGAGTTCATATTTTTAATGCTGACAGGAGCACTACTGGAATCTGAAGCTACAACAACTGATACCGGTTTAACCACTTCCACCCATTGAAGAGCTAGCCAAATGGCCATCAGCTCTCCAGTGTACACTGAAAATTATCATTTATTTACTCTATAATTGACTGCAACATTTAAGTCAGGAATAACAAAGGCCGCCCCTACTGCTTTAGCTTCATTTTTTGACGCATCAGTAAATATCTGGATTTGATCTCCATATTTGGCTTGTGTGTATCGACTAACGTCTTTCTTATCAATGTTGTTAATCTGATTATATTTTAATAAACACATATCTACATCAGCCTCCTCAAAAGACCATGGTGGAACGACTGGAAAGGGAACAGTAGGGGACACTAACATCTCTTCGATAGCCACATCTTTCACTAGCCTATTTATCGTCCACGCAAACCCTGTTTGATTTTTTTCCCTCTCCTGACATTTCTCCAAAACCCTTTTTGTTGGATGATTCTGCTGATGTCCTTTCAAGTTTGCCCAATACCCCAACGATATTTACTCCCTTCTTAACTGAAGCGGCATCTCATTCATTTCCACCAGTAATGCCGCAATTGGAATAGATCTAAAAGCACCACTGCTCAACCGCAACGCCTGATACTGTATTGCATCGAGTTTCCTCAGTGTTGTCTTTGATGCAGACCCATACACTACACAGCCGTAGTCAATTACTGATCTTATAAGCCTTATATACAATTTCTTTTTCAATTTCAAAAGGGCATAGTTTAGCTCGGTTATTGAGAATGGGATATTGATTAAATAAACATCACCTTGACTATTATCATGCATAGCCCCTATATTATTCTTCATGGTAATCCCCCTCTGTCTTACTTCTTGCTCATTTAGATTATCTGTACTGTGCACCTTAGCAAAAGTCCTGACTAACAACTCTGCCTTCTCAGCATTTTCTGTTGCACTCCTATCCCCATCTGCCATTATTGGGAGACCAACCTCCCTCCGATTTCCACTCATTATTTTAATCATTTTCCAAATTGTATCTAAAGGTGTATTTCTCCCAACTGTATCACAATACTCTTCCCAATATTCTTTTTTGTCTTTTTAATTTTCCTTCGGGCTACACCCTGCAACCGTTTATACTCAATTAAATGTTCAAAATTGTGGGATTTCTTCAACATCTTAAACGCCCTATTCTTATCTTTAACTGCTTTTGAGCATTCATCTGTCCACCATGGGACGATGCATCTCTTTGTACAACCCTTAATCTTTGGTATTGATACCTGTGCTGCTTCTAACATAGCCTTACCTATCTCTGCACTAAGTTCATTAACCCCTTTTTCAAATTTAACATGTTGTAGTTTTTCTTCTGCAATAGCCGAGAACTTGCACCAATCGGCTTTTTTAAAATTCCATCTTTCTGTATTTGTTCCCTTTTTACCACCCCTTTCAAGTGCCACCTCTATAAATATTGCATAATGATCACTTCCTATTGTACTCTGCCTAAACACCTTCCAATTAACCCTTCCTGCTAAATTTTGTGACACTAGAGTCAGGTCTAAAGCTGATTCTGTTCCTTTGGTCAAATTGACTCTTGTTCCCATCCCATCATTTAAGCAGACCAATTCCTTTTCATCTAAAATCTCTTCTATAACCTCTCCATTACTATCATTCTCCTGTCCCCATAAAGTGCTATGTGCATTAAAGTCCCCACACCATATAACATGTTCACCCCAACGCTCCACCATAGCTTCTAATTTAGCTTTCTCCAACCTTTTACATGGATTATAAAAATTTGTCAATGTTATGCTTGTCTTCCTTACCCATACCTCAACTACTACTGCCTGTAAATCTTGTATTATACTTAAATGTCTATATCTTAATCCTTATTTAATAAAAATAGCACAACCTCCTCCCTTCCCACAGTGCCTATCTTGGCGTACTGTTATATACCCTGCTATAATAAACTCCAAACTAGGCTTCAGCGATGTCTCTTGCACACAAATTACATCTGGTTTGTCCTTTAATCCATTAATAAAACCTTTAAATTCTTGTCTATTCGAAATTAAACTTCTTGCGTTCCATTGCACAACAAACATCACAACCTTTGGCGGGGTGTGATCTCAACTGGCGTCTCCTCCTGGCTTAATTCTGATTGGATTTTTTCCCACGATAAATCATTCATGGTAAAGAACTTTGCTGCTGCCTTTACTACAATTTTAATTTTATCTGTTTTTGTTTTTACCTGCTCTGTACAGTTAATCACATAAGTCATAAACAGCACTAGTTTATCCACTGAAACTCCTATCTCTAATTAATGAGGATGCTGAACTGCTGCTACCGTCCTTACCTTATCTATGTGTGTTGCTTGTTGTCCGCCATGCCTACTATGTATTTTAACCGCTTCTGAATATGACACCTTATGCTCTGTTCTCACCTGTTGAATTTCAGTTGCCTGTTTTCTAACTGGGCACCCACCGTAAGCTGCAGTATGGCCCTCCCCACAGTTACAACACTTGACCTTAATATTTACATCACACTCCCCATAAGAGTGTTGCCCTCCACATCTTCCACACCTCTGTTTGCTCTTACGTGCACCAGCAATGTGTCCGTAACGCTGACACTTATAACATCTTGGAGGAGGTGGTACAAATGGCCTTACACTAAAGCTCAGAAATCCAATCATAACTCTCGTGGGCAACTTATCATCTTTAAATGTTAACAAGATACTTTCACTTTCCACCCTACGCCCCTCACAAAATGCTTGGAGACGTTTAGCTGCCAAAATATTGCCACCAGTCATCTGCTTTTTTAACTCCTCAAGATTTTCTCCCACAGGGATAGGGGAAATCACCCCTCTTGCTCCTCGCATTTCCCCAACCCTTTTCCTTTCTGCCACTGCAACTTTACATATATATTTCATCTTCATTGCTTTATTCATTTGCTCCGCGTCAGTACATTTGACGAGTAAACACCCATCCCACAACACCTTTGCCAGTTCTATTTCCCCAATTGAATGTTTTAGATATGTAGTCAGACCGATTGGGCTGACCATTTTTAGATCATGTCCTTCTTTAAACTTAAATAGGATTTTGAACTCTTCTTTATGCTGCAGCACTTTCTTCCTTACCGTTGCACCGATTCCCTCGTCTTCTAATGCCCTTTTGCTACGCCCCGACAAACTCCCACCGCTTTTCCTTCCTCCTCCCCCTGGTAATCCATTACCTACATCCATGTCGCCCATCTCATCATCCTCCGAATACTCCCCCTCATTAACTATCATTTTGCTCCATTCACTATTCAGTTTATGCCAAACCGTCATCCTGTTCTCAGCCACCCACCGCGTCGTTCATCACGACGCCTGCGACTCACTCTGTTAGTCAAATCTGCCCACTATATACTTTTTTAAATGTAAAGCACACTAACTACCTCGTACTGACTGGGTGTCTTGTTGTTCTTGTTTTGTTTTTATTGGCGGTTGGCAAGCAACCCATGGTGAGCATTACCGCCACCTTCTGAAATAATAAATGAATGTAGTGTATGCGTAATGCAGTGAAGACGACAAAATGCAAAACAAGGCATTTAAGACTTCATGCTCACTTTAGTTTTTGCCACTCCCTAAATGTTACATGTCACTTATTAAACTGCATTTACAATGCATGGGATTTGTTGTTAGAAAGGTTGTATTGTAATTGTCAGACTGTGACATATTGTGAATGAGGTCAACTAAATTGGCGTGGATAGTTTGTCCGGGAAAAGTGTGTCCGGTGAGTCCGTCACATGAGGACAACGTGACAACAGCAAAAAGCGAGAACACGTTCCATAATCCATATGCAAATAAAGGAGTCATTGATAGGGCCCTTTATTACTTCGTATCTTGCACTTCAATGAAGCCAAAATAACATTAGAGAGAGATTATGAAAGTTTATTAATAAAAGAAGAGTTTGACTTTGCACATGTCGCCATTGTGACACTCTTTTTTCTGGCTGTAGTACAGTGGTTCTCAAATATTGGGGCCGGTCCCCCTGGGGGTTCACAGTGGACTGTCAGTGGGGCGCAAAATGCAGCCCCCGAAAGAAGTACTTTCAATGTTAGTGTGAACCTGCCAATATGTCCAAATGTATCATACTCAACATGCCATTTGACTCTTGAATACATTTCACAACGCTCCATTTTGTTGCATTTTCCAGGTTTCCATTTCAAATTAAGTATTTCAAATGGGGATGTTTCTCCTGTTTCTTTGTTGGCTAGTGCGTTCCTTATGTCATGCTATAATTTGATTATTGCATCCATTGTGGATCTTCCCTTTGTAGCAGGGCTACCACGAACACTTTTCATTATTATCGCCATGATTTTATATCCAAAAAAAGTTTGGCAAACACTTAGTTATTCTATTTCATTTCACTTAATAAAAATGGGATATTCAAATAATCAATCTTTCCTTCTCTACTTTCTAAGAGATGTTGTTTCCTCTCTTTTTTTCCCTCTCCTCATGCGTTACCTTTTCACACTCATGCACTTTGTCTATTACCCCTATCATCATTGCCACTCTCTCTCCATTTTTTAGAACCAGGTAATTTCAACAATGGTTGCACACCACTCATCTTCTCCATATTTTATTTATAGAAGTTCCACAATACCTCTCCCAATAACATTTTCTTATTACGTTCATTACCTTTGTCTGCTCCCTTTTATACTCCATATACTTATTAAAACTCATACTTTTCTTGAACTCTTTCAAAATGTTGTTTCTACTCTTTACTCCATGTGCACAACCCATCGTTCACCAAGGGACTAACTTATCCTTTCTACTTGCGGTATACTTGGTATAGAGGTTTTGCCAGCTTTCACTATAGCCATACTGGCATTTTTGTTTATTATTTCAATACCCTCGATCTCAATATTACTCATACCCCTGTCACTCAAAAAAGTAAACATTTCCCCATCAGCTTTGTCTAGCACCTATTGCTCTGTACATTTCATTGAACTGTTATCAATTGAAAATGTAAACGGGTAGTTGTTTCTTCCTATTGTTGTATGCTTTACGACCTCCCCTATGGGACACCGAAATCCTAACTTTAAATTTTTTTTTTAACGTGGCCGACATTTTTTTTATGTGGTCCTAATACGACGTCGTAAGTTTATTTGTAGTTCTAAACGTAATTTTTTCACTCTCGTTTTTTTTCCGACGAGGTTATGCAAACAATATGCAAATTAGATTGTGGCGTCATTCGGCGACTTCTTCGACAGCCAATAGATGCTAATCTTACTGAAATGTTGGTTAGAGTGCTTGATGGGCGGGACAGACAAATAACAAAAAATGTCAACATAAACAGGTTCTTAGTTCTCCAACGCAGAATCTTTAAAAGACGAGCTCAAATATGAGCTCCTTTGCAGGACGGATGAAAGAATATCCAACCATTTCTTTGGACCGCTTCGACCATGAGAATTTACACGCGCGTGCCTATTTTCTGTCGCACTGTCACAAAGGTAAGCTAGCCTGTTAGCATGCTAGTTCCTCGCTGCTGATGCTGCTGATATTTCTAGCATTTAGCTTGCTGTCAAATAAACTCATTTATGCTTCTCACTAGATCACATGAGAGGAATTAAAGCACCGAAGCTGAAGCGACGGCTGCAGTCCAGGTGACGTCAGATGAGTTAAAATAATACGTTCTCAATATAATTGATATTACAGTAGTGCGTAAATAGAACATCGATGTTTGTAATTTATAGTTAAACCAGCGTCATTAGTTTACTCTTCAAATTGGGACGTTATTTGTTGGTTTTGTGTTACTTGGCAGCCGCAAAGTCAGACTTTACTGCTCGTTTGTGACGAAAGAGCTGCTGTTGAGCAGCCCCAAGTATCATTTCTGGGAGGACTTCATTGTGAGTTGTCTTTCACACGTATTTCAAATAGGATTATTATCTTTATTATTGTAGTCAGGTATGACTGCTGCTTGCTTTCAGGTTCCCTTAGAACTGGAGAGCCCAACTCAGATTTCTCTGGTGGATGAGGCGTCGGGAGAGGTGACCGCTGACACTTCGCTCTTTGTGATGTGTTCGATGAAGAATGAATGCGTGTGTGTTTGCAGAGCGAAGAGATTGTGGTCACGCTGCTTCCCGCTGGTCACTGTCCGGGCTCGGTCATGTAAGCCAGACTCATTAAGCTGATGGTCAAGGTGATGTGAAATAGTCGGTAATAGCAATGTGTACGCAGGTTCTTGTTTGAAGGTTACAGGGGGAACGTGTTGTACACAGGAGACTTCAGGTTGGGTGTTGGAGATGTGTCAAGGATGGAACATCTGCACTCAGGCAGCCGGTAAGTCACAAACTTCCTCCTGCTCACATGTGTTTATTGGGGGGAGCAGCTGTATCTTCTTCCGCAACAGGCAGCAGTCACGTGACTCATTCCAAACATCTTTACTGCACAGTGTGAAGGACATTCAGAGTGTTTATGTAGACTCCACCTTCTTTGACCCTCGCTTCTACCAGATTCCTTCTCGGGTATGTCCACAAAGAGTATAATAAAGAAATACAGTCAAACCTCGCTTCACAAACTTAAATTGTTCTGAGGCCAAGGTCATTTTTCCCATTTGAATGAATGGAAATATTAGTAATCCGTTGCAATCCCAAAACCAAGTAATGTTTATCTTGGTTTTATAAATCAAACGAAACACATTAAAACACACTACACATCATAACATTTTAATACTGTACCGTCATCCTTTTTTTATGTCAGTTAACCGGTTACAAACCCGACCGTGATAAGTGAATTTCCACCAGGCAGGATTCCTTATTTATAAGTGGAATATTTTGGTAGAGCATAGAAAACCTGTTATGGTTTTAACACTATTAGAGCCCTCTGGACATGAAATAACAGCCTTAAAGTCACCTTTACCCAATATAGTAGACATAATAAGGAAAAAATAAGACATACAGTAATATAGACACATTTTAGCATTGGGAGAGTTTCTTCTTATTGTTGTTTTACTTCCGGGTCTTCATGCGGCGGTGATTATAACATAGCGTTCTCTTCTGACGTCCTTTCAAGTTTTATTAACTGTGTAATGGATTCACAAAAACTATGCCTGTCATGACAAAAAATTTTGCTGCACAATAATTGCCCTACACATTTTATTTTGAAAATGGATATTTTTGACATGTATTTAAGTCATATTTTTCTTCATTGTATGGCACAATAATCAGAGTATATCGTATCAAAAGCAATAATCATTTTAAAATTTTGTATTTAAAATTTTAATTGGAATTTTTAAGAGCTTTTACGTAAATTAAACAGAAAACATAATAAACAAACAAAAAAAACACTCAATGAAAATAAAATGGACTCTCAGTCTTTGTACTTAAATTGTACTTAAATAAAAATTGTTTTTGGTCATAACCAAAAACACTAAAAAAAGATCCTGTCTCTTAGTAGTTCTAAGAGGACCTATTACACAAATTTTCGGGCCTTTGCATAGTCTTCTGGACTCATATAGAATATACATGATAACCAGCACAGAAAGATTTTTAGATCTTCCAGACTCTGCGGCTTTTCCTGCAGTATTTCCTTGGGTTTCCTGCCTTGCGCCAAAATGGTTTTTGTAATTTACTCAACCCTCGACCCTCCTTGTGTTACACCACCCGAGCCCACTTTGCTCTGATTGCTCACGCTCCTAAGCACTCCAGAGGACATCCGGACAGCTGCCGAACCCCACTTCCTAATTCTGGCGATAAAGGGGTTGATAATAAACGTTGATTTTTTGTTTTTAATGACGGCTTGTAACAGCTCTGAGCAGCTAATTTGCATGCATGCAGGTAACACTCCCTCCGTTTCCTGTATGCACACTCTATAATGCTACACACACAATCACTTTTGTCTTATTACTTACACAAAATAAACACAGTCAGGACACTGATACATTCTTACTTACAGATTGCTCTTCTGACTCTTCAACATGGCAAATTAACGTTGCAAAAGCGTCGGACTTCAGCAGCAGTTTGGCGGAGAGTCCGGCTTTGTATTCCCTCACGCCTGAACAAACATTTCCTGGGAGCCACTGCTCAACATTGCCCATACAAGGAAGTCTGGGTTTTGTGATGTCATTGAAACTGGGTGTTGACAAAAACTCTTTGAAACACAGCATGAAGCCATCCAAATCTTCCAAACTGCTTTAAGGGCTCACTTTTCATTTGCATTGTTTAACATGACAATACAACAATGTAACAACATTTATAAAGCAGGTCCAAAAAGAGAAAAAAGAATAAGGTCCCCTTTAATAAAAAAAACATTCCAACAAAAACCACACACACAAACACTTATGTAGTGTATTGTTAATGTAGGGGGTGATATTTGAGGTTGTCCACATATTGTTTGTGTGGTGGCAGAGTAAACTGCAACGTTTCTCGTTTCTTCTCTCACTGGGTCATACAGTTGACGAATTGCTGTTTGTGACATGTTCATGTAACTTCTTCCTTCTTCTCCCAGCCAATTCCTACTGTCTGTCAAACATTTCCCCAAATGTCGGCTTTTCAACCGTCTTCAAAGGTTGTGGGTTTTTTTCCATAGTAACGAGCAACACTGTGAGTGTGCACCATTTTGTTTTGTTTTGTTTATATATTTACTTTGCTGACCAAACGCCTCAGGAGGCATTGACTGTCGGGACGAAGGCTTTGCTGCAGCCGTTAGCGGCACTTCCAGCATGACTAATCCCTAATAACTATAGTTGTGAGGAGTGCTCTGGTCAAGGCTTTATGCTGCCGATACTGATCATCCATGAGTGGAATAATTCGATACAGATAACATCGATTAACTGTACATTTTTCAATGTATTTATGATGAGTGATATTGACCAAGGCCACCGCTAGACCATTCCAAAGGGTCCTGGCAAAAAGTTACTGTAAATTAGGGTAACTTTTTTTTCTTGTTCTTTGAAACCTGCGGCTTATATGTGGCTAAATTGTTACCTTATAACATTTCCTTTACTTTGCAGAACTACTACTAATTATTTAATTTCTGTGGCACTTGCGAATCAGTGAGAAAAAGGTAGCTCTTTTTTGGCAGGGGCCAATCACAAGCTATCAGTGCACTCAGCCCATCAACCCATTGGGACTCACAAGAGATCAGGTAGGTATAACAGTCGGACTCACAGTGTCATCCTGCCAATAACACCACATATATATACAGTATTCTATTGTTAGTTTATTGCTGTATTTGTAAAATGAAGTGGATTATCCTAGAATTCTACCGGTAAATGTAAGTAATTGATAAGCTTACGGTATTGTGTCTCTTTATTGTTTAGCTCAGGTCACCAGAAGTCAGTGACATGTGGGGGAAAAAAATCTAAAACTCCAGGCCACCAGTGACAGCTAGGCAAAGCGTGTAAAGAAAAGTGGAAGAGCAATAGGTTTGATAAGGGAGTGATCAAACACATTGACATGGATTGGTGTAACCTGTGTCAAGCTAATTGTCAGACAAAAACCTTTGAGTTTTACAGACCAGTGTTGATTCTTGTGGCAATACGGGACAAAGCCCCTCTTGTTAGCTCAATACAGGTGTTGGCAACCCTACGCGACACAGCTCACACGTGGGGTTTGCAGACGCAAATTTTTGTGATCGGCCTTGAAAGTCATTTATCGCCAATCACATGTTTTTTTACAGAAATAAACCAATACTAATCAATGGCCAATTGATCAAAGCACGTCTGATAGTCTTCCTTTTCCTCTGCTTATCCGGGTCCGGGGGCAGCAGGGAAGTCCAGGAGTCTTCTGAATCACTCTCTGTCTGGCTCGTCACCTAGAACCTGTTTGCCTTGGGAAACCCTATCAGGAGCATATAGCCCCCAACAAAATAGCTCCTGTACTTGCTCGGGCACTAAAACCCCTCCACCATGATAAGGTGGTGATTCACAGAGGAGCAGTAATTTGATAAGTTTTTTTTTCATGTTTAGAGAAAAAACAAACATATACTTGAGGAACGATGTTTACACTGGGCAAGAGAAAACACTTTGGTTTGCAAACTGAAGCTGATTGCTAAATTGCTCGTGAAGCAAGGTTTGACTGTAGTTCAATCAGAAACAGAAATTAGTGCTAACACACCTCATGTTTACTTGTCATCATATTCAGTCATCAATTGGAAAGTAGAAGATATGATTTGTTAAAAACCCAATGGCAAATTGAATATATCATTTTTGTTGTTGTAAGCTTTGGGAAATCTCAGGGAACCTTTGGAATAAATGATGATGGAAGAATTGGAAGGCTATTTTTTTTTTACCTTAGGAGGCCTGTCTGAAAGCTATTGTGCGTCTGGTGGGTGACTGGATTGCTAAGAGCAGCCATCATGTAGTGTGGTTGAACTGCAAGGCGGCCTACGGCTACGAATACTTATTCACCAAGTTGGGAGAGGAGTTCAACACGCGGGTAAACGCACACACATGTGAACTGGAGCACGTTTGTGCTATGTTGTCAGCGCTGTGCCTCACAATCTCCTCAGGTGCACGTAAACAGCTTGCTGATGTTTCGGAGGATGCCGGAGATCATAAGCTACATGACCACCGACCGCTGGACGCAGATTCATGCCTGTCGACCCCTCAAGGTCATGACCCCCTACCCCAGGCAGTGGTCATCTCCTCAGTGTCTTTATGGAGGTTTTGTTTGTGTTTGTGCAGAATGAGATGTATTTCAATGGAAACCGAACACCGTGTGGCTGCACAGCACCAGACGGAACACGACTACACGTGATGAGCATCAAACCATCGACCATGTGGTTTGGAGAGAGGACTCAGAAGACGAACGTCATCATCAGGTAACGCAGGCATCTAATTTTCATGTGCTTAGGTGACATCATTAACTTCTTATTGTTTGCAGATCAGGAAGCAGTTCCTTCCGAGCCTGTTTCAGCTTCCAATCGTCCTACTGCGAGGTGTGTTTACTTCCTGATGGAGGTCTTGTCACACCGTTAGAACCACTCTTCTTATCTTTCAGATCAAAGATTTCCTGTCCCACCTCCAGCCTATGCACATCTATCCTAACGTCATCCCACTGGGACGCACAGTCAGCGAGGTCACACAGATGTAAGTGGCTGTAAAGCGCTCACATGCTAAATGCTACATGTCTCCACACGGTGTTTCACACTGCTCTGCTGTCTCGGTGTGGTGGGTGGGAGTGCATGGGGGACGGGTGTGTGAGGGTTAGTGTGTGTGTACGTGTGCTCCTTATGTGTGCTCCCCCGACTCAGTCGGGGGGGGGGGGGGTCAGTTCAAAACGCACCTCTTTGGTAAAGCATGCCGTTAGAACTGACCCTTGGCATGCTGATATGTATCAGAGACAATTCTCTTGTTTGTCTCTTTGCTTCTTGGTCTAAGACTAAGACGTCTGGCTTGTTGGTCCATGTTTGCCTCTATTATCTTACATCTCACTCCGACCGGTCAACACAGACGGCCGCTCCACAGAGCCTGAGTTCTGTCCAAGCCAGGAGGAGTTTTTCCTTGCCTCTGTCGCTAAATCCCTGCTCATGTGGCGTTTCAGTTGGCTCTCTGTAATGTTTATGTGTGAAGTGCCATGAGGTGACTGCTGTTGCGATTTGGCGCTATACAAATACATCTGAATTGAATGACACACAAACTAGTTCACAAAAAAACGTTCATGATGTTTCCTGGGGGGTATTCCACAAAAGAGGCTCAACCAACCCAGGCTTTGTGCTTAAGATGCACAAACAGAATCAAACAGTACTGCAACAGTGATTATTGATTACTATGTCAAGACCGGTTCCAGGTTTTGTGCTTAGTGTGCTATCACATAAAAGGGAGACGTTTGATGTCATTTTATTGTACTTCCGGGTTTGTACATCGAGCCAGTGTATTTTACACAAGAAGAGCAAGTAATTATTATGGAGCATTATGAAGCGATCCCAAAAGACTATGACGAAATGCTAAAAGCAACACTGTCGCCGCCAATAGAGTGAGAGAGGTTTGCTGACAAAATAATGCTGAGCTTGTAAATGCTGAATTAGCTGTACCCTGCCAATCTAATTTATTGTGTGCTTGTTCCTCCAAATATTGTAATATACAAAGACAAAAAAGAAAAAAAATTAAAAAAAAAAAAATTAAAATTAACAAAAATAACAAATTAATAAAAATTAAAAATTGCATTTTATTTCTGGTGCTCACCTCAAAAAGTGAGCAAATGTAGTGTAATGTCTCATTGATAATCTATATCTCTTATAGAGAATTTCACCAGGGAATGCTAGCAATTCAGTGTGATCTCTCCTGTTGTAGTGCTGCCAAATTATTCTTGTTACCAGATCCACAGGGTTGTTAATAAATGCAGACACTCTCTCCAAGTGAGTTACACTGTGAAACAGCGGCGCTTTCATAGCCAATTTTAAGATCAAAGTCTGAACATAATTTGGTCAGGATAGACAGTAGTTTAGTCTACGTTAACATGTTAATATAGCCGCTTTGAAAGAGAGCTCCCTGTGCTATACAGGCAAGTCCGTCTTTACACCCAACAAAGCTTTCTAATTCAGTAAACTCACTTCACAGAATACCCCCCTGGACTCCATGTAAGTGTGTGCTGATATGAATCTACACGATATTGTACATCTAATAGAGTAACGTACTGTAGTTGCCGCTGTAGTACCCAGCATGCCTTACGGGCACTTAGTAAATACCAGTTAAATTAAGTTAGCACTTAGTAATTGTTTCCCACATATACACGTGAAAGCTGTTTTATTTTTTCCCAAACTCTGTTTTTTTGGTTTTCTTTTGGTTTGGTTTTGGAGTTCCATTTTTTAAATATTTTACACTTTATTTTACCCGCGTAGTGTGTGTGATTTTTGGGTTAGTGAATAAAAGGTCAGTTAAGTAAGTGGAAAAAATGTACATTTATTGATGCAATGCATTAATGGACAATTTAGCCCAGTAACTGAGGAATGGATGTAGCCTGCATGCTACCTTTTCTAATGGGATGTACACATTGCTACAAAATCTTCAACAAACTGTAAAGTCTGTGCTTGTGATTAAGGAAGATGTGGTCATTAATGCAATTCCAACTGGTTATGTAAGATATTGTTATGGCACACTTATTTTGTTTACAGTGAGACATGTGTCAAACGGCACTCTTATTTTGAAGGCCGGAAGGATGTTCTGCGTAAGAGAAAACGTCTTTACGGCTAACGAGCTAGGTGCAAAAATAAACCTGTTTGTCTTTTTTCGCTCCAAACCCGCACGCTGTCGTCAGACATTGTAAAACACTCCCCACATTAAAGCGGTAAAAGACAACACGGTGAAAATATAATCATTCAACCCGAGTCACGCACACAACTACACTAGCATGCTAGCTTCCATCACTAACGTGAATGGAAGAAAGCTAGCGGAAGCGAAGCTAAGAGGCGGTTACACTAACTTTCACCTGTGTTTGAAATTTCAACATTGAAGCTGACGGTTTAGTGTTTGTAATGAGATTTAGCCGTCCGCCGGGTAAATCATTCCACACACGAATGTTCCTTCTCCCCATTATGCCAATTTCTGCGAGATTCCAAACTTAACAGTAAATTCCCTTTTTATTGGCCAATTCCACTATTCTGTTAACACGGAAACCATAGGGGTTTAGGACCGTTACAGCCACGGCGTTGTCGCTGTTTTTGGTGGACATATTAGTCACATGGAGGGTCACCAAATGTGGAGATGTGATTGACAAGACAGAAGTGGAGGATAAGCTGTATAAAGTGTTTATTTCCCACTAACAACAAACAACAGCCACTGTACTATATTGTACTAACAACAATTACATGACCCGCAAACATAATTCTGTGGAAAAGTCTGACCTGTCACTATGAAATAACATAGCATTGAGTTTTTAAAAAATGATTTATGTTGTGACCTTCTTGAGCCACTTGATTGCATTTATTTGCATTTTGCTTTTTTTTTTTTTTTCAACTAAGAAATTTTTCATTGTTTTGTGACTATAGGTACAGTATTAGCGACAGTAGATACATTTTTATTAATTATAGAATTATTACTACTAGAATTCACTTATTTTATTTATGTTTTTAAATATCCAGTACAGGCCAAAAGTTTGGACACACACAACACAACTGATGGTCCCAACCCAATTAATAAGGCAAGGAATTCCACTAAGTAACCCTGACAAGGCACACCTGTAAATGGAAAACCATTTCAGTGGACTACTTCATGAAACTCATTGACAGGGTTTCCGCGGAGTCTTAAAAACTCTAAAATTTAAAAAACGATTTTTTTAGGACTTAAAAAGTCTTAAATTCGCTGTTCTAGGTCTTAAATACTTTTTCACAGGTCTTATTTTCCTGATGTCCGTGTAAAGCTAATTTTAATTCTATTTCTGTCTTTGTTGTTGCTTGGCTGATTTCGTGGTGTTGTAGTTTTTGTTTTTCTAGTCTAAGTATAATTCGCTGTATTACGACTACAAATGAGACCAACATGCAACAGCCAATCAGGTTTCTGTTATCGGCACGAATCACTCTCGGGAGTGTATGTTATCTCAGGTTTATGTTGTAACTATGGGGAAGTGCAGGTTTAGTGATACTTGGCTTGAAAAAACTGAATATAAGGAGTTGCTAACAATGCATTTGAAGCGTACTGTTTATTATGCAAGAAAGCAATTAAACTGGCAACATTAGGTGTACAAGCCCTATCCTCCAATGCAAAAAGTGAGAATCATCTGACTGCTGTGAAGGGTCTTAAGCAAATGACAGCCATCAGCCAATTCTGCCAAGCATCTGTTGGCTCTACGCTGCCGGGGCAAGGCCCAGACTGCAGCTCCGCAGCCGCCACCAGTGGGTAAATGTCTTATTTTGCCTTTTTATAGGTTTTATTCTTTTAAAATAATTAGGTTCAAGACAAAGAGTGGCTCAATAGACCCCAATGAAGCACAAAACAATGGATTTTGTTTTCCCTCGCCTGGACACGGGTCACCGGGGCCCCCCTCTGGAGCCAGGCCCAGAGGCGGAGCATGATGGCGAGCGTGTGATGGCCGTGCCTGCACCCATGGGGCCCTTTCGGGCACAGCCCGAAAAGGTAACCCCTTTTCCCCCCCTCCCATGAGCATACCGCTTGTGGGAGAGGCCAAAGAGGTCGGGTGCAAAGAGAGCTGGGTGGCGGCCGGAGGCAGAGGCCTTGGCGGTCCGATCCTCGGCTACAGAAGCTAGTTGTCGGTACGTGGAATGTCACCTCTCTGGCGGGGAAGGAGCCTGAACTGGTGCGTGAGGTGGAGAAATTCCGGCTAGATATAGTCAGACTCACCTCAACGCACAGCAAGAGCTCTGGAACCAGTCCTCTCGAGAGGGGCTGGACTTCATTCCACTCTGGTGTTGCCAGCAATGAGAGGCGACGGGCAGGTGTGGCAATTCTTGTTGCAATTCTTGTTGCAATTCTTGATCTTGTTCAATTCTTCTCCCGGCTCCAAGCCTGCGCGTTGGAGTTTAACCCAGTAAACGAGAGGGTAGTTTCCCTACGCATTCGGGTGGGGGGACGGGTCCTGACTGTTGTTTGCGCTTATGTGCCAAACAGCAGTTCAGAATACCCGCCCTTTTTGGAGTCCTTAGAGGAAGTACTAGAGAATGCTTCCTCGGGGGATTCCCTTGTTCTGCTGGGTGACTTCAAAGCTCATGTTGTCATGTTCACGAAAGTGAAACCTGGAGAGGTGTGATTGGGAGGAACGGCCCCCCTGATCTTAACCCAAGCGGTGTCTTGTTATTGGACTTCTGTGCTCGTCACGGATTGTCTATAACGAACACCATGTTCAAGCATAAGGTTGTCCACATGTGCACTTGGCACCACGACACCCTGGGCCGCAGTTCGATTATTGACTTTCTGGTTGTGTCGTCGAACTTGAGACCACATGTTTTGGACACTCGGGTGAGGAGAGGGGCGGAGCTGTCAATTTATCACCACCTTGTGGTGAGTTGGTTCCGATGGTGGGGGAGGATGCCAGTCAGACCTGGCAGACCCAAACGCATTGTGAGGGTCTGCTGGGTACGCATGGCAGAGCAAGAAGGAGTTTCAACTCCCACCTACGAGAGAGCTTGGACCATGTTCCGAGGGAGGCAGCGGACATTGAATCCGAGTGGGCGATGTTTCGTGCCTCCATTGTCGATGCGGCCAATCGTAGCTGTGGCCGTAAGGTGGTCGGTGCCTGGCGTGGCGGTAATCCCAGAACCCGTTGGTGGACACCAGCGGTGAGAGATGCCGTCAAGCTGAAGAAAAAGTCCTATCAGGCCGTCTTGGCCCATGGGACTCTGCAGGCAGCTGACAGGTACCGAAAGGCCAAGCGGTCTGCAGCTCTGGCGGTCGCTGAGGCAAAAACCCGGACATGGGAGGAGTCCGGAGAGTCCATGGAAAACGACTTCCAGATGGCTTCAAAGAGATTCGGGACCACCATCCGCCGTCTCAGGCGGGGGAAGCAGTGCACAGTCAACACCGTGTATGGTGGGGACGGTGTGCTGCTGAACTCGACTCGAGATGTTGTGGACCGGTGGAGGACATACATTGAAGACCTCCTCAATCCCACCGACACGCCTTCCAACATGGAATCAGTGCCTGGGGACTCTGAGTCGGGTTCGCCTATCTCTGGGGCTGAGGTCACCGAGGTGGTCAAAAAGCTCCTTAGTGGCAAGGCCTCGGTGGTGGATGAGATCCGCCCGGAGTTCCTTAAGGCCCTGGATGCTGTGAGCGTGTCTTGGTTGACACGACTCTGTAGAATTGCGTGGACGCCGGAGTCGGTGCCCCTGGACTGGAAGTCCTGGGTGGTGGTCCCGCTTTTCAAAAAGGGGGACCGGAGGGTGTATTCTAACTATCGCGGGATCACACTCCTCAGCTTTCCCGGTAAGGTCTATTTAGGGGTTCTGGAGAGGAGGATCCACCGGATAGTCGAATCTTGGATTCAGGAGGAGCAGTGTGGTTTTTGTCCTGGTCGTGGAACTGTGGACTAGCTCTATACTCTCGGCAGGGTCCTTGAGGGTGCATGGTAGTTTGCTGAACCAGTCTACATGTGTTTTGTGGACTTGGAGAAGGCATTCCACCGTGTTCCTCGGGGAATTCTGTGGGGAGTGCTCCGGGAATATGGGTTATCGGACCACCTAATCCAGGCGGTTCGTTCCCTGTATGACCGGCGTCAGTTTGGTTCGCATTGCTGGCAATAAGTCGGACCCGTTTCCAGTGAGGGTTGGACTCCGCCAGGGCTGCCCTTTGTCACAGATTCTGTTCACTACTTTCATGGACAGACTTTCTAGGCGCAGCCAGGGCGTCGAGAGGTTTCAGTTTCGTGGCCGCAGGATTCGATCTCTGCTTTTTGCAGATGATGTGGTCCTGTTGGCTTCATCAAGCAGTGACCTTCAACTCTCACTGGATCGGTTCGCAGCTGAGTGTGAAGCGGCTGGGATGAAAATCAGCACTTCCAAGTCCGAGTCCATGGATCTCGCCCGGGAAAGGGTGGAGGGCCATCTCCGGGTCCGGGATGAGGTCCTGCCTCAAGTGGAGGAGTTTAAGTACCTCGGGGTCTTGTTCACGAGTGAGGGAAGGATGGAACGCAAGATGGATAGGCGGATTGATGCAGCGTCTGCAGTGACGTGGACTCTGCACCGGTCTGTCGTGGTGAAGAGAGAGCTGAGCCAAAAGGCAAAGCTCTCAATTTACCGGTCGATCTACATTCCTACCCTCACCTATGGTCATGAGCTTTGGGTAGTGACCGAAAGGACAAGATTGCGGGTACAAGCGGCCGAAATGAATTTTCTCCGCAGGGTGGCTCGGCTCTCCCTTAGAGATAGGGTGAGAAGCACTGTCATCCGGGAGAGACTCGGAGTAGAACCGCTGCTCCTCTGCATTGAGAGGAGTCAGATGAGATGACTCGGGCATCTGGTTAGGATGCCTCCTGAACGTCCAACCGGTAGGAGGCCTCGTGGAAGACCCAGGACACGTTGGAGAGACTATGTCTCTCAGCTGGCCTGGGAACGCCTCGGCATCCGCTGGGAAGAGCTAGACGAAGTGGCTGGGGAGAGGGAAGTTTGGGCTTCTCTGCGTAGGTTGCTGCTCCCGCGACCCGACCTCAGATAAGCGGAAGAAAATGGATGGATGGATGGATGGATCTCATGCACAGGGCCAAAAGAGAAAGGCGGCAGAGGATTGCTTAAAGGAACTAAATAAAGGAGGAACACCTTAAAAACAGTTGCTGAAGGTCTTTGTAGAGATGCAGACAAATTTGCAGAGGAGGCTGAAGGCAAGGCTGACCGTAAGATGGCTAAGCTAATAACTAAGTCAAATGCTATAAGGAGGGCCATCAAGGAGAAATCAGCTGAGCTCAAGAACATTGAGGAGGATATTCTGGCCAAGAAAGAAGAGCTGAGGTTAATGTAGCACCCACACGCACACACACTACAGATTTGAGCTAAGCTGTCTGTATGTTGTTGTTGTTTTTGTATTTCAACAATTCATCTAACCTGTTTTCAGCACTGTTGCAATTAATATATGTAATTCTGCTTTTTTTGGTTTGTGTTTTTGATGCTGGGATATAGGTCTTAAATTTATTTCATATTGGTCTTAAAAAGGTCTTAAAAAGTCTTAAATTTGACATTATGAAACCTGCAGAAACCCTGCATTGAGAGAACACCAAGGGTTTGCAGGGCTATCAAAAAAAAAAACCATAAAATATGGTTTTACTATATAAGACATATTTAGTTATTTCACACTTTTTTGTTAAGTACATAATTCCACATGTGTTCATTCATAGCTTTGATAATCTAACATAGTAAATAGTCATTAAAAAGAGAAAACACATTGAATGAAAATACAGTTTGTGTCCAAACGTTTGGCCTGTACTGTACTTATTTTCCACTTTTGTGTCATGATTTTAAAATTATATTTTTACTTTACTATTTTGTCAATATATTTACAGTATTTTAAAATAACACATTTTAAAACTGTGAAACCGTTAAACTGTGACATTTCAAATCTCATACTGGTCCATGCCTAGTTGACAAGCAAGTTGTTGGTTGCACCTGAAGTGCTTATGACTATGCACTTACGTTTCCTTCTATTGGACAGAGCTGTAACTACACTCTGCGACAGCTCATTATAGTGTGAATATGAGCAAGGGTGAGCAGAAAGCGCCAAATCTTTGAGAGAAAAAAGTAACAGCAAGTCCATTTTTTTGTGGCGGCTTGCCACTGATAAATTAATGTATGGGAAACATTGACCCAGCATTAAGGTTGATGGTCTAAAGTGTCTTACCTTCCAACAGGCTCCAGCTGATGTGCAGGAAGCAGTCAGGGGAGGCGTTCACATACAAACCACTAGGGGTGCTCAAGCGCAGCGTGGCCATGACGCCAACTCGTGGTGAGACTTTAACCACCAGCCGGACAAACACAAAGGGGTGAATGTGGTCCCCGACACTCAGCTCCTTGTCCAATCAGATTCCGACAGTGATGACGGGCTCTTTGATGGGATGGATACGGCGCCAGTGAGGAAAAAGCTGGCACTGAGCAGCTGCATTGAAAATGGTGCATCCATGTTTTATCTTCTTGTTAGCACGCACATGCTAATTACTGTTAATTATTTGACAGATCCTAGTGCACATGCCACAGCGCCTCCTGCCTCCGAGGGGGACTCACTGCATCTGACACTCCTGCCGCCCAGCACGCACAGTCACATGAACAACTACATGGACTGCACAGAGTCCAATGACGACGATGAAGACGAGGCGAGTGATGAGGATGCGAGTTCCCAGCCAGAACCTGGCTCAGAACAGCCCCCCAAGTGGGAGGACTTTTTCACTGTTGAGATGCTACCTGACAGCCAGAATAGCCTCAACAGCCAATCACAGCCATGCTCTTTCCCAAGCTCCTCCCCCGCCAGCATTACAGGTTCTCAGACGCCAGAAGCGTTCAGCCAACAGGAAGAGAACCTGGATGACAACTTTAGTCTGGCTCTGTCCGCATCCTTGTCCGATCATTCCTCCCAGACCCAGGACCCCATCCCTCCTGACACCCTCATCGGTTCACAGAACACCAGCGGCATCCCATCGGAGCCGGAGGAGCTCCAAGAATCTCAGGCGTCGTCAGACTTTGACATTCCCTGCACCCCAGAGTCCAAGAGGCCATCCCCTGACGAACTGTCTCAGCTGTACAGGAAATTGGCGTCAGGAAAGGATGTGCTGCTGGACACAGTAAGTCTGGGTTCGAAGTGACAGGAAGTCATAGCATTTCTACTTGCTGTTTTCATTTGCGCTTGATTGCGATGAATTACAAATGAATGTCTCCAAATTAAAGGTAAAAATGTGAGGTAAGATAAATAATGTGATCATCCTTCCTGTAAAGAGCTCAGTATTATAAGTTATTTTTTGTGCATGATCGTCTACATAACACATTTTGCCTTCATGTATCAACTGGTTAAGGAGTTAAGCATGAGCGCCAACCCCAGGGTTGTAACCATCTTTGTCCATGTGGGTGTATTGCGAGCCCCCGCTGACTCCACTTGGAGTGATTTTGAGGGCTGGGAGGAGAGGGTGTGTGGCCTGCCAGTTGTCATGTTGAGGGGAAGCAGCAGGAAGTCATGTTTGAGAGCAGAGTTGTGGTCCGGACCATACGGGACGTAAAGGGTCTCCGTCAACACATGGTGACCCGGATGTGTCACCTGACAAACACAGAGGATGAGAGTTGAAAACACAGTTGGCATGTCCACCACTAGAGGTCAGTGTTTACCGTGAATGTGTGGTTTCCTGGCAGAAGCAGTCGGTAGTATTCTCCATGTTGGTCCGTCCTAAAGGGGCACGTGTTATTGCGACCTTTCACTTCCACCACAGCGTTCTGCACAGGCACTCCAGAGCCATCAAACACACGCCCTTTAACCCCTAAAAGCACAGTTCACGGAACTCTAAGCAGGGCATTCTAGCGTCTTGATAGCTCAGCTTAGCTACTGACCCAGGTGGACCTGCTGGATGAAAGCCAGCAGGCTCTTCCTGTTGTCCATCCACAGAGCAGGAAGTTGTTCGGCTGGCGGAAACTTGCAGCACGACACTTCCAAAGTAAGCTCCAAACACTGTGCCCACACGTAGTTATAGTCCTGCATCCCACCTGGGAAATGTCAACAGTCAGAGGGTAGGGCTACTTCATGAAGGGCTTTCATGTTTGTGATGGCTAACGCTGAGCTAACTATGTGGAGGTATTGTGAGGTGTTCACCTGATAGAGGGTACCACCGATAGCCATTTGTGATGCCGTCAGCAAAGGACACAGCTTTACTACAGCTCCATCCCTGATGCATGGAGGCGTGGTTGTGGGAATACACCTTAGCCAGGTGGACAAACACGTCATTGTCAGGCGTGAGGCTAGCCAGACCCACCAGCTCGCTCCCTGTACACATTGTGGACACGTCACAGTTCTGCCAGAGCGGTTGTGCGACATAAGTAGCGGCCAAGTGTGTTTACCGCCATTGCTGTTGTCGTAAGGGTAACTGGCCACCAGAGCGCCGCCATGAAGATTTGCAGAGAGGACAAACGTCTCTGTCTTCAACCAGCCCATCACAGCTTGGACCTGCAAGGACAAGCACATCAGCATGCATCGGCGTGCGTCAGTTGTTGAGATGTCATTACTCACCTCTGCCTCTCTCCTGTCCACATCCACCGACTGACCTTCCCGCAGGGTGGCAAAGGCGTCGGGGAAGTTCCTGTTCAGGTCGACGCCGTTACGGTTGAACCTGACCAAGAGTCACATTCAATGTTCCCTCTAATTTTCAAGTATTTCAGCATACACAAAAACGACCTGAGCATTCCTTGGACAACTGTGAGCGGCATCAGACGTGCACACTGTAGTATCGCACCTGTTCGAAACTTCCATTCTGTCCTATTTTGTACTTAGTAGTGATTGCTCTAAGACTGCAATGAAGGCTGAGCTTTGCCTAAAATGTCTCAAAAAAAGTGGAGAAATATGTAGTGCGGTGTGTACATTTCTTTGACTAAATGTGCAGAAAATACCTTCATCTTTTGTTCAGAATTAGCTACTTATCACCGGTAAGTGTTACCACTTCCACCGGGTGGACGATCCACTTCCGGGTGGAACCTTACACCGTTGGACTCTTGAGCCTCTATTGATTTGGATGGTGAACCGTAAAGTGGGTTGTACCACTGTGCCAAACCGTCATTGGATACATGTTGGGCTTTTTCCATCCCATT
This sequence comes from Oostethus manadensis, assembly GCA_024372805.1. Taxonomy (NCBI): domain Eukaryota; kingdom Metazoa; phylum Chordata; class Actinopteri; order Syngnathiformes; family Syngnathidae; genus Oostethus; species Oostethus manadensis. The sequence continues at coordinate 4,588,086 of QODF01000044.1, forward strand.
GTACAATGAACGTCTCTGGGAGTCTATGGGGCAGTGAGGTAGCCTGGATGCTCGGCTGCTGCATGATGATTGGATGATCTGTCTGAGGTGGAATCCCTTTTTGACTGACAGTAAAATGAGCAAATCGGCAATCTTAAAGTATAAACCAATACTCGAGCATTTTCCATTCCATTCCATTTTCCTCTGCTTATCCGGGTCTGGGTTGCGGGGGAAACAGTTTATTTAGGGAAGTCCGGACTTCCGGGTCTCCCGCCACCCCTTCCAGCTCCACCGGGGGGACCCCAAGGCATTTCCAGGCCAGCTGTGAGAAATAATGCCTCCAGTGTGTTCTGGGTCTGCCCCTGGGCCTTCTCGCAGCTGGGCATGCCCGGAACACCTCAACAGGGGGCCGTCCGGAGGCATCCAGACTAGATGCCCGAGCCACCTAAACTGTTTCTCTTGATGTGAAGGACCAGTAGCTCTACTCTTTCGATCGTCTCGGACAGTCGAGCACCTCACCCTATCTCTTAGGGAGAGTCCAGCCACCCTACGGAGGAAGCTCATTTCCGCCGCCTGTATCCGCAATCTCGTTCTTTCGGTCGTGACGATTCGTTTGTCGACCTTACGCTCCAACCTTCCCTTACTCAAGAACAAGACCGTGAGATACTCCACATGAGGCAAGACCTCAATCCCAACCCAGAGGGTACAATCCACCTGTTTCTGACTGAGAACCATGGCCTCAGATATGGAGGGGCTGAGTCTCATCCCAGAAGCTTGACACTGCAAACTGCTCCAGTAAAAGCAGAAGGTCACAGCCTAATGAGGCCATCAGGATCACATCGTCTGAAAATAGCAGAGAGGAATTTCTTAGGCCACCAAACTGGACTTTCTCGACGTCTTGGCTGCGTGTAGAAATTCTGTCCATGAAAGTTATGAATAGAATCGGTGCCTTGGTGCAGGAGGCAAACGTTCACTGCAAACGCGCTCAACTTACTGGTGGCAATGCTAACCAGGCTCTTGTTCCGGTTGTACAAGGACCGAATGGCACATAGTAGCGTGCCTCCAATCCCATACTCCACCACAGGACGCGGTCAAACACCTTTTCCAAGTCCACAAAACATATACAGTACAGTCCATAAGTACATAAAAACAAGACAGTAAAACATACACCGTTACATCACACATTCAGTCCACACTTTCCTCTTCGAATTGTCCTTTGGAACTGTGGCTATGCAGAATGTTTTATAGAACAGCCCTTTCTGTTGTACATTGTTGTACATTGTACAAGAGTACTGACATATGTTAATGGCGCTAAAAGGGTAAGGAAGCCATCCTTTGGTGGTATGTTCATGACTGCAGTATGCCTGGAGTAATGAATAAAATATTGCCTTTGGCTTCATGCTGATGTCATGCTTGACTCCTTTTACGCAACGGGAACGCTGCTGCCTAACAATTTCTCATTCCAAAATGAAATTTCAAGCCACGCGCACACACACACACACAGACATGTGCACAAATACTCCCATACATTACACACACAAGTGTGTTGGTCATGAGTGTGTGCGTGACAAATGTGTGTAATCAGTTGTTTTAACATCTGGAGTTGTGCTGTGAAAGATGCAGTAAAGACCAGTGAGCAGCAGATGGCAGCCCACACAACNTTTCGGTCGTGACGATTCGTTTGTCGACCTTACGCTCCAACCTTCCCTTACTCAAGAACAAGACCGTGAGATACTCCACATGAGGCAAGACCTCACTCCCAACCCAGAGGGTACAATCCACCTGTTTCTGACTGAGAACCATGGCCTCAGATTTGGAGGGGCTGAGTTTCATCCCAGAAGCTTGACACTGCAAACTGCTCCAGTAAAAGCAGAAGGTCACAGCCTAATGAGGCCATCAGGATCACATCGTCTGAAAATAGCAGAGAGGAATTTCTTAGGCCACCAAACTGGACTTTCTCGACGTCTTGGCTGCGTGTAGAAATTCTGTCCATGAAAGTTATGAATAGAATCGGTGCCTTGGTGCAGGAGGCAAACGTTCACTGCAAACGCGCTCAACTTACTGCTGGCAATGCTAACCAGGCTCCTGTTCCGGTTGTACAAGGACCGAATGGCACATAGTAGCGTGCCTCCAATCCCATACTCCACCACAGGAGCATCCACCACAGGACGCGGTCAAACACCTTTTCCAAGTCCACAAAACATATACAGTACAGTCCATAAGTACATAAAAACAAGACAGTAAAACATACACCGTTACATCACACATTCAGTCCACACTTTCCTCTTCGAATTGTCCTTTGGAACTGTGGCTATGCAGAATGTTTTATAGAACAGCCCTTTCTGTTGTACATTGTTGTACATTGTACAAGAGTACTGACATATGTTAATGGCGCTAAAAGGGTAAGGAAGCCATCCTTTGGTGGTATGTTCATGACTGCAGTATGCCTGGAGTAATGAATAAAATATTGCCTTTGGCTTCATGCTGATGTCATGCTTGACTCCTTTTACGCAACGGGAACGCTGCTGCCTAACAATTTCTCATTCCAAAATGAAATTTCAAGCCACGCGCACACACACACACAGACATGTGCACAAATACTCCCATACATTACACACACAAGTGTGTTGGTCATGAGTGTGTGCGTGACAAATGTGTGTAATCAGTTGTTTTAACATCTGGAGTTGTGCTGTGAAAGATGCAGTAAAGACCAGTGAGCAGCAGATGGCAGCCCACACAAAAAGAGGACATTACATTGAACGCTGCGTGTGTGCATCTACCTGCCCTGGCTCATCTGACAGTGTGTGTGAGAGTCATCAAAGCCGTCAGGGTTCATGGTGGGCAAGATGTGGATGCGGGTGCTCTCCAGTAGCTGCACTGACCAGGTCTCGTTGCCACGGTAACCACGCACCAGCTCATCCACCAGCTGTAAAAGCAGCTCTCGTCCCAGGACCTGGACCACACACACATGTCATAGTTCTTACAAATGCTTTTACAGTTACCTCAGAGCACCACCTGCTGATTTGGCACTGAACAGCCTCTCAAAATGACATAACTGGAGCTTTGGGATCATTTTCCTACAAGCCATTGTGAGTGTTTTTTCTTAAAGGAAATGTGCACTATTTAGGAATTTTGCCCATCATCCACAATCCACATTATGTCAGACATGAACATACGTCTTTTCCTTTTCTATGTGTTCTAAAGATATAAAAACAGATAAAAAGAGGCAGGTAATAAATGCATGTAATGGTACACACCTATTGTGCCTACGAAGGTCGCTATTAAAACACCTTCAAAAAGCTCCAACAAGGTTTTCTGGGTTTCTATCCATGCTGTGAGCATGTAGTAATAGGCGCATTCATGATAACATGGAATGCTTACACTATTTTGCTCATTCCTTCCTTCATGGGTGCATTGACTTCCTGACGGACCGGAGGCAGC
>QODF01000044.1:4592498-4607162 GCA_024372805.1 Oostethus manadensis
TGTTTACTTAGAATTCTACGTCGCACTGAGTCGCCAAAGAAAGTTCCTAGTTTGTGAATTGTTCACTTACAATGGCAATAAAGTTTTTCTGATTCTGATAGCAACGTAGAAAGTAAAGCTACACCTAGCGTCAAAAACACAGCAGCAGTGGCGGCAACTCCAATATGTAGCGTTACCTTTTGCTAGTGGCCTGAGGCATTGTGAGCCAGTGTGTTGTGAAGCTAGTGGCTGGGCGTAAATATGTTCAAAACAATAAGAATAACAATAACAATTTCGCTGTAGCTTGGTTAACAGGCAGGTCACATTATGTAAACGGCGCCTTGTTTTTTTTTTGTTGCTTTTTTCAGAAGGCTTTATAGGTGGAATAGGTGCAACCCATTATGTGCTTTCTTAGCTGTCTCTTTTTATATCATTAGATCGCACAGAAAAGTGAAAGATGTGTGTTCATCTGTGTTTTACATAAGGATTGTGCGTGATGGACATTTTTAAAAAGTGCACTTTACCTTTAAGCGTTTAAAAGGAGAGCAGCTGAATCAACGGTGTTTGCTCTTAGGAAGAAGGTGGGACAGGAAGTGATGCTGTGAGGAGTGAATGAATGGATGACGGTGTGCAGAAAGCAGGAGGAAGAAAAGAAGGTTGGGAAAGGTACAAATGAGTCAACACGTCAGGACAAGATCACCCTCTGGCCATCCGGCTGGTTGCCAAGGTAACTGTCTAACACACCGTGAGTGTGACTGTACGTGTGTGTCTGTGAATACAGCCACATGTTGCGTATGCATTTCTCCGCTTGCTCCTCTGCCAGTCAGCACAATGCAACATGAACAGTCCACACAATGACTGGAACATGAATTACACACAGGAAGTGGTTTGTGTTGATAAGCACTAATGTCGATGGAGCCAAAGACATAACACACACTTGTTGACCTTGCCAAACAGGAAGCCGCCATCACTGACCGTGCTTCCTGCCTGTCATCTGCTCCAAATATTAGGCACATTTGTTGTCAGAAGGGATCTGGGCGCCCTCAGCGGGAGTGGCGACTCAACAACGTCTGTCCCGCCGGTTTAATTACCCGGTGTTGTGCAAAGTATTGTTGAGCCTCAGCATCCCTTCTCAGGCGCCAACCTAAGGATGCACGTGTCATTTCTCAGCACGCACACGCACAATTACGGCAGACACAAAGGCTAACTTTGGTCACCATCTTGGTTAGGTAATGATGCCAACAGTCACCATGGTTACCAGCCCTGTGTACGTGAGTAAAAAGTACTGCGTCACATGACCAGCACACAGTACATTCAACTTTATTCTTTGAAAATCTTCCCACATTCCTGCTGTTACGTGCATGTGCGTGTGTGTGTGTGTGTGTACTGACTCTGTGAAAAGGTCTTTCTCTAGACGTTTCCTCTGAGCCGACACACTCCACTGACCCTGATTACTGAGTGTGTGTGTGTATGTTCAGCCATGACTCGTCTGTCACACTAGAGCTGTGTGGTTGCCATGGCAACCAGACACTCTGTGTGTTCATTAATTTTGAAATGCTTCTTCTCTCGACAGGATGGTGCTACTACTATTAGATATCTTAGGCTAAAAAAAAATTCTCATATGGCAGCGTCACTTCAAATTGTGTAAACCATTTACACACACAATTAATACAGCACGGAGCTTGTTTGACTGTAAATGGCTTTTGTTGAGCTCCTTTAAGGCCCACTTCCTGTAAGCAGGGAGGGTCCCTGAATGTGTGTGTGTGTGCGTGCGTGCGTGTGTGTGTGTATGTCTGTTGCCTCACCTCGTTCCCATGCATGTTGGCCACATACTTGAACTCGGGGATGCCAACAGTGTGCCAGCGGGGGCTCTGACCCAAAGCCAACACCCATAGCGGCTGACCTGACACACAAACACAAGTCATTTTTCTACACATCCGTGCCATGTCATCCTCCGTCTTATCTCACACACACACACACGCACACATGCATACACACTCACGGACAGCTAATCTGAGTTAATCCGAGGACACCAACTGGCATGTCTCCAGTGTAAGTGTATGATTGGCCAGGTAGTACATCCCGTGTTGTATCATCCATAGTTTACAGTCACGTTACTTGATCACACAGTCGGCGTCATGGTCGTCGTGGTGACAGCTAGCCGAGACCTGACCGCTTTGTGTGCTTGTGTGTGTGTTTACCTGCGACTGAGCGGCCGATGGTGTACAAGTGAGCGATGTCGGGGTTAGAGGCGTTGATTTGGTGCAGGTAACGCTCCATCTCACTGTTGTTGTGGTAACGATACTCCAGCATCATGGCGGAGGGGGTGAGGATGAGGATGAGGATGAGTGTTGACATGCCTGCAAAACAGAAGAAAATGAGCATGGGTTCAATGTGTCAATTTGGTGATGCTCTCAAAAATAAATTAGAAGAAGTAAAGAAGGTACCAAAATCTAATGACGTAATAACTTCTATCCTGTGACACTTTCAAAGAACTTGTTATTGTCCTTGACTTAAAACACACACACTTCACCCATGACCAAGAAGTTTCCAGTAGAACACAATCAATCAATTAAAACACCTGACAGCTTTCAGTGACGTCACGACGCGACCGTTACCTGCGCGTGTCCCGGGTCTCGATGTGACGGCGACGATGGCCGACGAGCCTCTGGAGAGCGCTCCTTCTCTACCTCGGGTCAGTCCGGTAGGGGCGGAGCTTAGACCAGCCCCACATTCAACAGGTTGTAGAGGCAAACACTCAATAGCTAGCTGGCGCTCCAATGTGTTAGCTTCCGCCCCCTGGTGGAAGAATGATTCCCAACAGGATCGAAGGACTGGTTGCGGTTTTTAAAAGTCGTTGTTTGCGTGTGAAAACCAAGCTCAGAGGTCAATAAAGGCAATTTTTCTTTTCCATCATAACTCAAGCTATCATTACTGATATTTGAATTATTTTGCAAACGGCAGGACCATTGCTAAAACTACTTAAAACGTTGTAGTAATGCTTTTTTTGGTTTATTTATCTTCAGGATCAGTGGCGGTTCTACACAGGAGTACTCCCCGGGCATAAGTTATCAGCACTTAATATACACAAAATTGCAAATATTTACAATCACATATATTTTCAAAATGTACCAAGAGTGCTTCATACGCTTTGTCTTTGAAACTACAGATAGGAAAGTTCCATTGGCTAATTATAGGGCCGAACGTTACCTAAATAATGGAAAGAGTAACTGCACTTGTAACAGTTTTGTTGCAAAGCACAATCTCATGATAAAATAAAATCTCCTGTTTGTCAAGACCAAATTATTGTTTTATAAGCATGCCCTACGTCCATGACATACCAAAATCATACACAGAGAATATATATATATTACATATATATTCCTTGCTCCTTTCTTCTTCTTTTTTTCCTAAACTGGGAACCTGATGGCTTTCACCTTTTCCTGTCCATCTCTGAATTTATTTGGCACTCGACAATCGATAAAGCTGGATATCCCCCAAAACTCTGGTCACGCACAACCAAAAGACTAAATCGTTTTTTAAATCACGTGCAGGAATTTATCAATCGCACGAGTGAGGCTGTACGGTGGCCGAATGGTTCGCACTTTGACCACACAGTCAGGAGAAGCTGGGAAGACCAGCGTTGGGCATCTCCATGTGGAGTTTGAAAACTGCGTCCCATCATGCATTACAAAAGCCTCACCCTGTCTGGTCTTCAACATCATGGTCACCAATGCACATTTTGTTTTGTCATGTTCACATCCACAGTGCACTTTCAGTGCACACACACACGTGCGCATGCGTTGTAGGCGTGGTCATCCCGACATCAAAATGTCAAGGTAACAAGGACTTTGTGACATAGGGTAACAAGTTGGCACACTGTATGAAAGCAGCCAAGAGAAGAAGAGCTTGCGTAAGTTGGCTTTCCGTTGTGTTCTGTTTTTGATACACTTTTTATCTGGACACTCTTTTCATCATGAGAATCATTGTCATTCTGGCGTGAAGGTGTCCTTGATAGAGACAGACGTCCTGACTAAATGCTGAAATATAAAGAAGAATGTTGAAATCTTTTCAAATAGCACAACCTTCACCAGTCTTGTCTCAAACATGTAACTTGATTATTTCATGTGAAGTGAAAGCGTCATTTAGTTGTGCTGTCACATGATCAAAGGAGCAGGAAGTACCCATGTTATTTTGCTACGTGCAGGAAATGGAGAACGGTGGCTCATAAAAGGTGCTGATAAGGAACATCCCAGCACAGATAATGGCCTTTGCTCGCACTAAAGGGAACGTGTACCACTGAGTCCATTCCATGTGACACTGCACTCTTTTCTGATAAACATTTGTGTGTGTGATTTTGGCTAAATGAGCTGGATGGACTTAAACAGATTAACTTATTATATTTTTACTGCTACATGACAAACAAGTTACCAGTAGGTGCAGTAGATTCTCAGAAAAAACAAGACCCAGCATTCAGGATATGCATGCTCTTAAGGCTGTGCAATTGGGCAATAAGTTGAAAGGGGTGTGTTCGAACAGTGATCAGCAATCAATTTTGTGAAAAAACAGGTGTGAACAGGTGGCCCCTGTTTAAGGATGAAACCAGCACTTGTTGAACATGCATTTCTCTTTGAAAGCCTGAGGAAAGTGGGTCGTTCAAACATTGTTCACTAGAACAACATACTTGGATTAAAAAGCTGATTGGAGAGGAGAAAACTTATGAAGAAGTGCCTGTTCAATGAAAAGGATCACCAATGCCTTAAAATGGAGAGCAAAACCAGAGACATGTGGTTTAAAATGGAAGACAACTTTTAAAATGGAAGGACAAATACCTAGAATGGAAAAGGCTCAGCCATGGATCAGCTCCAGAACGATCAAAAACAGTCTGGAGTTACCTCAAAGTACTGTGACAGTTGGAAGACATCTGTGTGAAGCTAATCTATTTGCAAGAATCCTCCGCAAAGTCGCTCTATTAATGAGTTGACATGCAAAGTTCTTGTAAGTCCATAATTGTTAACACCACCCAGATGACAGTATGAAAATGTTTTTTTTGTAATGTTGGAAGGATGGCTCTGGACAAGGAGAGCAAAGAGTTGTTGTGGGAAACGCTAATGGATCTGACTCAGGTCGACTTCAAGGCCTTCAAGTTTCACATGCACCTGCACAAGAGTGTGGAGGAGAAGGCCGACCTGGTGGACGTGGTCCACGAGCTGGACAAGAGGCATGGGAAGCAGGCTGCACAGGAGGCCATCAAAATTCTAGAGAAAATCAAAGCGTACAATTTGGCAGAAAAGTTACGCACAGACTACCAGCTGCTACGAGGTGAGGCATGTGGTACGTGTCAGACAAAGAACATGAATACACTAACCTAATATTTAGTACTGTATGGACTTCTGTTTTTGCTGCAAAGCTTCTTTCTCTGAAAGCAAAAAAGCCAAACGGCCACAAGCACGGGGTAAGGAGCGTCTCAAGCATCAAAGCAGTGAGTTGAGCAGCCAGCAGGAGAAGAACTGGCTTAGCATGTGTGTTTAAGCAACATTTGTGTCTTTACAGGTACCATATTCTCTGTGTCTACCGAGAAGCTCGCCCAATACAAGTGGGAGTACCAAGACAACCTGAGAAGCGAGTACATCAATGCTCCAGAGGGTGAGACTGAGCGCAGCCATCAGCACCCGCTGGTGGACGTCTACATGGACCTCAATATCACCTACGGGGGGGTCAGGAGTCCCAACACGCAGCATGAGGCTCTTTACATGGAGATGTGTGCTGCGGTCGACAAATCTATTGAGCCACAGAACATTTTCAAAAGCGCAAGTGGAAAGCCACAACCCATACGCACGCTGTTGACTGTCGGCATTGCAGGGATTGGCAAAACCTTCCTGGTGCGCAAGTTTGTGCTGGACTGGGCTCAAAGAAAAACAAACAAAGACGTCCAATTTATTTTTCCCTTCACCTTCCGTGAGCTGAACTTGGAGAAGGGAAAAAAGTTTTCGCTGACGGGGCTAATCAGACACTCCATCTACCAGACCAAGGCTTTGAGCATGGAAACGCTCAATGCCATCTTTGTGCGACTGCAGGTGTCAGGAAAGCGAGATTACGAGAGCTCCCCCATCAAGATTGTCTTTGTGCTGGATGGACTGGACGAGTGTCGCCTCAAGCTGGACCTGACAGGGAAGAAGGTGGTGGACCTGGACGTGACCAAGACATACCCAGTAGAGGTGCTCCTGGCACATCTCATCAAAAGAAACCTGCTTCCCTGCGCACGTGTGTGGATCACCACGCGTCCAGTGATGGTCCATCAGATACCTCAGAACCTCATCGACAGCACAACGGAAGTGAAAGGATTTAATGATTTCCAGAAGATAGCATATTTCAGGAACAGGTTTCCAAATCAGGAACACATTTTCTCCTACATCCAGAATTCTCACACCATTTTTGTCATGTGCAGCATGCCCATCTTCTGCTGGTTAACAGCAACAGTTCTCCAGGATTATTTGGACACTGGGAAGAAGGGAGAGTTGCCCGAAACACTGACTGAGATGTACACTGAGTTCCTGCTTTACCACCTGGATAAAGCCCAGATAAGAGACAACAAAAAGGGCATCCAGAATGTCCAGGCCTTAGCAAAACTAGCTTTTCACCACCTGATGAAAAACAATCAGATCTTCTACGAGAATGACCTTCAAGACAGCGGCTTTGATTTTATCAAAGCTGCAAAAGACTGTGGAGTGTTCACAGAAGTTTTCAAGCAGATACAGCCACTGAAAATAAATCAACAGTGCAAGATGTTTGAGTTCATCCATCAGAGTATACAGGAGTACCTGGCTGCTCTGTATGTGATGATGTCCCTCCTGAATGACAACAAGAACATTCTAGTAGACTCAGAGGTGTCATTGGAAGGGATTCTTACACTTTGCAAGCAAAAATCCATAACAAAGCTCCATGAGATAGCTATTCACAAAGCCTCCAAGAGTGAGGGACTCCTGGACTTGTTCCTCCGCTTCCTATTGGGCCTTTCCTTGCAGTCCAACCAGAACCTCCTGAAGGGCCTACTGAAGATTCCTAAGGGCTCTTCGCAAAGCAATGCAGACACCATCCAGTTCATCAAGAAAAAGATAGAGGAGAACTCTCCAGAGAAGAACATCAACTTGTTCTACTGCCTCAACGAGCTGAAGGATGATTCTTTGCTGGAGCAGATCCAACAGTACCTGAGTTCAGGAGGTCTGTCCACGGACGATCTGCCTACCTCTATGTGGTCAGCCCTGGTATTCTTCCTACGGTCCTCTGACCAAGCTATGAAGTCCTTTGAGCTAAAGAGGTACTCTGCATCGCTGATGGGCCTTCTGATGTTGCTGCCAGTGGTCAAAGCTTCACACAAATCACTGTGAGGGTGCTAATGTCAGCACACAGAATATTTAGCTAGCTGTGTTATAATGTTCCTGCTTCGTCTTCAGGCTCAACGACTGCAACCTGACAAAGAGCAGCTGTCAGCTTGTGGCCTCCGTTCTCAGCTCACAGTCCAACCTGAGGGAGCTGGATCTCAGTGACAATAACCTGCATGATGCAGGCATCAAGCTTCTCTCTGCTGGACTGGAGACACCACAGTGCACTTTGCAGGTTCTCAGGTCAGAACACGTTACAAGCATAAGCACATTTCCAAAAGCTTTTGATAAATGGAAGATCACATGTTGCTGCCCTAACATTTGTTTGTTCCAGGCTGTCAGGCTGCATGATCACCATGGTGGGCTGCATGTCTTTGGCCAAGGCTCTCAAGTTAAACCCCTCTCACCTGCGAGTGCTGGACTTGAGCTACAACCATCCAGAAGAGGAAGGAAGGAAGGTCCTGATGGAGACCCAGATGGATCCCAGCTCCAGCCTAGAGAATGTCAAGTAGGATGAGAGAATGTGTTGATCTTTCAAAAGTGTTTGGTCAAGTAGTCATGGTCTGTGACTTTCTTCAGCTTGGAGCATGGCGGCAAAGAACGTTTGATTCCTGGCATAAAGAAATGTAAGACAAACTAAATAAAGTAATAAAAAAAAGACGTAAAGGAGTTAAGACTTGTCCTCATCTTCCTGTGTCGACAGACATCAGCAGACCTACTTTGGACCCCGACACGGCCCACAAAAACCTCAATCTGTCTGACAACTGCAAGAAGGTGACTGTGGTACTGGAGGTGCAGACATATGCTTCAAACCCACAGAGGTTTAACTGTTGGCGTCAGGTTTTGTGTGACACCGGGCTGACGGGCCGCTGCTACTGGGAGGTTGACTGGGAGGGGAAGGTCTACATTGGTGTGACGTATGCCGGGATCAGACGGATCGGGGACGGTGACGACGTCTGCCTGGGAGCTACAGACATCTCCTGGGCACTGCTGTGCAATGAGGACGGCACTTACTCTGTGCGGCACGAGGACAGAACTGTGGACTTGGGGTCAGCTCCCTTTCCCACATCTAAAAAGGTGGCCTTGTTTTTGGATTATCCCGCCGGAAAGTTGTCCTTCTACAAAGTGAAGTCAGAAGAAAGAGCCCTGCTGCACACGTACCAGCACACTTTCACACAGCCGCTTTACCCTGCCTTCGGCTTTGGCTTTGACAACGGTTATTCCGGCTTCGGAAGCTCCGTGACGCTCGGTGGAGATTTTGTCTTCACCCGCTTCTGATCCTCAACCATAACGCCACCTGATAGCACTTTGTAACTACGTGTAACGGATGCCAGCTGGGGTGGTTGTGCAAATGTACATTGGTAAACCCCACTTATGAGGACGAGTTGGCAGCTCAGACTTTTAGCTTGTCGGCTAGCACTGCTCAACGCTCGTTTAGTGACGATTGGTGGACTAACAAAATATTTCCTATTTTTATATTGACTGTGGACAGTTGAATGTCTTTGTTTGTAATATGCATAGTCTGTTCATCTTGGCATTCATTTTCATTCTGTATATTTTTTCCCTATCGATAAAGGTATCCGTTGTAGAGATGGATTTCATTTTTATCAGGGATGGAGATAGAATACATCTTAGTCTCTTTGTATGTATTGCACCAACAAGGCCATCTTCAGAGCTTATATATTAATTGCCCAATTGCACACCCATAAGAGCGTGCATATCATGAATGCTGGGTTTGTTTACTGAGAATCTACTGCACCTACTGGTAACTTGTTTGCCATGTAGCCATAAAAATATACTAATACAGTGATTGATCTGGCAAGTCACATTGCACTGCTATTATTTTACCATAACAACAGCTGACTGAATGGTCTGATATGAAGCTCCATATTTTGCAAATGAAAAAGGTTTTATGAAATTCATCCATTTTCTATACCGCCTATCCTCATTAGGGTTGCGGGTATGCTAGAGCTTGTGATTTTAACCCTTTCCTCACTGACTGTCAGCCATGTTCAGACCAGAGAGCTCCATACTACCAGAGTTTTTGGGCATTTTTGCCAAACTTTCAAGACCTACAGAATATTGACCTTTAGGACTACATAAACATTGAACCCATCTAAATAAACTTAAGACTCTCTTCTTTCATCAGGGAAAAAAGATTTGTTCTAGCCGTTTTGGTTCTTTAGAAATCGGCAGTCGAACGTAGGGTGGTTTCAGTGAAAACACCTGTTTTTTACCCAAACACAAAAAAGCGCTTGTTCTGCATACAAGCAAATTCTAATATTTTTAGTTTGAGTGACACCTCTAACATTTGCCCAGTTGTTCACTTCTATGAAATAGAAAAAAGGCGTCGATGACAAATTGACATTTGACAGATTTAGAACACAGCAAACATAACAAAAATAAGAATGTATGATGTAGAATGATGTTTCTGTGCAGAAACTGTAGGTGTGTGTGTATAAAGTATTTATAGACGTGTGTGTAAACTATTCACAGTTGAGTGTGTGTGTCTATGTACTTAAAGTACTTCTTTTTAGTGTGGTAGGCTGAGTAGCATTCTCCTGTGTGCAGGGGGACACGGCAGAACCTGTACCACATTTTGGTCTCACTTCTTTGACCCCTCCGTGCACAGACCCTGCATTTCCTCGCTGGTCTTGGCGTTTTGCTGGTGGACATCCAGTATTCCAGCTGATGTCTGATGCCTAGCAGACTGCAAAATATGGTTGAGGTGAAGTGATGTCAGCCATATGGACATTATCAGAATGCGTCTCTCGACTTCTAGCCACAGCACATTTAACCACAAAATACTACTCCTACTTTGTCCCAGATATGTTCAAACATAACATTAGCGTCTAAAACTAGCCTTCTGGTGATGTAAGACCATTGATGGCAAAGGATAAGTTCCACCATGCGGTCGGCATAAACCCTAAGTGACCTCTATCACCCTCCTGTGGCTACTCTGAAAATAGACACTCATTTGGACTTTGGCAAATTTCAAGACAGTTTGCAGGTACAGGGATCGTTGTGACAGTGTTGTGGACTCTGTGGCACTGGCACCACCCAAGTTATTTGTTCTCTCTCCACTGATCTTTTCTCTCTACACTAAGGACTGCACCTCAGGGGACCCTTCTGTGAAACTGTTGTTGTTGAAGTTTGCGGAAGACACGAGTTATCTGCCTCATCTGGGATGGCGAGGAGTCAGCCTACAGACCAGAAGTGGAGCAGCTGGTCCTCTGGTGTCGTCAGAACCATCTGGAGCTGAGTCCGCTGAAGACTGTCTAGAGCATAGTGGACTTCAGGAGAAAAAAATTGGCATTACGGTTTTTAATAATTTTAGCTGCCAGCCATGCTGACCAAAATTTTGTTAAGACAGAATAGTTATAAAACAGGTTTCCTGCCATATGTCAAGAGTGCTTTGACCCAGAGTAATGAAATTAACAGGGTTGTATCAGGCTATGTTCTTGCATATGTATACCAAATTTCAAATGTTTTGGTTGAGGTGGGGGGGCTCCCTAGGACTGCCATCACCACTGGAAAAAGGCCATAAATGTGACCTATAGTTTCCAAACGTACAGGGTGTCATTGGTATGTCTCCCTGCATATGTGTGCTGATTTTCACATGTTTGGCTCTTCACAAGGCAAGACGGTAATGAACCTCTGAGGAATCGTCCAGGCCTTTCATCCGTTAAGCTTTTTCTTCTTTTGGGCCTCCTTTTCTGCCTCTTTGCTTGTCACTAATGATTTATTAAAATAAACTAAATAACCCTAATAAGAATAAGCGGTATAGAAACTGGATGGATGGAAGTAATTTTGACCACAACAATAGATCTAACCAGAGAAGAGTCAAATTAGTCAACTACTAATTTTATTTCTTGTTCTACCTCATACATTTTCGGAGATATTTGTGGGCACGATTTGTCATCCTCATAAAAAAAAAACCCCAAATTGATGGATCACAGGAGGTTTGTGACTGGGTTGTTAGTCAGATGGGAGACTGCCTGGGAATACCACGTACTGTAAGCTTTTCAGTTTTTTCACACTCGACCGACAGCAGAGGGCGCTGTTGCTTTTGTGCCGTCGCCCTCCGCTTGGCTTGTTTGCACGAGGCAGCAGCCCCGAGTTGTTTTTCAGCTGGTCTCGCTTCTGGTGGTTTGATTTAAATGTGCCGATTGGCTGTATCAAACAAACCCCACTGCTCTGCCTGCACTCGATCTCACCTGGTCTGGAAAGTTAAGCAGCGTCGGGCCTGTTTAGTACTTGGATGCGAGACCGCCTGGGAATATCAGGTGCTGTTAGCGTCTCACTTTTTTCGCACTTGAAAAGCAGCAGAGGGTGCTTTTGCTTCTGTGCTGTTGGCCTCCGCTTGGCTTGTTCGCATGGATTCACATTTTGTTTGAATTAGGTGCAACACTTCAGACTGAATTAACATTGAATAAATTGATAGGTTGAAATAAATCAAGTCTGTGAATAATTGATGATTTGGACTTTAATTTGATACCCCATTCAATTCTCTCCTGACAGGCATACACCTTCTTATTGGTAGTTGTTTGTTTTTTTTACCTAGAATCTATATAGTCTTCGTTACCATCAATGCCGGCAAGCTCTGCTGGTAGGACCAGCGGATCTTTGGCTTAGTCACTCCGTGTTCAAAACCTGGTCAGTATAGCTGATAAAATTGGACGTCCAACTATTTGTATATTTTTTGTCTAGAAAAGGACAGACAGCTTCCTTGCTATTTGTCCAGGTCATCATCACCACCAGTACAATATGGTGCAGGTTTGCCGGCTAGATAACTCCTCTGGCAGCATTTCTGGGTTTTGGTGCAAGGTAGTTGGGGTTCAAAACCCGATCAGCGCAGATGGTTATGTTTGGTAAGTTGTTTTGTATAGAAAAGAGAAACCAATAGCTTCCTTTCTCAAGGTCCAGCATTGTTTGTGATCATCACCACCAATACAATACTGAAAGTGTGTGCCAGTTGCCTAACTCAACCAGTAGCACTGCAGGTGCATTGTGCAGGCACAGCGTGTTCAAAACCTTCTCAGGGCACTTGGTAACGTCGGGCATCCAAGTGTGCTTGTTTTGTCTAGAAAAAGAAAAAACAATGACTTCCGTTCGCAAGGTCCAGCCCGGCGGACGGAGCGTCTTGCGTAATCATCACCACCGATACAATATCCTAATTGTTTACCAGCTGCCTAACTCGCTGGTAGCGCTGCAGATTCACGGTGCAGGGTTTCGGGGTTAAAATCCCGGTCAGGGAATCCCAACAAGTGGTATAGAGGTGGTATTCTGTCTTCTGAAAATCTGCATAACGTCAAGTTGTTTGAAGTCTTAAAAATGTTTTTTCTTTTGTTAAAAGGTTTAAAAACAAGCTGTCTAAATCATTTTCCACCCACCCCACCGCACGCATTCTAACCCGCACTTTAACGCACCTACTCTCCATTTACGTTGACTCCCTCTGAGGCTGATCTCCAAGGTACATCTTTCCCTAAACTTTCCCTATGATGATTTCTGGAGTGGAGTTCTTTTGTCGTCTTCACCGTTGTGGGGGAGGGGGGGTGCACACACCCCCACGACGGCGAAGATGACGACAAAGTTCCGCTCCATCTGACCACTTCTCCTAGCCATGGTCCCTACCCCTGTGCCTCATCGATCGCCAACTGGGGGAATCAACTCCCTACCACTTGCTGAGCGAGCCTGACCGGGTTTTGAACCGCAACCCCCTGCACCATGAATTGGCGGTGCTCAGAAAACATGCTTGACCTTGAGAAAGGAAGCCTTGATTTGTCTTTTTCTATACAAAACAAGTAAAGTTGGATGCCCTGACAAGGTTTTGAACAGTCTAGCAGCTGCACCTTGAACCTGCTGTGTTACCAGCAGAGCTAGGCAGCTGGCAAACACATACGGTATTGTATTAGTAGTGATGATGACCTGGACAAATAGCAAGGAAAATGTCTCTCCTTTTCCAGACAAAAAGAGATAGAAGGGGTTGGACGTCCAATCTTACCAGGCATCCTAAACAGGTTTCAAACACAGAGTGACTGCGCCAAGAGCCACTGGTCCTAACAGCAGAATGGTGGCCAGCTTTGATGGTGGTAGGGACTATAGATATAGATTGTCTTTTTCTAGAAAAAAACTCCAACAAGAAGGTGGGTGATCTGGAGAAAGCTTATGACAGGGTGCCCAGAGAGGAACTGTGGTATTGTATGAGGAAGTCTGGAGTGACTAATTCGGTTAGAGAAATCAATCAATCAATCCATCAATTAAATTTTGAGTACCCGACTCTCTACCTCTCTCCCATCACCTCCTCATCATCTCTGTTTCCTGCACCAACATGTCCATTGAAGTCTGCACCAAAGACAACTCTCTCACTTCTAGGGATGTTCTACATCACTTCATCCAGGTCTGACCAGAATTTCTCTTTCTCCGCCATCTCCTACCTGTGGAGCATACCCACATTGAACATCACATCTTCAATTTCTAGCTTCAAACTCATTACTCTGACACTCTTTTTACCTCCAGGACATTCCTAGCAAACTCCATCCATCAATCCATTTTCTGTACCGCTTATCCTCATTAGGGTCACGGGTTCCTAGCAAACTCCTCCTTCAAAATAACTCAGTTTCTCTTTCTATCTACACCATGATAGAACCGCTTAAACCCTGCTCCTAAGCTTTTAGCCTTGCTACCGTTCCACTTGGTCTTCTGGATACACAATATGTCTACCTTCCTCCAGTGCATCATGTCAACTATTTCTCTACCTTTTCCTGTCATAGTTCAAACATTCAAAGTCCCTACTCTCAGTCTTGGACTCTTGGCATTCTTCTGTATGGAAGTCATATGTTTGATTCCCATGTTTTGGTTTGGCAAAAGTTTTTAGTTGGATGGCCTTTCTGACACAACCCTCTGTATTTATCCGGGCTTGGGACTGGCAGAATAAGACACTGGCCTTAGTGTCTTATTCTGCCAGTCACATACTTACGTATATATATGTATATATATATATATATGTATATACTGTACATAATACAGAAATGTCCCTACTTAGAAATAATCATACTTTTGGGCCACCCTATCTCTCTCTCTATATATATATATATATATGTAGAAGGTTTGCACAGATGACCGGAAGAAATGACCCTACTTTTGTATATATATTTGTATATATGTATATTTTTTATGTGTGTGTGTATAAGGGTCATATATATAATATATATATATGACCCTTATATATAATATATATATAATATATATATAATGAATTATATATAATATATACATAATATATATATATATATAATATATA
>QODF01000044.1:4612461-4641112 GCA_024372805.1 Oostethus manadensis
GTTAGTTAGGAGAATATAGTATCTTGTAGGTTTATTTGGGGGTTTATATATACTTATCGTTGTTAGTATTGTTGTCGTTATTACTATTTCTATTGATTTAAGTTGTTAATTAAGTACTTTATATATAAGTTTGGTAGTTAAATTGTATGCAGTCACACAAAATAAGGCCAGTAAGATCCATACTCCTAATCAGTTGGTGGCGGTAATGCACCAGTTTGTTGATTGCCCACCGCCATAAAACCTTAAGAAGAAGAAGAAGAAGAAGAAATATTATACAAAAGTAGGGTCATTTCTTCCGGTCATCTGCCCAAACCTTCTACATAGCCACTGCAAGCAGGAATTGCGTGATCAGATATGGACTAGTCACGCTGGCAGAATGACCTGCCCACAGCATGTTTTGCTTTTGTTTATACTCGCCAGGTTGAGCCAAGTAAATGCAATGAGTAAACGCACATGATCAAAAGAAATACAAAACAGGAAAAGCAACGCGAAAATGGAAAAAGAATATGACTACATTGGTATATATAACTATATGTATTTATTTTTCTTTTAAGTCAGTCACTTAAAAGAGCCGTTCAACTACTCGGCTCGTTCACGCACGTCGCAGCTCTACTTGTTACCGTAACACCTGGCAAAAATGGGCCAGCGTAATTTCAAGAAGTTGAGGCCTGCTAACCTCCGGCCTGTTTTATAGCCGAGTTGACGCGTTCGTCGCCGCTTTTGACCGCCCAGGTAACGCTGTAAGGTTTACAATTCGTGTGGCTTTGTTTGTAAAACCTGACGGTAAGACGGTGTCACGTTTAACGGTGATGTTTTCACTATCAACTGGGGGTTGGTGAAGTGGCTAGCGTGGCTAAACTAGCATACTTGTGAGTTGACGAGAGGACACAGCGTTGTAAATAAATATTATCGAATGACACCCCCCCCCCCAAAAAAAAAATAAATTCGCAGCTTCCAGTAGCGTAATAGCTGTAAAGGTTATGCTTGGAGATGTGAAAATAGCCATTTTTTTTCTCCTAGTAGTACCTTTTATGGAGGAAGAGGAAGCTCTGACCCAGCCCGAAGGGGGCATGGAGTCCCCCTTTGCCGCGGACACCCACGCTGCTGAGGCCATGGCTGCAGACATGGACCCTTGGATCGTGTTTGACTCCAGACGAACACCTAAGTCAGAGTTCGACGACTGGCTTGAGAGCAACAGGCCCTCCCAAGTGTGTCGATATGGTAACAAGGAGTGCAGTGTAAGCCCCGTGGGCTGGATTGCTGTGCTGGGCCCCAACCACTGCCCTAGCAGCGGGAATGTCAGGAGTCTCCAGGAGGACTGGGACAAGCTGGTATCCAGTGGGCGGTCGGTCAACTTCCACACAGTCAAGGAGCTGGCCCTCAACCATGGGGTGCTCTCGGGAAAGTGGCTCATGCACATGGACAGTGGTTTTAAGGTGGACCATACCTGGGAGTGTGTGGCCCGTGCCACCCTGGACGGCAAAATTTGCCAGGTCAAGGTCAGCCCTCACGACCCTGACAAAGGTAGCAAGCAGGTCATCTGCGCCTACAACCACAACTTTACTGATGAGAGTGACGTGGTGCGGTTGGACGCGCACATTCGAGCCACAGGGATCAAGTGTCCTCTGGTCTACAAGCCAGACGTGTACACCTACCTGGGCATCTACCGGAACAACCGCTGGAAGATCTGTCCTACCATCTACGAGAGCAGATTCAACCTGGAGTGTGTTCCCAGGCGCTCTCACATTGTCAACAAAGTTACCAATATGGAAGTCACTTAGGCTGGTTTGCATTGTGGATCCAGTTCTTTCTGCACAAAGTTGATTTGTATTCTTGACTCGCTTACCTTTTTGGCAGAGCGGGATTTGCACATTTTTTAAGGGGAGCGACACCCTGCCAAGCATTTAATTTACATTTCTCATTATTTTAATACTTGACCTATCATGGACCACCATATAGTTGCCAAATAAAAGTGAACCAATAAGACCGTCTTCTGACTTCTACAACACACCACTACATTTCTGAGCATCTTTTATTACATACACTGTATAAAACATAAAAGACTCATACTGAAAAGCCTGCAAGTAAGCCTTGTGAGTGTTCCCATTCATTAAAGTCATTGTTTTCTCACAGCATTGAATTGATCACAACTGGACTGCCCAGGTTTTCTTCGAAGACGTTTGGCCTCTCATTCTAGCAGGCTTCATCGATGGGGTCTTAAAAGTCTAAAACCCAATCATTTGAGGCCTTAAAATGTCCAAAAACGTTTGAATATTTGAAGGGTCTTAAAAATTGCTATTTTTATTTAAAACAAATCTGTAAACGTAGGTGTTTCGGTTTTTGAGCAGTAATGGTATAACAAAATGGAACTAAAGTCTCTTCTGCAGCCTGCTAATGTGCTCTGCAAAAAAACAGAGCCAAGCCTAATTAATTATATAGAATAGTTAAGTGCAAGTTGATAAAAGAACCAACAATGTAATGCATTGTTGATGTCGTGTGACAAGGGTCTTAATTGTGTGCATTTCATAATGAATACAGTTTAAGACCATACCTTGGATGGCAAGATCTGCCAGATCAAGTCTTAAATTTGGCTTGTGGAAACCCTGCGGCAGTTAATGCTTAAACACTAGATAGGACGGTTCTAGTCTTGAGTGTCGGTGCAGGATCCAAGGAATTAATCCTCTATAAAGGTAGAGGAATGCCCATAGTGTTTGAGAATGAACTGATGAAGGCAAAATTATTTGAGGTAATCCGAACAGTCCAGTTGCGATTAACTGAGACTATTAAAAAGCAATTTTGATATTTTTGAATTGTACATCTGTAAGGTGACAAAGACTATTATTTAATACATAATATTAATTACTTGAATGCAACATTTTCCTGTTACATTTGGCATTTTTTCTCATTTGTTTCAATGGCCATTGGGCTGCACTTTAGACACCCCTGAACTACATGTCTGGATTTGTGGCACAGCAGCCATTGTTGGTGTAAAATAAGTGTTAAAAATCTGGAAACGTCTTTGTGACATTATTTACAAAGTAAACCATTTTTGTTCAAGAAAAGGGGGAAAAAAAATAGGAATATTTGATCAAACGGTTGCATAGACTTTCTGGTTTACGCTTCTGCATCATCACGCCACTATCTTCATACTATGGGGTTGAACAAGGGCTGGGTGATAGAACAATATTAATATTCCAATATAGCCTGATTAGCCTGATGCAGTTGACAGGTTGGTGTTCCTGGCACAACAAGGAATAACGACATGCTTATGTCTTTAAAAAGATTTACCCCAAAAATACTGTTCTAAGTAAAGTACAGTGGAACCCCGGGATACAAAATTGATTCGTTCCAAAAGGATTTTTGTAAGTCACATTTTTTTTGTACCCCGAACAACATTTAACATGAAAATTGGCTAATTCGTTCTACTGACCCGGAATACCCCTCATACAATGGAAAAAAACAATTCTGCACATTTAATACTGTATAAATTACGAGTATTGTAATACAAATGTAACGTAATAATAAAACCTGAAATAGTATGTATATCAAGTTAAAGTTCTAAGTTTCTTACCTTTGATACGCAGCAAAGTGCAGTACAGTACAGTACGTAACTGGGAGCGATATACCAATCAGAGAACATAACGTCATAGTACGCTAGCAGCAATAAATCAGAGAACATTACGTCATACGTACCGTACGTATGCTTCCACCATGCCTCCAGTAGGTATACTACCAGTATGCTGCAGAACAACATTTTTGCCAGGCGCCGGGAGAGTTACGCCAGCATATGTGAATGGATTGTGGATTCCCGGACTAAGGTATCCGCTTTAACTTTTGTCCGAGCTTTCACAAAAGCCTCATTCAGCATCATTGCTGAACTGCCGACTGACGAGACTGACGGCCAACAATCATGACAGGAAAGCTGCATGTTTGACGGCGAAATTGCCCAGCTGTCCAAGTCAAATGCAGAAGATAGATTTGTGGGGGAAGAGGGATTAAAAATACAGCGAGTGTATTGTTAAATAGTAGAATCAAGTTCAACTAAACTCACTCTTTTGCTTCCGTTGCCTTTTTTGTAGATCGTATGTTTTAGCACGCGCCTTAAAATATGATAAATTCGGAAAATCCCGGAAAAAAAAGAAGTTTGGTAAAATGGACAAACTTTCCTAAAGCTAATTAATTTTCGTAAGCCGAAGCATAAAAATCAGAAAGGTATTTTCGTATCCTGGTGTTCCACTGTACCTGTATTTGTCTGTTGCTTATGACATTAAAAAATTGCCTCTTAAAACGGGGCACTTTAATACAGGGAGTGCAGAATTATTAGGCAAATGAGTATTTTGACCACATCATCCTCTGTATGCATGTTGTCTTACTCCAAGCTGTATAGGCTACTACCAATTAAGCATATTAGGTGATGTGCATCTCTGTAATGAGAAGGGGTGCGGTCTAATGACATCAACACCCTATATCAGGTGTGCATAATTATTAGGCAACTTCCTGTCCTTTGGCAAAATGGGTCAAAAGGACTTGACAGGCTCAGAAAAGTCAAAAAGTGAGATATCTTGCACACTTACTTTTTACGCTTACTTTAGATTATAATTGATTATATAATAATCTGTTTTATGAGTCAGTGAATAAAATGACAAATGCAATAATACTTACATTTATTCCTGCAATGCATCATTGCAATTGTGCCCAGAATTTCAAAAACAGATGTAGCGTCGGTAATTTTTCGTTGCTACAAAATCCTCGACAAACAACCATATCAAGTGGTTAAAAATGTAGTTGCAGAAGCAATTGCTGTAAGCTATTTTTTTTATGACACTTATTGTATTACCACTATTAGACACGCTTTGCTAAACCAAGCTAGCTAGCTTACATTGGATATTGCTATAGGCAAGCTCATGCTTGGTAACAAGAATTTCAAAGCAGTGTTACCAACTTGGCCATTTTGTCTGTAGAACTGGTGACATTCCAAACCCCTCCCCCCGACGTTTTCTCAAACGTGATTATTGATAAACCTAGCAACTTTTTCTGGTCTTTGCGGGTGCTGTTGTCTGACCCAAGGCAGTCACAAGCAGGCAGGGTACTGTCAGCTCTACACAGAATGATGTGGCGCGATACGCATTGAAAGTGCAAATGAATCATGCATGCGCAAGCTGCAACGCTGCAGGGGTGGAGCTCGCCGTTTCACACAGCAAGATCTATCACACATGATTCTTAATGTTCAGTAAGCCTGGACAAAAGAGGTGTGTATTTCATTAGTCTATTGCTACTCTTTATTTGTAAAATGAAGTGGATTACCTATTCTTCAGGTAAAGGTTCTTCCGCACGTCAGTTGCTATTAGATATATTTACCAGAAGAGACTCCATCCGCGATCCCATTAATCTGGAAATCACAGGGTCCCAATCACGCTATGTAAGGTTTGCAGGGCAAGGGGATCGTTTGCATATTGTACGCAGGCATGTCGACACAGAAGCATAAACCTGACATCTCTTTGGCTGTCTGAATTTGCGCACTTCCGTACTTACATTCTGTCTTTTGAGTGCGTGATTGCATCCACACTGAGCAGTACAGCAAAATGCAGCACTATCAGTACCCGGATGTTGCACACAGCAGGACAAAATAGTGGGTCTGCAATGCTGGTCCTTACCATCCCCACTAGTGGCAGCCTTGGCGACATGGTGGATGGAGCGGGTCTGACTTGAGTGGTTGCAAGTCACTGTTAAAATGGAGGGAAGTAGCAGCAATCGCAGGTACAGTTCGCTGATGTCATTTTTGGATGAAGTGAATGATGACGGAAATAAATTTGGGACAGCCCTAGATTGTCAAAATTGGCATAATCAGGAACTAAGTACACAGTCTACACAGTACACTCATTTGAAGTGCACTAACAGAAGTATTCCATCAGTCTTTGTGTATTGATAGTAACCTGTCGCTTAAAATGCTTCAATATCAAGGCCTAATTTGAGTTTTTCCACACGGAAAATCAACAGTACATTTCTGATGGCATCCCTTCCATGTCTTCATTGCTTTCTATAAAAAACAACCAAGTGGTGTGGTTGGTTATTTTAAGTGGGGTGTCCTGACACAAACCCAGCTTGGTTTACGCTGGGTAAGATCGAAATGAGATGATCCTCGTCCACTGAAATCAGCTCGTCATAGTCGTCCAGCACAGCAGGCTGCTGCTGGCTTCTGCCGCTGCTGTTGGAGGAGACGTCCATCATGCTCTCGTTCTGCAGCAGGGTGATGATGCTATTGGGATAATTCATCCAGGTGCTTCCTGGATAGCCAGCAGGGTCCAGAGTGTTCTGGGATGCTACAGCCGTTTGCTGACAGGTGGCGCCAGTGCTGCTCTCGTGTGCAGGTTTGAGAAGGTCCACAAAGTCCTTCATGTCTAGGCTGTCCAGGGTTCCTGGAGCCTGGTCTTCTGAAAAGTCGGGGAACTCGTCCTCAGCTGGAGATGCGTCCGCTGGGAACTGAGAGCACTGTTGGAAGGGGTAGGAACTGGCCAACTGCGAGGAGGCTGCGGTACAGTGAAATGCCGCCGGCTCCTGAGTGATGACCAATGAGATGTTGGGGAAGAACTCTTCAAGGTCTGACGGGTTGACGGTGGAGTAGTCCTGGGTGGAGGAGGAAGACGAAGCGGTTCCTTGGCTCGGACTGACGGTCACCACTGGAGTGACTTTGGGCTGTGTGCCAATGTTCAAGCTCTCCCTTATCTTCCATGTTTGGCTGGTGACTGAGATAGGAGAAGAGGAGGGCTCGACTTTGGGCTGGCCTGAGAACATCTGGCTTTGCTGCATGTATGAAAGGGACGACTGTTTGGCCACGCTGGAACAAGGGGGCACTGCGCAGGGCAGAAGGCAACAATCAGTCAACATTCAAACTCATCTCAAAGATTATTATTAGAGTTGTTAAGAACTCCAACCAAAATAATTCATCATCTTTACCAATATATCTTATGGTAAAAGATGTACATACTAACTCGTGTCACCAACACTTTCAATTTCCTAAACTGAGCCCTATACTGCTTTGTCACTCCACAAGTCACTTAGGAAGCAGCTTAAGATATGGCTTCCCAAAAATAACACAGATCTACTGTATGAAATTGTTACCGTAAGATGCAGGAAAGGTTGAAATATACTGTGAAATTACATATGAATCCTAAATGCTTAGTGAGAATAATGCGCAAAGTAGAGGACACTCACAAGCTTGCACCATGGATGAAGGTTTTGTTGGCACCCCCCTCCTGGCTGGACTAATGTGTCGCCTATCAGGTGGAATGGACACTGAAAACCCAGCAGGTGTACATACTTTCATTATTATTGTTCTTATTAATATTATACAACTACAATGACTAATATACAGTATATATACATACATATACAGTACCCACTTTGTGTGTATTTATATATATATATATATATATATACATACACACACACACTGCTGTGTATCTCATACCTGTAGACAGCACAGGTCCTATCTTAATATTGTGGAACATATCAGCTGTGCGTTTTCTTTTCTCGCTCAGACTGTATTCATCTACGGGAGAAACATAAGACTCCTAAATAGCACATTGTGATTGTCCACACAACAAATTTTCAGGATGAAGAAGACGTAGGACTCGCACCTCTTTCAGCAGGCAGGTACTGGAAATCCATGGGCTCGCTGACCTCGCGGTCCGAAGGCCGTCGCAGCTGCACTTTAACCTGAACGGGCTCAGTGAGGTTGGTGTGGCGGTACGGCGGCGTGCGGAAGACAATGGCCACCTGCCTGTGGACATCCGCCTGGGAGAAAGTACCCTTTCCCTCCCAACTGTCCTGAAAGAAGCGCACCTCGATGTCCTCTGTAAAAACAGGAAGACTCTTCAATATTGAAGTAGGACTGTCAAAAGAATAATCTTTTTCATCAGACTATTAACTTTATGAATTAATCACATCATTTATAATCACCATTTGCATGTATTGACAAAAGTACTGTAATGTCCAAACAACATTGGTGTTGCGGTTCAAAGTGTCAAGTTCAAAGGGGGCAAGTAGTGGCCCCCCTGCTGACCTCCATCACCTTCTGTATTCACACAAAACTATATATCTTGGCATCTAAGACAATTACCTTTTTAAATAGCTTAAAATGCATGTATATTTATGTACATTCTTTGCAGTCTTTGACATTAACATTGTCACTGGGTCCGATTCTTATGCCTCATGTGTTTAAAAAGTAATGTTTGAGTGTACATTTGAATACACGGCCAGCTGTGAGATTAAGAATTCATACAATTTCCACATTTTTAAAAGAGCAACATCACTTTTTATGTATTTAGTTTATTGAATTGCGTTAATACCTAAATATTTGGCTCATTGCAATGTCTAGAACAATGGCCAAAATTATTAGAAAATACAGCCTATTTAAGAAGTTTCAGTTGGTTTTACTGAATTGGCCAATAAAATACCCATAAAGAGGATTAAGTACTCATTATGTTCTATAAACCATAGAAAAGAGCCATTACAAGAAAATGTAGATAATTCTCCTTACAAAAAAACAAGCTAGGCCTATCTGACTGTCAAGACAATCATGCTCCTTACCCAACTCCATCCAGCAAATTTGGTGCAAGTTGGAAAAAAACTTGCTAGGGAAGACCTTTGGCTTAAGTTGCAGAAGGCATGGGATGGCATAACGGTTTTATTTCTTAAAATAACATTGTGCACAGGAATAAAGTGTATTTTCTTGGGTGTGATGGAGTACATGATGGTGCTTTTCTAGGTAAATCAATGAATGCTAGACTGCAACTATTTACTGGAAAAGTAGTGAATAATTATTATTCAAGGAGCTGAAGCAGCACTACAGTGGATAAAAACAATAGGATTTACCTCACTGTAGTGCTCAGAGCAACCATCTTTATTTTTGATTAACATTGTGACAAATTTATGTTTTGGAGGCAAATAAAGGTCAATATTTTCAGACCTGTCAGGCGTTCTAATAATTTTGGCCACCACTGCATATAGTTGTATCGCCTAAATTTAATTACAGCTTGTTATACAAATTAAAAAGACATTTGTGTTCATGTGGTTTGGATAAAGCTAGTTCCAGCCTTGGATACAAATATTGTATTACAAACTCAAATATTTCTTGCCATAATGATCACTTTAATGGACTGAAAATGATTTCCTCCCAATTTGTCTGTTAGCTTGTGACACAGTATAGGACAGTAACTAACAAACAAGCATTGTCAGTGTGGCTCAATTCAAAGTCAAATGTAAAAGAGGGGCCGTGCGGCGGTTGAGGGGGTAGCATGTTGGCCTCACAGTCAGGAGATCAGGGTTCGAATCTCTGTTGGGCATCTCTGTGTGGAGTTAGCATGTTCTCCCTGTGCGTGTGTGGGTTTTATCCAGGTACTCCGGTTTCCTCCCACATTTCAAAAATATGCATGTTAGTCAATTGGTGTCTACGTAAATTGTCCATTCGGTATGAATGTGAGTGTGGATGGTACTTTGTCTGCCGTGCTATTGACTGGCGGCCAGTCCAGGGTGTACCCCGCCTCCCGCCTAAAGTCAGCTGGGATAGGCTGCATACCCCCGACCCTAATGAGGATAAGCGGTATAGAAAATGGATGGATGGATGTAAAAGAGGCGGGAGCCCAGTGGTTGAACCAAATAATTATTTCATGAATGGAGAAGGAAGCAGTTGCAGCTGGCAGTAAAACGGGCCAAATAAGGAAAAACTGCCCAATTTCAGTAAATACATATGCTTGCAGGCCACCTTACAGCCCATTTTCCCCGCCTAATCACACGCTTCCTTTGTTTTGCAACAAGGAGACCATTGGGTAAGTTGCCTTCTCCTTCTTATATATATATATCTTGAGTTTATTATTATTATTATTAAACTATTATTTTTTTAAGTAACTGAACCTTTCTTTATAGCCCACTGCAAAACATATTTTAAAACAAAGAAAGAGTAAGGCGTATCTCTCCATGTTTTTCTTCGGCTCTGTTCTATCTTATGAGTTCAGTGCTAAAACATGTTGTTTTCTATGCTTTTGCAGTACAAAGCTAGGAGTGGTGTTGTCCATATAATTCAAGAAGCTGTCTGGAATAAAATAGGTATAAATACAGGGAGTGCAGAATTATTAGGCAAATGAGTATTTTGACCACATCATCCTCTGTATGCATGTTGTCTTACTCCAAGCTGTATAGGCTACTACCAATTAAGCATATTAGGTGATGTGCATCTCTGTAATGAGAAGGGTTGTGGTCTAATGACATCAACACCCTATATCAGGTGTGCATAATTATTAGGCAACTTCCTGTCCTTTGGCAAAATGGGTCAAAAGAAGGACTTGACAGCCTCAGAAAAGTAAAAAATAGTGAGATATCTTGCACAGAGGGATGCAGCACTCTTAAAATTGCCAAGCTTCTGAAGCGTGATCATCAAACAATCAAGCGTTTCATTTAAAATAGTCAACAGGGTCGCAAGAAGCGTGTGGAAAATCCAAGGCGCAAAATAACTGCCCACGAACTGAGAAAAGTCAAGCGTGCAGCTGCCAAGATGCCACTTGCCACCAGTTTTGCCATATTGACATGTGAAACCGGAGAGCGATTCCGCCTCTCTCCGGTTAAAACACCAGTCACGGTCGCTCAGCGCCGGTTTCTTTGTCACTTCCTGTTCTAAAAGTCCTCTAATGGACCCTAAGAGGATGTTGATGATGTTTCTCTCTCCCTCTCCGGAAGTCAAATTCCCAAAAAGTCCAAAGAGGAAAGTTGAAATTAGCATGTAAAACGGCTAATGCTAACCGCTAGAAACTGTAATAACTCAAAAACAAAAGCAGCACAAACGTTGATTTCAACTGAACCCAACAGCACAAACGAGGACGGTCAAAATGAGACTATTTTGGTTACATTCGAGGGCCGCACGGCGGTCGAGTGGGTAGCACACTGGCCTCACAGTCAGGAGGTTCTGGGTTGGAATCTCTGTTAGGCATCTATGTGTGGAGTATGCATGTTCTCCCCGTGCGTGCGTGGGTTTTCTCCGGGTACTCCGGTTTCCTCCCACTTTCCAAAACATACATGTTAGGTTAATTGGCGACTCTAAATTGTCCATAGGTATGAATGTGAGTGGGAATGTTTGTTTGTCTATATGTGCCCTGCGATTGACTGGCGACCAGTCCAAGGTGTACCCCGCCTCCCGCCCAAAGTCAGCTGGGATAGGCTCCAGCATATCCACGACCCTAATGAGGATAAGCGGTATAGAAAATGAATGAATGAATGATCATCACTGGAGTGCCCAAAAGCACAAGAATGTGCAATACTCAGAGACATGTGGCCAAGGTAAGAAAGGCTGAAAAACGACCACCACTGAACAAGACACATGAGCTGAAACATCAAGATTGGGCCAAGAAATATCTGAAGAAAGATTTGTTTAAGGTTTTATGGATTGATGAAATAAGAGTGAGTCTTGATGGGCATGACGGATGGGCTTGTGGCTGGTTCGGTAAAGGGCAGAGAGCTCCAGTCCGACTCAGACGCCAGCAAAGTGGAGGTGGAGTACTGGTTTGGGCTGGTATCATCAAAGATGACCTTGTGGGGCCTTTTTGGGTTGAGGATTGAGTCAAGCTCAACTCCCAGTCCTACTGCCAGTTTCTGGAAGACACCTTTTTCAAGCAGTGGTACAGGAAGATGTCTGCATCCATGAAAAACATGATTTTCATGCAGGACAATGCTCCATCACACGCATGGCAAAGGGGCCATAGAGCTGAGAAGCGGAGGAGCGAGAAGGAATGGTCGTGTGGAGGAGGTCGGAAAGGTAGGGAGGAGAGAAATAGTGAAGGGCCTTAAAAGTATATAGAAGAATCTTGAAGTAAATTCTGAATTTAATGGGAAGCCGGTGAAGTTGCTGATGGACCGAGGTGATGTGGTGGGAGGAGGGGGTCCTAGTGATAATGTGGGCAGCTGAATTCTGTACCAGTTGAAATTTATTGAGAGATTTGAGGGCAAGACCAGAAAGGAGGGAGTTACAGTAATCTAAACGCGACGTGACGAGGCTGTTTACAAGCACAGAAGCAGAGTGGACTGTGAGGGAGGGGCGAAGGCGGTTTATGTAACGAAGATGGAAATAGGCAGACCGAGTGATGTTACTGATGTGTGACTGAAATGATAAGTAGCTGTCGAGGATGACACCCAGACTTTTAACTTGGGGGAAGGAGATACCATGGAGTTGTCAATGGAGAGAGATAATATACTGGTTTTGGAAAGAGTGGCTCTGGTACCAACAAGAAGAAACTCAGTCTTGTCACTGTTAAGTTTAAGAAAATTGGACGTGAACCAGTTTTTTTATTTCTGACAGACAGTTGGTAAGGGAGGGGGTGGAAGTGTGGAGGCAGGTTTGCTTGAAAGGTAGAGCTGGGTGTCATCCGCAAAGGAGTGAAAATTAATATTGAATTCACGGAATATATGGCCAAGGGGAAGAAGATAAATGAAGAGGAGGGGACCAAGGACAGAACCCTGGGGCACACCGCAAGTAATGAGGGAGGAATTTGACCTGAAGGATTTAAGTTGTATGAACTGAGAGCGATCAGAAAGGTAAGAGTAAAACCAGCGGAGGGGGATAGAGGTAATACCAAGAGATCAAAGTCTACCGAGGAGAATAGAGTGAGAAATTGTGTCAAAAGCTGCACTAAGGTCGAGGAGGATGAGGATGGTGATGAGGCTAAAATCTGCTGCAGTGAGAAAGTCGTTGGTGATTTTTAAAAGAGCGGTTTCACTGCTGTGACCGGGTCGGAAGCTAGATTGGAATGGTTCATAGAAACTGTTGAGTGTTAAGTGTGAATGGAGTTGAGATGCAACTGTTTCTTCCAGTATTTTAGAAATGAACGGGAGGTTTGAAATGGGTACGGAGATTGTTGAAGTCATTGGGATTAGAACCAGGTTTTTTTTTTTAGAGTAAGGGTAACGGACAATTCCAGAAAAAAGTGAGGAGTAGAGAATAGCAGAAATGAGGGGAAGAAGTGAGGAGACTGAAGATTTCACCAGTAATATGGGAAGAGGATCCAGTTGGCAAGTAGATGGTTTAGAATTACAAATAAGGACAGAAATTCAGAGATATTTGGGAGCTAGAAGCTTGAGAATGTGTGAGCGGAAGGTAAAAGTACAGGAGATGAGTCAGGGGAAATACAGGTAAATTGTTGATGGATGGACTGGATTTTTTGGTTAAAAAAGAGCAGTAGAGAGTTGCAGGCGTCGGTAGAATAGAAGTGGGTGGGCAAAGCGTCCGGGGGCTGGAGAATAGAGTTCATTAAAGAGAAAAGCATTCTTGTGTTACCATTATTGGAGCAAAATAAACTAGAATAGTAGTTATAGTTTGAGTGATTCTGTCCTTGTAAAGGAGTGTATGAGTTTTGTGGATTTCCTTGTGAATACTGAGTCCAGTTTTATTGTAAAGTCTTTCTTGTTATCTACCTTTAGCTTTTAGTTTGCAAAGTTCAGGAGAGTACCATGGGAGAGAACGTGAAAAAGACACAGAACGAGTTTGACTAGAGCATTACAATCCAGAACATTGAGGAGAGTGTTATTGTAATAAGAAACAAAGTCATCTTGTGTAGATAAATAGTCTGGAATATCAATACTTTCAATGTAGGTGGAGAGCAGGTCAGTGTTGATGTCTTTGATGTTTCTGAATGACATAAGACGAGAAGGTTTAGTAGCAGAGGGTCAGTGAGATGTTGAATGAGATAAAGTGATCAGTTATATAGAGTACAGAGTTGGAGGGGGTGAGACCAGAGCAGCAAACTAAGTCCAGAGTGTGGCCTTTAATGTGAGTAAGAAAGTCCACATATTGGTAAAAACCAAGGCCGTCCAAGCAGGAGGAAAAGTCTTTTGTGAGAGGAAGACTGCTGTCCTCAAACCAGATATTTACACCGCCCAGTACAATTGCATTTATTTGATTGTCATATAAAACTCATATAAAAATAATCAGTCATAAAAATATAGTAATAACAGTGAATAATCTGCTTGCAGTGCTATTATTTACACACTACCGTATGTGGCAGTATGTTTTTATGCAGTTTATGGGCGTTGGAACTTAACACTGTTATTGATGTGTTATGTTAAGAATAAAGTTGACCAAAAAAAACTTACATCCACCGTCCTAACAGAGAGATGTGGCTTGCCATGATGCGTTTGTGTTCCAATCAATCGGTTACCGATCAGTATGGGACGATTTTCATAAAAAACACAAATAGCCTATTGCAGCCTGCAGACAAACTAGTGTGCAGTGTAGTGTCCTGCTCCCATGTATTGGGTAGTGCTGATATTATGTGAGAATGCATAAAGGTAAGATTTGATTACTTTATTGAGTGCTAATGTGCACATTTGTTCGGTACACAACCTCTCCGAAAGCCTCTGTCGAAAGGCTCATACTGGTGGATGGCGGCTCTGCATTCATTTCATCCTTTAAATTTAATATTGTTCACATAGTTTTACACAATACATAAGATAAATCAGATCGCTATAATGTACGTACTTGTATGTTTTACAGAGGTTTCCGGGTGACTAGCTAGTTTGCGGCTAAGGCTAGCACTGCTGATGCAGCAGTTATCGATTTCAGCCACAGTCGTCAACACTGACAACCCGTGAATAGCAGCTCATAGCCAAATTGTAGCACGCAGTCCAAAGGAAAAACAAGCGGAGAGACGGCTCACATCTGAACAACACTTGGGCCTTCGGGTACTCGTATGGCAATGTACCACTGCGTATGACTGGTGCAGGCTCTGGCAGGCAACGAAATCCGTGATAAATCACGGTGACAGTTAGTAGTACAAATATGCCATCTGCCAGGGCTTGAAAGCTAAATGTACCTATCAAAATACCCTTTTATTTGTCCATTTCTTCTCAATATTTGTTCCCGCTTGTGGCTACACAGTCACCACTGCTTCCTCAAACTACGAAAGGGGCAAACAGAATGTGCGCACATTAATCGAGCATAAAAAGAAACAGGGGCATTAAATGGAAATGTCAACATTGACCTATAAACTAAATATACTTCAACAATAGAGTTTTGTCGTTGGCCTACACCCGCTAAGCTAATTTACCAAAACATGCCAAGTAACTAAGAAACTGCAGCTATAGAACATTACTGTGTAATATACAGTGTATTGCACCTTTTTGCACTTTGTCACACAGCAAAAAAATCTCATCGCCGCCTTTGCAGCTCCCAGAGTTGCGGTTGACTCTGCAGATCTTCAGCTCGGCAGTATTTGGAGCCCCTAGTGAACAAATGAAGAGCTTACAGCCAGACCACTCCCAAGTATGAAAATGAGCACAAAATACTCATACGGTAAGTTGTGAGTGTGTAAGTTAAGTCCGCTCACTGTTGTCGAAGATTGGCTGCGACACTACAGGTTCGAGAGAGAAAAGCTCTCCTGTGGGCAGCGTGATGGATGCCTGGAAGCAGAGCCGCACCGAATTCAGGTCAAATTCCTCCTCCCACACTTTGGCCTCGGGAACTGTGGCCAAGACACAAGAGGGTGGGGTACATAGTCTGGTATCACCGCTCAGGCACACCCTACCAACACTACAACTGTTACGCTTCCTTTCCTCTCACTCGACTTACTGTTGAAGGGGTTGTTGTTGGTCTGTAGTCGACAGGTAATGGCTTCAATCACATCCTTCTTTTTCACACACTGGATGCCCAAGTTCTGAAAACTACAATCACATGTTTGTTTTTTTTAAATCGTAAGTATATATTGCATTAACTCTCAAGACCCCCCTCCACACACATATATACATATACATATATACACACATACACTGTATTTGTATATGCATATACATACACACATATATATACAAATATAAACACACACACACACACACACGTACAAAAAAAATCCTGATCAAAATCTTAATCTTAGAAATATCAGAATTGACTTTTTGCACATTTGGATCTCAATGAGGTCTTAGAGCTACAATATGCAAAAGCAAGAAGGGGGAGTGTGACTAAAAGCACTTTGAAAAAGTAACTTATTGAAAAGAATTATATTGAAATAGGCTGTTTATCAGCTGATCAAAAGATTAAGACCATCGCTCAAAAAAATGACAAAAAAACTCTCCAAACCAGAACAAAAAATGTTCTTAGTAAGACTCTGCAATGACTAGCTCCACCGTTCTTGTTAATTACTTCAAAAATTAGTTTGGGCATGCTTGATGCGACTGTTTCCAGAAAGCTAGTGGGAACATTGCTCCAAGTGGTGAAGGTGGCTACACAACAGGCATCAACTGTCTGGAACTGATGGCCATTTTTATAAACTGTTCTCTATGGGATTTAAATCAGGGGAACATGCAGGATGGTCCAAAAGATTGATGTTATTCTCCCTGTGGAAGTCCTTCAACAAGCAAGCATTGTGAAATGCAGCGTTGTCCTGTTGAAAAACCCATCTGTTACCACACAGACAAGGGCCCTCAGTCATGAGGGATGCCCGCTGCAACATCTGCACGTAATCAGCCGCCGTCTGACGACCCTGCACCACCTGAAGCTCCAGTATTCCACTCAACAAAAAAGAACCCCAAATCATGACGGACCCCCCTTCCTCTGTGCCGGGTAGAAAACATCTCAGGTGGGATCTCCTTATCATGCCAGTAATGTTGGAAGCCATCTGGACCGTCAATGTCAAATTTGTTCTCATTGTAGAATACAATTTTTTCCACCTTTCAATGTCCAATGATTGATGCTCCCTGGCAAAGTGTAAATGGTTACGTGCAGATGTTGCAGGGGACATCCCTCATGACTGAGGGCCCTTGTCTGTGTGGTAACAGCTGGGTTTTTCAAAGTGTTTTTTGTCACACTTCCCCTACTCACTCAAAGTACTAACTGAAAATTTTGAACATCAAGTAGAAGTTGTGTTTTGGCAAGCAGTTCCTTCTTGTAACTTTGCGGATTAAGATTTTCTTCTTATAAACTCAGAAAATTAGAATTTTTAAGCAGCAAGACCTAATCAGCAAAAAAAAAAAAAAAACTTGATATACTGATTAGCATATTATTTGATTATATGTCAAATTTACCTTTTAAGTTGAATGGCATAAATACAACAACCTTTTAAGGATATTCTAATTTTCTGGGTAGTACTGTATATACAGTGCCTCCAGAAAGTATTGATAGTGCTTCACTTTTTCCACATTTTGTTATCTTACAGCCTCATTCCATTGTAATAAATTAATCTCTTACTTCAAAATTCTACACACAATACCCTATTGTGACATTTACAATTACATTTACATAATTTGCCATGAAGCTCAAAATTGACCTCAGGTGCCTTTTTCCCCTGATAATCCTTGAGATGTTTCTACAGCTTAATTGGAGTCCACCAGCGGTAAATTCAGTTGATTGGACATGACTTAGAAAGGAACACACGTGTCTATCCCACAGTTGACCGTGCATATCAGAGCACAAACACCAAGCATGAAGTCAAAAAAATTGTCTGCAGAATTGTGAGACAGGATAGTCTTGAGGCACAACTCTGGGGAAGGATTCTGAAAATGTCTGCTGCTTTGAAGATTCCAATGAGTATAGTGGCCTTCATTATTCATAATGAAAGATGTTTGGAACCACCGGGACTCTTCCTAGAGCTGGCCAGCCATGTAAACTGAGAGATCGGGGGAGAAGGGCCTTAGTCAGAGAGGTGACCAAGAACCCGATGGTCACTCTGTCAGCGCTCCTCTGTAGAGAGAGGAGAGCCTTCCAGAAGGACAACCATCTTTGCAGCAATCCACAAATCAGGCCTGTATGGTAGAGTGGCCAGATGAAAGCCACTCCTTAGTAAAAGCAACATGGCAGCCCATCTGGAATTCGCCAAAAGGCACCTGAATGACTCTCAGACCATGACACAATTATCTGGTCTGATGAAACAAAGATTGAGTTCTTTAGTGTGAATGCCAGGCGTCATGTTTGGCGGAAACCAGGCACCGCTTATCACCAGGCCAATACCATCCCTACAGTGAAGCATGGTGGTGGGAGCATAATGCTATGGGGATTCTTCAGCAGCAGGAACTGGAAGACTAGTCAGGATAGACGGAAACATGAATGCAGCCATATACAGAGATATCCTGGATGAAAACCTGCTCCAGAGCGCTCTTGACCTCAGACTGGGGCGAAGGTTAACTTTCAGCAGGACAACGACCCAAAGCACACAGCCAAGAACTCACAGGATTGGTTTCAGAACCACCCTGTGAATGTCCTTAGTGGCCCAGCCAGAGCCCAGATTTGAATCCAGTTGAACATTTCTGGAAAGACCTGAAAATGGCTGTGCATAGACGTCTCCCATCCAACCTGATGGAGCTTGAGAATTGCTCCAAAGAAGAATGGGCAGAACTGCCTAAAGATAGGCGTGCTAAGCTTGTGGCAACATATTCAAAAAGACTTGAGGCTGTAATTGCTGCCAAAGGTGGATCAACAAAGTATTAAGCAAAGGCTGTGAATACTTATGTAAATTTGATTTTAATAAATAAAAAATAAACACAACTTTTCACATTGTCAATTGTGTTTTGTGTGTAGAATTTTAAGGTTGGAATGAGGCTGTAACATGACAAATTAGGAAAAAGGGAAGCGCTGTGAATACTTTTCAGATCCACCGTATACACACACACACACACACTCGCACGCACGCACACACATATTTTGGCTTTTTCACAATTGTCAGAAACAAGGGATTTTGTGCTTATGCGGGGTAATATCAAAAGGTGGTATGATACAGTGTGAGCATCTCCAGTTTTAGTCCGGGGAGCCAGGTCATGGGTCTTTTGCGACTTCTTACTTCACCCCTGCAAGCAAAGTTTGCCAGACCCTACAATATTGTGAAGCAAGTGTCCGACCAGAATTATTTGATTGCAACCCTGGTCGTAGAAGAGCCACTGAGTCATGTCAACCTGTTACGACAGTGAATGCGTATTAACTGTGCATTCAGATCTGTTTCCACAGATTGACAATGTGAGGGGGATGTTAAGGCACATGATGACCCAGTTATTTGCGGAATACTAAAAAAATCTTGAGTGTTTGACTAAGATGGGTGGGTTTTTTGACCATTTAGTTGATACCCAAGAGGTTGAGCTGGAAGGACATAAGAAATTTCAAACTTTTTTTGGAGACACCCCAACACCAACTGATTTGTTAAGGCATGATGACACGTCTCCAATCAAGCAACGTTTTTATCGTTGTGCAGCAGATAAATGTGCTGTGCTGAAGTCCAAGGTCAGACATATGTTGGACAATAATATTGCCGTTCCATCATCCTCCAGCTGGCAGTCACCTAGCCTTCCAGTTGGGAGACCTGATGGCTCTCCACGGTTTTGTACCGACTATCAAAGGGTTAACAAGGTAACCAAAGCAGATTCCTTTCCATTGCCCAGATTGTATTAATTTAGTTGGGTATGGAAAGTTAGTTAGCTCGTTTTACTTTTTTCACATTATACTTGCTAAAGGGTTATTGTCAGGTCCTTTTAATGTCACGGGGACAGGAAATGTCTGCCTTTGTGTCACCCTTTTTTTTTTTTTTTGAGTATACTGTTATAAATTTTGATCGTTGTAACGCACAAACAACCTTTCAGTGCCTCATAAATCTGGTTGTAGCTGGTCTTGAGGGATGCACTTTTTATCTTGATGATTTGGTTGTGTATAGTGATACCTGGAAGGACCATATAAAGTGGAGTGAAGCGCTATTTGAACGTTTGGCTCACATCACTGTCAACTTAGCAAAGTGTGAATTTGCAAGAGAAACTGTTGCCTACCTTGGTCGAGGGATTGGACAGGGCCAGGTGCGCCCTGTTAACGCAAAGGTTCGGGTGATTGTGAAGTACCCTGCCCCCCCTACTAAAAAAGACCTGATGAGGTTTCTGGTTATAGTAGGGTATTACGAGGCATTTTGCAGAATTGTTTCTTCTGTTGTTGCCTCTTTAAGTGATTTACTGAGGAGTAAGGCTAAGTTTGCATGGTCGGCACAGTGTCAGGCGGCTGTTGAAGGCATCAATTTACAGTTATGTATGGCTCCAGTTCTTTGCGCTCTGTGTTTATAGCAGCCATTTTTTTAATTTAACCAGGGAAGTCCCATTGAGATGAAAAACTTATTTTGCAAGGGAGCCCTGGTCCAAGGGGAACAAAAATACATTTAAAATGACATAAAAACTAAAATAAATTAATTAAAAGAAGTAGAAATTAGGGAAAGAAATTATATATTTAGAAATTATATATTTATTATATTTAAACTGGAGGTGGATGCTAGCCTGGTTGCTGGGGCAGTTTTGTTACAGTAGAGGGATGGAGTGGATTGGCCAGTCTAAGAAATTTAACTCTTAACAACGGAACTATTCTGTTATAGAGAATGGAACATTGGCCATTGTGTTGGCACTTGAACATTTTGGAGGTATATGTGAGTCATTGTGGTCCCATAATGGTTTACACAGATCACAACCCTTTGACCTTCCTGTGCTCACTGAGCAGTCCAAACCGCTGGCTGATAAAGACAGTCTGGATATTATTAGGGTAGTGGTTGACAGTTATTTTATATCATGCCCCACTAAGGGGACAGAAATGTATTTATGCCCCCCCGAATTTTAAATATTATCAGTTTCTTAATAGTATCTATTTATTCATTTATCTGTACTGTAGAGGCTGAACTTGAAACGGAAACCAGGAAAATGCAGAGCTGTGAAGCACACAAACGCATTCAGCAGTCAAATTGCATGTTGAGTAAGATGCATTTGGACATGTTGGCAGGTCTGCACTAACATTTAGAGAACTCCCTGCTTCTCGCGCCCCCCCTAACAGTTCACACCCCTTCCTGGCGGGTGGCAGAGTCATTGTGAACCTGGGTGAGCTGGCAATGGCCACGTCACTTCCTGTTAGCGCAGAAGGTGGGGGTGAGAAAAAACGCACCTGTGTATTCGCCTCTCCTGCAAATCGGCCTCATAGTAGCCATGCTTGCAGTCTTTTCCCACCAGCTCATGTGGATGAGGCTTGTACGGCGTGTTCTTTGTCACCAGCGAGATGCGAACGCGCAGGGGACCGCTGTAGTTGTGAACCTGTATGATGAAACAACACTTTAAGGATACACTTGCATCACCCAGTGAGCTCCAGCTGTTGAGGTTTGGGGTAGTGTGGAACTTTTACAAAACATAGGCATTCAGTTATTAATTTACATAATACTAAATATGCATTTAAATCAAAAATAATTTAACTTGAATTTAAAGCAACACATATACATCCTTTCATACCAAATATTTCACTTTAACAACTCAATTCAGTTAACTGCAAAGTTAAAAATCAAATAACCACAATTATCGCCAAGTCAAAAACATGATGTTTCCAAATGTTATCTGTAAAATTATCTTGATGACATGACAGTGGCTGCATCATTAGTGGTCAACATCCAGCAGATTTATCTATTGCTGCATGCTCTTTACGTTACTACTCAGCCATGTGTGTTACATTTGCCGTAATGTTGCATTATTAAAGCTGGCTAAGTAGTTTGCTCGTTACCACTATGACAACATTGACATCTTAGCTGCTGTGTTGTGCACTATACATGCATATACATAAATATTGTACAAAAGTGAGTCCACTCCTCACATTTCCCGCAAATATGTTCTTATACAGTGGTGTTCAAAATAATAACACTGCACTGTGATTAAGCAGATTAATCACTGTTATTGCTACATGGCAAACACGTTACCGATGCAGTAAATTCTCAGAAAACAAACAAGACCCAGCATTCATGATATGCACACTCTTAGGGCTGTGCAATTGGGAGTGTGGCATTCAATCAGTGATAAGGTAAATTTTGTGAAAAAAAGGGTGTGAATCAGGTGACCCCTATTTAAGAATGAAACCAGCGCTTGTTGACATGCATTTCTCTTTGAAAGCCTGAGGAAAATGGTTTGTTCCAGACGCTGTTCAGAAGAACAGCGTACGTTGATTAAAAAGTTGATTGAAAAGAGAAAACCTATGAAAAGGTGCCAAAAATTTTGGCTGTTCAGCTAAAATGATCTCCAATGCCTTAAAATGGAGAGCAAAACCAGTGACACTGAAAATGGCAGACAACAATCAAAAAGAATGGAGGAATAAGGAAAACGGCAAAGGCTCAGCCAATGATCAGCTACAGGATGATCAAAGACAGTCTGGGCTGAGTAAAAGACATGAGGCAGAGCAGGAGGTAGCAGAGATGAAGATGCTGAGGTTCTTTTTGGGTGTGACCAGGATGGACAGGATCAGGAATGAGCACATCAGAGGGACAGCACATGTTAGAGGTTTTGGAGATAAAGTCAGAGAGGCCAGACTGAGATGGTTCGGACATGTCCAGAGGAGAGATAGAGAATATATTGGTAGAAGGATGATGAGTTTTGAATTGCCAGGATGGAGGCCTAGAGGAAGACCAAAGAGGAGGTTTATGGATGTAGTGAAAGAGGACATGAAGGTAGTTGGCGTAAGAGAAGAGGATACAGAAGACAGATTTAGATGGAGGTAATTGATTCGCTGTGGCGACCCCTAACGGGATAAGTCGAAAGGAAAAGAAGGTCATACAATGACCACAGTCATTAGATTAACTTAAATTAAATAGATGTTTAGTAATTCACAGGATTGCCAAATTCTAAAAACAAAAAAGTTTGCACAAACGTTTTGTGTTTGTAAAGTCAACGGCAGACACAGCTATTTTTTTTAAACATTCCCCCTTTAAAGTAACTGCCAAATTGCACAGCCTTAAGAGCGTGCATATCATGAATGCTGGGTCTTGTTTTCTGAGAATCTACTGCACCTACTGGTAACTTGTTTTCCCTGTAGCAATAAAAATATACTAATAACAGTGATTTATCTTGTTAGTTGGATTGCACTGCTATTATTTTGAACACTACTGTATCTTTTCATGTGATAAAAGAGAAATTACACTTTGATACAATGTGCAGGTTATCCATGCCCAGCTTGTACAAATGTAAATTTACTGGCTTGATTATGGCCATTACCTTTATTATTATTATTACTATTATATTCACACACAATTATCTAAATCCTGATTTCAGGTTTAGAAACTAAATTAACCTTAGAGGTAATGATAATGATGGTGGTAATAATTTAAATCATGAAAGATACGCATACTGATATAACTGTGTTTTTGTCTTTTTTTGGATTGTTTTCTGATACAATGAAATCAATAGATTAGGGCAGACAATTAGAGGATCGGTTGAGGGACACCATTCATCTTCTTGCAGCAGACCTCCAAAAATCGTCTCTCTTAATGCACAGTATAGGACACATACAATAACATCCCTAGACTACGGCAGACAAGTGGAGACTCATTTGTAGGAGATCATTCCCTCTACTCACAGCAGACCTCCAAAATCCTGTCTTTTTAATGCACAGCATAGGACACTTGGCCAAGAGCGGTCATGTGGTTAGCAACAGGTCCACAAACGTCTTGGCCTCTTTTGATGTGGGACATGAGCTATCCAAAATAATTATTATCACCAACACTAATAGCTATTCTATCTTTTAATCACATTTATTTTGTATGCATAATAAAAATTAAACATACTGTATTGTAGAATTGGCTATAATACATGATTGATGTGTTGATATATGATGGTATAATAATGAGTAATGTCACAAGCTGTACAAGGTATAACACAATAATGACAATGTATATTGTACATGTGTGTTTATAAGTGTAATATCTTCTTCATGTATTGCTGCACATTGTGTTTATAAATGGTGCTAGTGTTCCGAATAAGAGGTGGGAGCAAATAAGCCTGTCCTTTTCCCACTCCTTTTCGGCACAGTATATACAGTATACTGTACGTAGATTTATTTATTTTTTCTTACATGTGTATTTTAACTTTGGTATGTTTTGTGTATTTTTCGTGGCTCGAAATAAAACACTCACTGTACCTTTAAAAGCTCTCCAAAATGTCATGTTATAAACCTAATCACACAATAATGCCATCCATTTTCTATACCGCTTATCCTCATTAGGGTTGCATGTATGCTGGAGCCTATCCCAGCTGACTTCGGGCGGGAGGCGGTGCACACCCTGGACTGGTCACCACAGAGTAACACAAAAACAGGAAATTTAATAGTGATAAATAAATAATTCGTAACTGTTCACTTCCAATTTGTAGTACAATGATATATAAAAAAATAAATACATAATTTATATAAATTGAAAATAATACATAAAGCATAAATAAAAAGTCCAGTCCGGTGTGTGTGTTTTTCTATCTCGCTCCCACTCTGTTGTGTTGAAAAGCCACATGCCGTGGGGGAGGAATGATCTTCTCAGTCTGTCAGTGGAGCAGGACAGTGACAGTAATCTGCCACTGAAAGTGCTCTTCTGTTGGGAGATGATGCTGTGCACTGGATGATTCTGGTTGTCCATGATGGAAAGGATCCTTTTCAGTGTACTTTGCTCTGCCACAGATGTCCGGCTGTCCAGCTCAGTGCCAATGACAGAGCCTGCCTTACCTGTTTCTCCAGGCGTGTGGCATCCTTCTTCAAGCTGCTTCCCCAGCACTGCATAGAGAGCACTAGCTACCCCAGTCTGGTAGAAGATCTGTAGCACTTTCTTGCATACGTTGAAGGACGCCAGCCTTCTGAGGATGTACAAACGACTCTGTCCTTTCCTGCACAGAGCATCCACATTGGCAGTGCAGTCCAGTCTATCATCCAGATGCACTCCCAGGTATTTGTAGGCGTGAACTACCTTCACACAGTCACCTTTAATGAGAATGCGTTCTGGATGTGTCTTTCTCCTAAAGTCCACCACCATTTCCCTGGTCTTGGTGGTGTTGAGATGCAGGTGGTTTGCGTCGCACCAGTTGACAAAGTTTTCGATCAGTTTTCTTTATTTGTCCTCCCATCCATTCCTGAGACATCCCACGATGGCCGTGTCGTCCGTGTATTTCTGTATATGGCAGAGCTCAGAGTTGGACTGAAAGTCGGACGTGTACATGGTAAACAGAACAGGAGAGAGCACAGTCCCCTGCGGTGCTCCTGGTCAGTGTCAGACCTGTAGTTCCCCAGTCGCACATACTGAGGTCTGCCAGTCAATTAGTCTGCAATGCATGCCATCAGATGCAATTACTTGAGCTGCTGTTATTGTGGGTTGTGTGAGGAGGATAGGGGGAGGAGAGGGGTACCCTTCTGTGCTGGTGACTTGTGTGGGGGTGTGTAAGATGGGCTGGTCAAACCTGTTAACACTATTTAGCTGGTTTGCCCTTCTTACATCCCCCTCAATGTGAGCACCTCCCTTTCTGCTGCAGCCCATAATGGTCTTCATGCCCTGGCAGACCTCCTTCAAGTTGTTCTGCATCTTCTGTTCAATTTTCTTTCTATACTGCTCCTTTGCAGTCCTTAGCTGAACTCATTTCCTTCTGTACCCACTTCAGTGCTTGTTTGTCAC
The DNA here is from genome assembly GCA_024372805.1 of Oostethus manadensis. NCBI lineage: Eukaryota > Metazoa > Chordata > Actinopteri > Syngnathiformes > Syngnathidae > Oostethus > Oostethus manadensis. Next base: position 4,637,892 of record QODF01000044.1, read on the forward strand.
CATCTTTGAAGTGCTTTTTCTTCAGGTTCAGAAGGTCTTTGATGTCACTAGTTATCCAGGGCTTGTTGTTAGCAAAGCAGCGCACAGTCCTTACTGGCACAACAACATCCATGCAGTTTCATGCGACCATTTCATCCATATTGTCACTGTAGGGGCCATGCAGTGCATCCCAGTCGGTGGTTTCAAAGCAGTTCAGCCTCAGGGGAGGCTGAATGAGCGTATAGTTTTTGGTAATTTTCTCACTTCTGGTGTATAGTGAGGTTTTAGCAGGATCAGGACTGCTATTATTTTGAACGCTACTGTATACACTACCGGTCAAAAGTTTGACAACCTACATTGTTAATTTCATTTTTTTTTGTTGCCATTTTTGTAACAACTGTTCAACTGAAGTTCACAAGAGTGTTGTACCTTATATGGGACATTTTTTCTTTTCTAACACCTCTGGCACATCACCACTTACCTTTATACCATTTCAAACTATTCATTGGGCTTGAACAACTTGAATTCAATAAACAACTGGGAAAAATGGGGTGTTCTAATACTTTTGACCTGTAGTGTTTTTGTTTTTTGTTGACTTGTATTTTCTTCAATTTTTGTTCTTATTCTTGTCACTACATTGGTTGGTCAATATGCTGGGGTGCTGATTTGGGGACAATGGGATGACAGTGACATTTTTCCAGTGACGCAAGCAGAAGAAAGCGTACAGCATGGTGGTGGGCAAAAATGTTTGTTAGATTACACAAACTTTTACAAGGGTATACAGTGAACTGAAGCCCAAAAAATCTATTTTAGTAGTAACAAGTAGTAGTAGTCATTTTTTTCATACACCACTGTAAAGACACATTTAAGTAGATGTAAACAGTTTGCAGTAGATTTGCTTTTTCTTACTGCTAGTCTTGCTAAAAAAAATGAAGAGTTCCCATGAGGCGTAGAGTAATCACGTTTTTATAGAAGTCAAATGCACTGACTGCGTTTTGACTTGACAAATCACCAAGTTTGAGTAAATGTAGAATTACTACAGGTTCTGCTTGAACGTTATGATGAAAAGGAGCAAGTGACGCTGGGAATATCATGTTTCGGACAGTACAGCAAGGCTTTTAGTGTGCATAAAGCGCTTAATATGGGTTCCCATCCTGCCTTGTGCACTGCCACTTTCATATAACATGTATGACCAGAACATGATGAACTACGCTAGGGCAAGAAGAAGCCAGAGGAAACTGATGGAGGTCTGCAGTGTTCCTGACGGGCAAATTGGTGGTACAACCTGGGTGTAAGGGGGAAAAACTAATCTAATTTATATGTTCTTTTTATTGCAATGCACTGCCAAAAAATGCCATTTCATGCAAACTCAATCCAACAACACATTTCATGCAAGAACAGGAGTAGGACGAAGATCAAATCTTATTTATCTTCTCATATAACAACTTAACATACAGTAGATGGCCCCAACCACAGACTGATTATTTAAACAAATTATGAATATAGAATTTCATACTAATTGTCACTTTTATCATATAACTTCAGTATTTTTTGTTTATACTTACACATAAATTGAAAAACATTTGAACAATGTTTTAGATCATTTTCCAGAGAATTCCATTGTTTCTTTTACACCAGCCACAGAAATGCACATTTGAGTATAGTTGTACTGAAGGGTTGTTTAAAATCAAACTTTCTTCTACTAAAGTCATCATTTAGTGTAAAAAGGATTTGCAGACTAGATAGTAACAGACAGTTTTGCCTTAACAATTAAGGGTTGTAAAACAACCAAATCCTTCAGTTTTAACAGTCCTGACTTCAGAAACAGTCCTTAAGTGTGTTATTTTGGAGCAGCTCCATGTACAGTATAATCCTTATTGCTCTCTTTTGTAATATAATCAAATTGGAGACAATTGTGAAGACTTTTCCTGATGTCGTTTGGAGATTTTCTGGTATTTGCAGACAAAAGTGAAAGCACATGATAAGGGGCCCTACAATTTCCGCGTAAATGGAGCCGCGGAATTGGTCAATAAAAAACGAATTTACTATAAACACAGAATCTCGAGGAAATTGGCATCATGTGAATGAAATGCCGCCATCGTGAGAAGGAACGTTCATGTCGGCAAAATTGTGGCGGAATCTTATTACAAACACTAAACCACCTGCTCCAATGTTGACATGCCAATAAACACCGACGAAGTTGGCGGAACCTCCTCTTAGCTTCGCTTCCGCTAGCTTCCTTCCATTCACGTTCGGTGATGGAAGCTAGCATGCTAGTGTGGTTGTGTGTGCGACTCGGGTTGGATAAATATATTTTCACCGTGTTGTGTTTTACCGTTTAATGTAAAGAGCGTTTGTTGAAGATTTTGTAGCAATGTGTGCAGAGGCTGACATCCCATTAGAAAAGTCAGCATGCAGGCTGCATCAATTTTTCTATCACTGGACTAAATTGTCGATTGATGCGTTCCATCAGTAAATCACACACACTATGCTGATGAAAATAATTTTTAAAATGTTAAAACTTCTAAAAATAAAATAAAAAAAAAAGTCTAACAAACTAAAACAGAAAAATCAGAATTTAGAAAAAAGAAAACGGATTTCATGGAGCCCTACATATTGTTCTGAGCTGTGAGTGCACAGTCGGTCAGGTGCCGCTGCACATAATCTGCCTCTCCTGGAGTCACCATCTCGGGGATTAGCGCGTCTTGGGCTGTGAGCACATAGCTACAGCGCACTTCTCGTTATGAAACATATTGCTATGGTCCCGTTAATGACAATATTTAATATTACTGCGCAGTAACTTGTTTCAGACTCAACTCAAAACTCCTTCACCTTTTTTTATTTTCCACACAATAAGACTAGCCTACCTCCCCCTCCCTTGCTCATCCAATCAGCAGTCAGAAGACAGCCTAGATGCATTCACGGACTTGGCGGCGAATCAGATATTCCAGATTCTTTTCGAAAATGCACATTTCCCCTACTTCGGTGTTAAAAGAAAAAAAATCACAGTGCTCAGCGAAGGGAGCCGTAACAAGGAGGCTCAAGAGCCGCAGGTTGCCGACCCCTGATCATGGGGTCTCCGCCATCCAAACAGAACTTGGAGGTTGTCGTTTTGCGATTGTGCATATTCAATACATGTTCTCAGACCCCATTTCGGTTTTTGATTTCGTATTTCCACAGCCAGTATCATTTCGCTTTGTGACTGACATTGTTGCTAGGTTGTTTTCAGCCCCCCCCAATTT
>QODF01000044.1:4642094-4661051 GCA_024372805.1 Oostethus manadensis
GGAGGTAGCAGAGATGAAGATGCTGAGGTTCTTTTTGGGTGTGACCAGGATGGACAGGATCAGGAATGAGCACATCAGAGGGACAGCACATGTTAGAGGTTTTGGAGATAAAGTCAGAGAGGCCAGACTGAGATGGTTCGGACATGTCCAGAGGAGAGATAGAGAATATATTGGTAGAAGGATGATGAGTTTTGAATTGCCAGGATGGAGGCCTAGAGGAAGACCAAAGAGGAGGTTTATGGATGTAGTGAAAGAGGACATGAAGGTAGTTGGCGTAAGAGAAGAGGATACAGAAGACAGATTTAGATGGAGGTAATTGATTCGCTGTGGCGACCCCTAACGGGATAAGTCGAAAGGAAAAGAAGGTCATACAATGACCACAGTCATTAGATTAACTTAAATTAAATAGATGTTTAGTAATTCACAGGATTGCCAAATTCTAAAAACAAAAAAGTTTGCACAAACGTTTTGTGTTTGTAAAGTCAACGGCAGACACAGCTATTTTTTTTAAACATTCCCCCTTTAAAGTAACTGCCAAATTGCACAGCCTTAAGAGCGTGCATATCATGAATGCTGGGTCTTGTTTTCTGAGAATCTACTGCACCTACTGGTAACTTGTTTTCCCTGTAGCAATAAAAATATACTAATAACAGTGATTTATCTTGTTAGTTGGATTGCACTGCTATTATTTTGAACACTACTGTATCTTTTCATGTGATAAAAGAGAAATTACACTTTGATACAATGTGCAGGTTATCCATGCCCAGCTTGTACAAATGTAAATTTACTGGCTTGATTATGGCCATTACCTTTATTATTATTATTACTATTATATTCACACACAATTATCTAAATCCTGATTTCAGGTTTAGAAACTAAATTAACCTTAGAGGTAATGATAATGATGGTGGTAATAATTTAAATCATGAAAGATACGCATACTGATATAACTGTGTTTTTGTCTTTTTTTGGATTGTTTTCTGATACAATGAAATCAATAGATTAGGGCAGACAATTAGAGGATCGGTTGAGGGACACCATTCATCTTCTTGCAGCAGACCTCCAAAAATCGTCTCTCTTAATGCACAGTATAGGACACATACAATAACATCCCTAGACTACGGCAGACAAGTGGAGACTCATTTGTAGGAGATCATTCCCTCTACTCACAGCAGACCTCCAAAATCCTGTCTTTTTAATGCACAGCATAGGACACTTGGCCAAGAGCGGTCATGTGGTTAGCAACAGGTCCACAAACGTCTTGGCCTCTTTTGATGTGGGACATGAGCTATCCAAAATAATTATTATCACCAACACTAATAGCTATTCTATCTTTTAATCACATTTATTTTGTATGCATAATAAAAATTAAACATACTGTATTGTAGAATTGGCTATAATACATGATTGATGTGTTGATATATGATGGTATAATAATGAGTAATGTCACAAGCTGTACAAGGTATAACACAATAATGACAATGTATATTGTACATGTGTGTTTATAAGTGTAATATCTTCTTCATGTATTGCTGCACATTGTGTTTATAATTGGTGCTAGTGTTCCGAATAAGAGGTGGGAGCAAATAAGCCTGTCCTTTTCCCACTCCTTTTCGGCACAGTATATACAGTATACTGTACGTAGATTTATTTATTTTTTCTTACATGTGTATTTTAACTTTGGTATGTTTTGTGTATTTTTCGTGGCTCGAAATAAAACACTCACTGTACCTTAAAAAGCTCTCCAAAATGTCATGTTATAAACCTAATCACACAATAATGCCATCCATTTTCTATACCGCTTATCCTCATTAGGGTTGCATGTATGATGGAGCCTATCCCAGCTGACTTCGGGCGGGAGGTGGTGCACACCCTGGACTGGTCACCACAGAGTAACACAAAAACAGGAAATTTAATAGTGATAAATAAATAATTCGTAACTGTTCACTTCCAATTTGTAGTACAATGATATATAAAAAATATACATAATTTATATAAATTGAACATAATACATAAAGCATAAATAAAAATTCCAGTCCGGTGTGTGTGTTTTTCTATCTCGCTCCCACTCTGTTGTGTTGAAAAGCCACATGGCGTGGGGGAGGAATGATCTTCTCAGTCTGTCAGTGGAGCAGGACAGTGATAGTAATCTGCCACTGAAAGTGCTCTTCTGTTGGGAGATGATGCTGTGCACTGGATGATTCTGGTTGTCCATGATGGAAAGGATCCTTTTCAGTGTACTTTGCTCTGCCACAGATGTCCGGCTGTCCAGCTCAGTGCCAATGACAGAGCCTGCCTTACCTGTTTCTCCAGGCGTGTGGCATCCTTCTTCAAGCTGCTCCCCCAGCACTGCATAGAGGAGAGCACTAGCTACCCTAGTCTGGTAGAAGATCTGTAGCACTTTCTTGCATACGTTGAAGGACGCCAGCCTTCTGAGGATGTACAAACGACTCTGTCCTTTCCTGCACAGAGCATCCACATTGGCAGTGCAGTCCAGTCTATCATCCAGATGCACTCCCAGGTATTTGTAGGCGTGAACTACCTTCACACAGTCACCTTTAATGAGAAAGCGTTCTGGATGTGTCTTTCTCCTAAAGTCCACCACCATTTCCCTGGTCTTGGTGGTGTTGAGATGCAGGTGGTTTGCGTCGCACCAGTTGACAAAGTTTTCGATCAGTTTTCTTTATTTGTCCTCCCATCCATTCCTGAGACATCCCACGATGGCCGTGTCGTCCGAGTATTTCTGTATATGGCAGAGCTCAGAGTTGGACTGAAAGTCGGACGTGTACATGGTAAACAGAACAGGAGAGAGCACAGTCCCCTGCGGTGCTCCTGGTCAGTGTCAGACCTGTAGTTCCCCAGTCGCACATACTGAGGTCTGCCAGTCAATTAGTCTGCAATGCATGCCATCAGATGCAATTACTTGAGCTGCTGTTATTGTGGGTTGTGTGAGGAGGATAGGGGGAGGAGAGGGGTACCCTTCTGTGCTGGTGACTTGTGTGGGGGTGTGTAAGATGGGCTGGTCAAACCTGTTAACACTATTTAGCTGGTTTGCCCTTCTTACATCCCCCTCAATGTGAGCACCTCCCTTTCTGCTGCAGCCCATAATGGTCTTCATGCCCTGGCAGACCTCCTTCAAGTTGTGCATCTTCTGTTCAATTTTCTTTCGGTACTGCTCCTTTGCAGTCCTTAGCTGGACTCATTTCCTTCTGTACCCACTTCAGTGCTTGTTTGTCACCATCTTTGAAGTGCTTTTTCTTCAGGTTCAGAAGGTCTTTGATGTCACTAGTTATCCAGGGCTTGTTGTTAGCAAAGCAGCGCACAGTCCTTACTGGCACAACAACATCCATGCAGTTTCATGCGACCATTTCATCCATATTGTCACTGTAGAGGCCATGCAGTGCATCCCAGTCGGTGGTTTCAAAGCAGTTCAGCCTCAGGGGAGGCTGAATGAGCGTATAGGTTTTGGTAATTTTCTCACTTCTGGTGTATAGTGAGGTTTTAGCAGGATCAGGACTGCTATTATTTTGAACGCTACTGTATACACTACCGGTCAAAAGTTTGACAACCTACATTGTTAATTTCATTTTTTTGTTGTTGCCATTTTTGTAACAACTGTTCAACTGAAGTTCACAAGAGTGTTGTACCTTATATGGGAAATTTTTTCTTTTCTAACACCTCTGGCACATCACCACTTACCTTTATACCATTTCAAACTATTCATTGGGCTTGAACAACTTGAATTCAATAAACAACTGGGAAAAATGGGGTGTTCTAATACTTTTGACCTGTAGTGTTTTTGTTTTTTGTTGACTTGTATTTTCTTCAATTTTTTTTCTTATTCTTGTCACTACATTGGTTGGTCAATATGCTGGGGTGCTGGTTTGGGGACAATGGGATGACAGTGACATTTTTCCAGTGACGCAAGCAGAAGAAAGCATACAGCATGGTGGTGGGCAAAAATGTTTGTTAGATTACACAAACTTTTACAAGGGTATACAGTGAACTGAAGCACAAAAAATCTATTTTAGTAGTAACAAGTAGTAGTAGTCATTTTTTTCATACACCACTGTAAAGACACATTTAAGTAGATGTAAACAGTTTACAGTAGATTTGCTTTTTCTTACTGCTAGTCTTGCTAAAAAAAATGAAGAGTTCCCATGAGGCGTAGATTAATCACGTTTTTATAGAAGTCAAATGCACTGACTGCGTTTTGACTTGACAAATCACCAAGTTTGAGTAAATGTAGAATTACTACAGGTTCTGCTTGAACGTTATGATGAAAAGCAGCAATTGACGCTGGGAATATCATGTTTCGGACAGTACAGCAAGGCTTTTAGTGTGCATAAAGCGCTTAATATGGGTTCCCATCCTGCCTTGTGCACTGCCACTTTCATATAACATGTATGACCAGAACATGGTGAACTACGCTAGGGCAAGAAGAAGCCAGAGGAAACTGATGGAGGTCTGCAGTGTTCCTGACGGGCAAATTGGTGGTACAACCTGGGTGTAAGGGGGAAAAACTAATCTAATTTATATGTTCTTTTTATTGCAATGCACTGCCAAAAAATGCCATTTCATGCAAACTCAATACAACAACACATTTCATGCAAGAACAGGAGTAGGACGAAGATCAAATCTTATTTATCTTCTCATATAACAACTTAACATACAGTAGATGGCCCCAACCACAGACTGATTATTTAAACAAATAATGAATATAGAATTTCATACTAATTGTCACTTTTATCATAAAACTTCAGTATTTTTTGTTTATACTTACACATAAATTGAAAAACATTTGAACAATGTTTTAGATCATTTTCCAGAGAATTCCATTGTTTCTTTTACACCAGCCACAAAATGCACATTTGAGTATAGTTGTACTGAAGGGTTGTTTAAAATCAAACTTTCTTCTACTAAAGTCATCATTTAGTGTAAAAAGGATTTGCAGACTAGATAGTAACAGACAGTTTTGCCTTAACAATTAAGGGTTGTAAAACAACCAAATCCTTCAGTTTTAACAGTCCTGACTTCAGAAACAGTCCTTAAGTGTGTTATTTTGGAGCAGCTCCATGTACAGTATAATCCTTATTGCTCTCTTTTGTAATATAATCAAATTGGAAACAATTGTGAAGACTTTTCCTGATGTCGTTTGGAGATTTTCTGGTATTTGCAGACAAAAGTGAAAGCACATGATAAGGGGCCCTACAATTTCCGCGTAAATGGAGCCGCGGAATTGGTCAATGAAAAACGAATTTACTATAAACACAGAATCTCCAGGAAATTGGCATCATGTGAATGAAATGCCGCCATCGTGAGAAGGAACGTTCATGTCGGCAAAATTGTGGCGGAATCTTATTACAAACACTAAACCACCTGCTCCAATGTTGACATGCCAATAAACACCGACGAAGTTGGCGGAACCTCCTCTTAGCTTCGCTTCCGCTAGCTTCCTTCCATTCACGTTCGGTGATGGAAGCTAGCATGCTAGTGTGGTTGTGTGTGCGACTCGGGTTGGATAAATATATTTTAACCGTGTTGTGTTTTACCGTTTAATGTAAAGAGCGTTTGTTGAAGATTTTGTAGCAATGTGTGCAGAGGCTGACATCCCATTAGAAAAGTCAGCATGCAGGCTGCATCAATTTTTCTATCACTGGACTAAATTGTCGATTGATGCGTTCCATCAGTAAATCACACACACTATGCTGATGAAAATAATTTTTAAAATGTTAAAACTTCTAAAAATAAAATAAAAAAAAAAGTCTAACAAACTAAAACAGAAAAATCAGAATTTAGAAAAAAGAAAACGGATTTCATGGAGCCCTACATATTGTTCTGAGCTGTGAGTGCACAGTCGGTCAGGTGCCGCTGCACATAATCTGCCTCTCCTGGAGTCACCATCTCGGGGATTAGCGCGTCTTGGGCTGTGAGCACATAGCTACAGCGCACTTCTCGTTATAAAACATATTGCTATGGTCCCGTTAATGACAATATTTAATATTACTGCGCAGTAACTTGTTTCAGACTCAACTCAAAACTCCTTCACCTTTTTTTATTTTCCACACAATAAGACTAGCCTACCTCCCCCTCCCTTGCTCATCCAATCAGCAGTCAGAAGACAGCCTAGATGCATTCACGGACTTGGCGGCGAATCAGATATTCCAAATTCTTTTCGAAAATGCACATTTCCCCTACTTCGGTGTTAAAAGAAAAAAAATCACAGTGCTCAGCGAAGGGAGCCGTAACAAGGAGGCTCAAGAGCCGCAGGTTGCCGACCCCTGATCATGGGGTCTCCGCCATCCAAACAGAACTTGGAGGTTGTCGTTTTGCGATTGTGCATATTCAATACATGTTCTCAGACCCCATTTCGGTTTTTGATTTCGTATTTCCACAGCCAGTATCATTTCGCTTTGTGACTGACATTGTTGCTAGGTTGTTTTCAGCCCCCCCCAATTTAAAATACTATTAAGAAACTAATAATATCCATTTATTTGTCTGTACTGTAGAGACTGAACTTGAAACTGAAACCAGGGAAATGCAACAAAATGGAGAGCTGTGATGCATATAAACATATTGAGTCAAATTGCACATTGAGTACAATAAATTTATACTTGTTGGCAGGTCTGCACTAACACTGAAAGTACTTTCTTCTGATTCTCACTTCACCGCGACCCCTAGAGAAACCTACCCCACTATGTGAGAAGCACCGGTGTAGAGTCTTTCCTCTACATTCAAAGAGTTTTTTGCAATGACGTAACAGGTTGAACTTCCAGCGACCGGTATGAGTATGAGAGTGTGATAACACCAAATTAAACAACGCTAACGAGTCACATGACAATGAGGAACAGAAATGAATAATTGGGCCCAATTTGGACAATTTCACTGAGGGGTGTCACACATTTGTTAGGCATTAAGACAATAATGGCTGTTTTTGAGGGGACAGGGATTCAGGTGGTATTTTGTCAGAATCAGAAAAACTTAATTGCCATTGTAAGTGAACAATTCACAAACTAGGAACTTTCTTTGGCGACTCAATGCAAAGTAGAATTCTAAGTAAACCTAGAGTATTAAATAAACATAGAACTAACACTAACTAAACATAGAACCCTGAGTAAAAAGTTGAAATCAATGAAATCACAGTTGAAATCAGCGATGTCCTGTGATATTATATAATTAAATATTTGCAGAAATGTCATAAGTTCACTAACTTTTGGAAGGTACTCTACTTGTTAACGGCCTTGTGGTCGAACAGCGTATTTCTGCTGGTATTCAATGCAACATAAGATTTACTGGACTGACCTTTATGGCTGGGTGCGTTTTGGTGGTATCATTGCTCTTCTCTCCAGGTATGCTGCCCGCTGAGCGACCTTCGCACTTGTATCGAAACCTCATGCCGCGCTGCTTGGGCTGCTCGATGATCTCAATGAAGGGGCTTGCTGTTTGGACTTGACAGATGAGGAAGATGGAAACCTCGTGACTATAACGTTTACCACCAATAAAACAGCTTCCCAAAATAGTTTGGTGTCGCTTTCTTTCATACCTCTAAGTGAATCTCTAATTCCATTAATTTTTTGAAAGACTCTCTGGCAATCCTGGTCATTTTAGCTTGTCTAGCCATGTGGGTGGACAAAAAGAACGCTACATTCTAATAATGCAGCGGAACTCACTATGGTCAGCCTCATGACCAAAATAGTTGTTAATTGGGTAATCAATAAACTGGGAATTCATCAATTGATCAAAACACCCATTTACTAAGCACCCCCTGCACAACCTGCTAAGATGTAATGGTTCATTTAGAAGTGGCTCTAAACCAGTCCTCTTCATCATGCCACACATATTTCAACATCATGAACATCCAACGGCGCATCAACCATCAGGATAGGCTACCACAAAATTATGAAGCGCCAAACATCATGCTCCCAGAAAGCCGCAAAGCCCAGAGCACCACTCAAAAATCATTTCCATTGTCCATATTCTCTGGCAAAAGTCACAAGTAAATTTGCAAGCAATGGCTACTTTTGTTTGATATCTTATGTCAACTAGACCACCAGGCTGGTCCAATTAAAAACATACAGCTAGTACTGTCCTTTGCTATAATAAGCAAACTAGGCACCAGCCTACGGCCCCCAAGTCAACAGTGGGCCCCAAAGCTGCTTGTTCAGCCTCATCTGAGGAGAATAGAAATTGTCCTGTCTTCATCTGTAGTCACTTTGTGGGCTTATTATCTATCCCTCATATGGTTTGTCCTCCAAAAGTCCATAAACTGCAAGGAAGCAACTGCAATCAATAGCACATCAACACATGAAAATGAAGATGAAGTGACAATTCCGCAACTCTACAAATATTATTTTTTATAAAAGCTCATTGTCTGTGGTGTGTAGACTGGATTTTTTTCAGCTGACCTTTTATTTAATCAGGTTTACATGTAAAAGATGTACAGCTAAAAAATGTACAGCCGCCACACAAAGACCAGCTCATGCTCTCACTTTTACTCTGGAGCTTAGTCCAATCTGAAGCCAGGTTAAAATGACATTTGTTTCGGCTCTTGTGGAAACGGGACTGCTAAAAACAATATTGTAGCATCTACAATACTTCTGATGCTGCAAAACTAAATATAGTACGTGTAAAGGTAGTGAGGGTGACATTTTAGGAGAGCTATATTTCACTTACCTGGATTAAGTGGGTTCAGACCCCATCCATACACACCTGGAATACACAGAAGGGTAACTTGTAACATGACGACAACAACACATTTCATCACATTTTTGTGGCAAGTTTCTCACAACAGAAGCGTCCAAAGGGGTGAAAGGTCAGCAAGATAATAGGTGGAGGGCTTCCAGATTGAACATATTTGGGTGTGTGTGAGAGAGTGAGACAGAGAGAGGATATACTACAAAAACTGCAGTAAAGAAATGGGTGTTAAATGAGATGCTCTCTTTCTGTTTACATCTTTTAGACGACATCCTGCCCATGCTGGCTGGATGTGTAAAAGTGAAAGTTAGTGTGGCATGTAATGTGCAGCAAAAGTGACGCTGTTAACAAAACACAAGCAGTAATATGCAGGATGCATACCTGCCCTGACAGAAGGCAAGTTTCTACATGTCACTTTCGCACTTTGTGCCATTTTATTTAAAAGTATTACTGTCACATCATCAACACACTGTGTCTTGTAATGTTTAATAATTTGTTTAAAATTGGACAATATTGCTTAAAACCAGTCCGTCAGAACTTTTCAAAGTGTGAGGCGGCCCAAAGACTTCAAGGGAGGCACAGCAGCTTGACAAACAGACATTTTTTTTCCTCCCAAGCCAACTTATGTTTTAAATAGTTTTAGTTTCTGGGTAACGGCCTCCCTGACCTGAACCCGTGCGGTGTGTTGTTGCTGGACTTCTGTGCGAATTACAGTTTATCCATAACAAACACCATGTTCGAACATAAGGATGTCCATAAGTGGTCGTATCATCAGACCTGCGTCCGCATGTTCTGGACACGCGGGTGAAGAGAGGGGCTGAGCTGTCAACTGACCACCACCTGGTGATGAGTTGGATTAGATGGCGGGGAAGGATGCCGGGCAGACCCAAACGCGTAGTAAGGGTGTGCTGGGAACGTCTGGCAGAGTCTCCCGTTCGTCGAGTCTTCAACTCTCATCTCCGGCAGAGCTTCACCTGCATCTCGAGGGGGGACCGGGGTATTGAGTCCGAATGGGCCGTATTCCGTGCCTCTATTGCTGAGGCAGCCAGTTGTAGTTGCGGCAGCAAGGTGGTCGGTGCCAGTCATGGTGGCAAGCCCCGAACCCGATGGTGAACACTGGGGGTTAGGGCTGCTGTCAAGCTGATGAAGGAGTCCTATCAAGCATGGATGGCTTGCAGGACTCCCGAAGCAGCTGACAGGTACCGGCAGGCCAAGTGGCACGCGGCTTCAGCGGTGGTCGAGGCAAAAACTCGGGTGTGGGAGGAGTTCGGTGAGGCTATGGAGCACGACTTTCGGTCGGCCTCGAAGAGGTTCTGGCAAACCGTCCGACACCTCAGAAAGGGGAAGCAGCCCCCAGTTCACACTGTTTACAGTGCGGACGGGGGCTTGCTGACCTCGACTGTGGATATAGTTGGTCGGTGGAAGGAATACTTCGAGGCCCTTCTCAATCCCACTGACATGCCTTCCATAGAGGAAGCAGAGTCTGAGGATACGTACGTGGACAGTTCTATCACCGTGGCTGAGGTAATTGGGGTAGTCAAATCACTCCCCAGTGGCAAGGCTCCGGGGGTAGACGAGTTCCGCTCAGAATTTCTCAAGGCTCTGGATGTTGGAGGACTGTGTTGGTTGACACGCCTCTACAACATTGCATGGAAGTCAGGAACAGTACCTCTGGACTGGCAGACCGGGGTGGTGGTCCCCATTTTTAAAAAGGGTGACCGGAGGGTGTGTTCCAACTATAGGGGGATCACACTCCTCAGCCTTCCTGGGAAAGTCTACTCCNGCCTTGGCCTCCTCCCGATGGAGCTGGAAGAGGTCGCTGTGGACCGGGAAGTCACACTTCCCTACTGAAGCTGCTGCCCCCGCGACCCGGACCAGGATAAGCGGAGGAAAATGGATGGATGGATAGTTTCTGGGTCAAGAGAGTAACCTGGGGTAGCCAGCCATGTCAGGCTGCATCCATTTTACTAAAACACTTTTATTCCAACCAACCACGTAATTCCAACCAAGCTGCGCTGCATTAATCGGCCGTACGCTTGGCGGCTTTTCTCCATATCCACTATTAACTGACAGCTCCACTCTTGGCCAAACAACGGGCGCAATGCTCACGTTGTCGAAGAAGTCTTTGGATCCGGATAAAATCAATAGTACGACACCTCTAACAGGCAGCTAGACGTCAAATGGCAATATTTTCAAGCGACGTTTGGGGCCTCGACCCGTCGTAGTAGGAAATGCGTGACCCAACAGGCCTCTCGCCAGCTCGCATTCGTACCAGAAGGCTGACCACCTCCAAAAGAGCGCACGCCATGACGATGTGATGTAGGAAAAGCCATGAAGAAGAATCAAAAACGACAGATGAATATCGAGTGCGGCGGGCAGCGGGGGTTTCCCCCGGGCGCACAAACAACACCCCGTCCACTTTCACCTCCACTCTCCACAAAAGATCCGCTTACCTGTCATGGCTACGCAAGACCCTCGGGGCTCTCTTCCGCTTCAATTTGTCAAAAGATGTAAATAATAAAAAAACCAAAACAAAAACCAATCGTGAGTAGTCTCACTAAAAAAAAAAAAAAAACTTCTCGAAGAAGCTAGTGTTTGCTAGTGTGGCCGCCTCTTTCCTCTCCACCCATGAAGTACGCTGTGTTAAGCTACGTCACCACAGCTCACGCAACTTCCGTTAAGACAATTTACGTAATTATGCTGTTTGCGCACAACGTACTTTGAGTAAACATTCAAGATGGAACGTCTTGTTCTGTTTGTCCTTGTTCTTATGTTAATTTATCGTAACTCCCTAAATCGATTGAGCAATTTAGCATTTGCTAAAAAAAGGACGTCTAACAATGTAACAACCGGAAGACAATGCTTTTATTTTATAATCCCAAACAAGTCAACTTCTGGTTGTTTTTCGTCGAACTTAATGAAAAGCGTACGCCCGATCCACGCCCACTGAAAATGAGCGGAAATACCCAGATGACGCACAACAAGGCCCAGAAAAAGATATTGTGAGCGTGGAAGGCAAAAAACCATAAGTCCCAATTTGAGTCATATCGTCCGGTTTTCTACTTTCTGTTTATTCTTGCTGCTATTGAAAACGAGAATGGAGCACAATAAAATATCCCTTTGTACTTTTTAAACCAGAAGTGCGTGTTATCTGTTACTGACTGTATCAAGAGCACATCAACGTGTGGAGTCAAATTGGAACGGATTGAGCAAGAAAACATTTGTATGCGCACACGACAATTAAAAAAACGTTGAGCAGGTCAATATATGAAATAAAAATTAACAGTGCTAATACAAGACAGACGTGTTTGATTAAATTTACAACACCTGTATGCTGCACAACACTAAAAAATGTCAGCATGTGGCATAAAACTGAACTGGATTGAGCAAGAAATGTAAACAATGTACCAGTTTATATTATTATTATTATTGACAATTATTATTAAACATGAACAATGTTCCAGATTATACTATTATTATTATTGACAATTATTATTACACATGAACAATGTGCCAGATTATATTATCAATCGCGGGGCTGTCACAATACCTTGTGGCACAAGATCTTGCAAGATTAAAATGTGACGAGATTTCTCATGAGCAACTAAGTGTGGGACAATGATAAATAAATCAATCACAAAAAAAATAAAAATGACCTGGATAACTTTGCGGGTCTGCATGTATTAACATATGCATCCGTGTCTGTTGTCCTTGTTTTCCGGCTCCAAACTATCAGGAAGAAAGTTCATGTCCATTGGTTTCCGGACTTTGATGCCTTAGTTCCATAGAACAACGACATGAACGGAGTGAGCCCTTCAGTCTCTTTGTCTTATACTAGGGGTAAAGCCTAGTATAAATTATATAAGTAGATACATGCCACATATTGTCATCATTTTGAAATATTTTTTGATTGTACTCTTACAAGTAATGTTTAAATCTTGCCTTGTCTCATCGACCCAAACTCGTGTATCATCTCGTCTCATGAAGTGAGTGTTTCATGACACCCCTAGATAATACGCTCTCAAGGTTAACAGTGTTTTAATGTATCTCCTAAAACAAAACATCCTTGATAGCATCTTAGTATCTTACTAATATGTGGAAACACTAATCTCAAAATGTAATCCCCCCCGTTTTTATAATTTTCAAATTGTAGTTCTGTTTTTTCTTCTGGAGAGAACAATTTTAAAAGCGTCTAAATGACGAAATAAAGAAACAAATAAACATTTAAGGTTAGTTTTACCCTGAAGACGTGATTGTCAAAGTCGGCATTGTGTGAATTCAAGTGTTTCCCACCTTCTTCATCAATATACTGGCACTTGCAACTTTCTTTGGCTCCACTCGAGGTTATTTTTGAATGGTCTGTGATTAAAAGACAAGCAGAAACCAGACGAAAAACGTCAACCCATGTCCATGTTGGGAACACGTCTACATGTTTTACCCGCTAGATGGCACTGTACGCAAGTAAGCCAAACACATGCTTGCGTGACGTTTAAACCTATTTAACACGTCATCATGGCTTTATTCCACACTATCCGTGCATTCACTGCATAACATACTTTATATTTTAAAATGAAACACGTTCTTATAATGTGATATTACAATGTTATCATCTCAATCTCCAAGTTATCATCGTAACCTGTTGCAAATGTTATTGCTAAATGATGCCTTCGGGAACCCATACAAATTGTAGGATATCAGACTCAATCCTAATTAACACTACGGAGAAATACTTGATATTAGAAACATTCGGCTCGGCTGTGCCTCAGTGTACTTCTGACAGCTCCGGCGACGCCCCTCGTCGTGTTATTGTGTTTACGTATTCAAAGGGCTTTAAAGGTGTGCGACAAATGACTTTAACGGGCGGAATGGGTGTAGGTTCGTGGTGCGTTTGGGGGCGGTGAGGCGGTGCCTTCCCGAGCGTCTTCTCACTCTCTCTGCGGAGAAGGCAAGCTCTTCCGAATAGAAATGGCGGAGGGGGAGTTGGACGTCGACTCGTTGATTTCCAGGCTCTTGGAGGGTGAGTCTTATCTGTTTTTTTTTCACGGCGGATTGCGTGCTATTTTAGCCATGAATTGCTTTTTACGGACCCGTGTCGAAGCGCAGGGGAACTAGCTAAACGTGTGCAACAGTCGCCGAGGGGAGAATATGTCTCAGCCGCACCTTTACTCGGCATTGTAGACCTCAATTTACTGTATTTTTATTTTTACCCTGCTTTCTGTCGTCCTTGCACTGTCGCGTGACGTTTATGTGGACACAAAGTTGCTGTTAGCCGCTGACTGTTAATACCAAAATACGGTGGCGTGTCGGCAAATGTCACAGGCGTTCTTGTTATTGACATCGTGTTATCGTGTATGCAGTATTCCTACGTTACGCATAACCGCACAATGCAAAGTACATCTAGCTAACGTTCTATTTTTACAAAGCTGCGCAAGTTGAAAGCGGCACTCTGGTTGGTGGGCGGGAACTTTGTGGCTCCCGTCACTCAAAGTTGTCACGTTTTTTTTTTTAAACACAAGGGATTTACAGGGTTAATAAAATATGCCAGAAATGCGCACGTAGTTGTTTGGTAAACAACAAAGAGCTACTCTTTCATTGGCGCCTGTTGCATTTTTCAGCCGTTTTAGAAGAAACGCAGGCTTTCCTAGCGGAGTCTGGTGCTCAGACGGGAATTCGTAAAAGTGGTCGCGTTTTTCAAACACGCGAGGTAACGTTAAGCTAACGTTGAAGGTTAATAAAGTACTTCGAAGCGTACACCGCAAATTGTGGGTTTTGGAATAAACTCCCCTTGAGTCCAAAACAACTCCATTTTAGTGACAAGAAATTATCGCACATATTTGCAGTATTCTTTCTTTACAATACATTGACCACTCAGACAGTTGCTAGCTAGCAAAGTAACGAGCTAACAAGCTAGCAAGTTAGTGAGCTGACAAGTTAGCCTCAAATGTAATTCTTCTAACCTTAACAAGCACAAAAAAACATACTAATTCCACACAGAAAGGAGTCAGAATTAGGGTAGAACTTATTTTCCCTCATGCCATGGCTGACCACACGCATTGTCCAGGTCGTTCATCACCGCCTTGTGTCATTACTGCCGCCTACTGGCCACAAATCAACGTTCAATACCAAATTCCAAACAAGCATACAAACCTTAGCCTACCAGCTTCAACGAAAATACGGTGTGAGCCGTACCTACCGAACATTGAATAATAATACAATTAAAGGACAAAGGGCCTCGCTACAAAGCCCAGTTTCAGCTTGCTGTCTGGGGGGTGAAGTCATGAAGCAACTGTTACAAATGAACAGAGAATTGCGCTCCTGAACACCCAACGAATGAACTCAAAAATCTTAATAAGGCGATTAGTATCACTTAATATATACCAGAGTTATAGGTAAAGAATCTGGTAGGTTTTTTTTGCTTAAGATTTTTAACTCCAGAACTGTGCTGTGTAGCTGTTAGGTTGCGTTTTTCGGCTGTCCTAAGAAGAAACGCTGCTTTTCCTGCCGGGGTATGGTGCCCAGATGGGAATGACACATGGTTTGTGTTGTTTACTTGCAAACTTTGCTTGACAGCTGCAATAGTTACACAATACACAGCATGGAATTCCTCCTAAAATTGACACATTTAAAGCGAACAGGCTGATGATGCATCATGCGGTATGTGAAGGTTGTGTATTAAGGGTGTTGACTTCTTGTGCATTGGCCTTATAAGTCTTTAATAGCTGCAGAAAAGCAAGTTTAGTGTGCAAGAAGGGTCGAGTGTTGATGCTCTGGAGCCATTGTTGTGTGTTGTTTTTGAGCTAAATTAGGGATTGAACAAGAGCAAAGACCACAGTCACACATTTTCCGTATGTCAATGCTTCCTAAATAGTGGGGCGGGCCTCCTGGGTGGTAAACTGTCAGGGGGGGGGGACGTGAGAGGCATGGAGGACTTTTAATGCCAACATGTATGAATTTATTGTACTCTGCATGCAATGTGACTCGTATGCTTCACTGCGCTACATTTTGTTGCTTCAAGTTTTGTAATTTTTAGCTCAGTCTGTACAGTACAGACATGTGAGCTGGTGTACTAATGTTGACCAGACATAGTTTGCACAATAGAGAAACTGCACAATGCGATCATTCGGTGCTAATAATCTTTTACATTAACAGGGAATGTTGTATAATGTGTGTGTTGTAGTGTGTGCTGGCTGGGACTTTTGATAGTCAGGATAGGACAAAGCTGGAAAAACAATGCAGAGAATAAATTGGTATTGTGCAAATTCATAGTACATAATTATGGCCTAAAATAAACAATATACATATTTCTAGATGCTGACTATTTTGGTATTGTATGCATTGTTTTTGCGATTCAAAAATGTAATTATCCTCTGATTTCAGCCGCTCTCCTTAGTTATCCATCAAATTAGATATATTTGTGTTTGAGGCAAAACAAGATATCAGCTTTGACTTAGGATTGACATTTGTTTTTTCTTCCAATATGAAGGGGAGCAAACCACTCACTGTGTTTTGTTCATATTGATGTGGTCGGTCTCTGGCAGAGTTGGGCAGACCCTGCGGGGGGCCACATCCAGCTTGCCAGATGCTTCCAAAGTACAGTATTTAATATAAACTTTGAACATACAAGCTGGCAACATGACTTGCATGTAGTCACAATCAATTTGAGACAACCTTTTGATTGCTATAATTAGCTTTTCGCATGCAGCGATCCAGACAACTCTCTCACCTAGGGAGCCAAACAAACACAAGTCAACACATGTGATACTCCAGCTAACCTACCCACGGCACTGTCTGGGAAGTAAAAAAGGAGGGACGTTCACATAGTCTTTCTCATTATAGTCCAGGTTTTATCATTTATTCATTTACATTTACATTCCTTGGTGTCTTACTGAGTTAAAAAATATAATTTCATGTGGTCTGATGTCTAAAGTTCTCTTGATAAAAGGGAGGCAAACACATATAGCCTATATATTTCCTCAATTTTATAAAGATTGAGCTTTAATGGTTGCTCTTAATGCACTGTATATAGTCAGACTTTATTCATGTTCTATTATGGCCTAGACTTAAGTGTAGGGTTGGGCAATAATTTTTATATACCGTTATCAATTATTCTAATGATAAGAAAATGACTTCCACCGCTATACTTAAAATAGAAAAAAGCAGTGCTGATGACAGGTTTTTCCTGTGACTGCGTACCGTGCCGGACAGTATTGCCACATTTGCGCCTCAAATGTAGTTATAGCGGTGGCAGGGAAAGGCGGAACAAAAACAAAAAAGGGAAAATGCTGCATGGCCTGAAGGTGTAGGACAAGCGGAGACTATAGACAAAGAAATTGTTGCTGAACGTGTGTAGGTGTCTGGTGTCAACGCAGATATCAGTACTAGAGGTATGTAGTACAGGCATTCGAGCGACTTAGCTTCATGCTCCACTACTTAACCACAGACTTGACTGGATGGAGGCGACTCATCCTAGAGGTTACAAAAGACCCCACGACAACATCCAAAACTGCAGTCTCGATATCACAACATTATTTTTAATGTTATGACTTTATTCTCGCAATATTACCAAAAGGGTATATAATATTTTTCTCTTGCTTCAGCGTTTTACTAATAAATGCATAGACAGTTCAACGGCATCTAACTCTTAGCTGACAATGTACAGATGATCTGCATCATGCAAATCATGCAAGGAAGTAACTTAATGATAACAAATGATGGTTTTTAGTTTCACTGTTAACAGCACATTGATGCTTCTCTTATTAAATGTCAGTAGCTGTCCCTGATACAAATGAACGTAAATCCCACAGTGACACACACACACACACACGCACACACACAGTGTTTGTGAGTGTTTTTATGGGTGGGCAACAGTTCTTAACCAAACGTCAGGAAACAAGCTAAAAAAATTGTGACGTCTCAGGTGTTTGGACACGGCAATGCGCTTACCTGTGTCTGGTTTCCCAGCATCCAACTGGCTTAACCTGATCGACTGACAACTCTTGACAATTCCCGTCCGCAGTGACGCTAGCTGGCCTTGTTTGTGCTGTTTTATGACTTTAGTGCATTGGAACCTGTTTATATTGATGCCCCTATAATAATAAAATAATAAACAGAAGTTATTATTGCAGAAGTTTGAGTTTGTTTTCTTCCATTTTCTTTTCATTTTGTTAGACTAAAAAATGATAATTAAAATACAAAAGATATGTTGTATGATAAAATGTAGATAAAATATAGTACTAACATATAATTTAATGAATAATATAATAATGCAATATTTTCTTTACAATATCATCTTTATTGGGATGTTTTGGGATTGCTGTTTGTGACAAGTACAGTATTTACTCTCAGGTAATTCATACTGTCTAACGTTTGCAATATTTCTTCATAAGCTGGCTTTTCAATGTTGACTGTATTAAAAAGCAGCATTTCTTGGGCCTTATGTGAATGCCATTTTGCATTGTTCTGTTTTGTGTATACTTATTTACCTAACATCTCAGGGATTGTTGACTTTCAAAAGGAAGATTATGCATCTTGATGTGTATTTTTTTTCTTCCCAAATGCAAAAACTCATTTGTTTGAGGTGGGTCAGTCTGTTTTGTTGCCTTTTATGTTGCCATCTCTTTTTGTTGATGGGCTCACCTTGCTCATTTGGCTTTGCAAGCATCTTTTACATGTTACCTGGCATTGCTCCTCATGAAATTCCACTTGTATTCTAATGGCTATATGTGTCTGTGTGTGTATATATATGTATATATACATACTTATATGTATATATACATACATATATGTATACACACATATATGTATACACATGTATATACACACATGTGTATACACATGTATATACACACATATATATACACACACATATATACACACATATATATATACACACATATATACACACATATATATATACATATACATACACACATATATACATACATATATATACATATACATACATATACATATACATACATATACATATATACACATATATATATACACATATATATACACATATATATACACATATATATACACATATATATACATATATATACATATATGTATATATACGTATACATATATGTATATATACGTATACATATATGTATATATACGTATACATATATGTATACGTATATACATATATATATACATATATATATACACGTATGTATATATATACACGTATACGTATATATATACGTATACGTATATATATACGTATACGTATATATATACGTATACGTATATATA
>QODF01000044.1:4667652-4697293 GCA_024372805.1 Oostethus manadensis
GGTATGAATGTGAGTGTGAATGTTTGTTTGTCTATATGTGCCCTGCGATTGACTGGCGACCAGTCCAGGGTGTACCCCGCCTCTCGCCCAAAGTCTGCTGGGATAGGCTCCAGCATCCCCGTGACCCTAATGAGGATAAGCGGCATAGAAAATGGATGGATGGATGGATTTTAAAAGCTTCTTAGCTTCACCCATCAGGAGTGCATGACCATGTGAATGCCTGACAGAAAATGAGAATTTTGAGCAAATTTTGGCTTTTAAAGACTTTGGTCTTCAACATTTGATCAGGTGATGAACAACCTCTCATTCATTTATTTGTTATTTTTTTTTATTACCAGTTAGTTCCAAATGTTTTTTGTCTCACTCCTCCCCCTTGCGTTTGCATATTGTAGCTCAACTAAAACCTCACTAAGATCCAAATGTGCAAAAGGTAAATTCTAGCAATTTTTCATCATGACAGTACTTTAGCATGGAAGATTTGGGACCAGGGGAAGGTATTCTGGTAGCAACATGCCAGTTTTACAAGCTCTACAAACTGGTTATTTCATTCGTAGAATGTGACAAGGCATCAAAACAATACCTGATAGCAAAGATGGCTGACCAGGATGATCCTTATGCCCTTCTCTTCTCCATCAGTGGCCCCGGGTCTGGACAGAAGATAAATTGATCTTTATTAACAAGATAGTCTCCTCTCTAATTACAAATCAGCTCTTTTGTCTCCATTCGCCTGCGTGTGTGTGGTCATTTTCTTTGCAAACATAAGATGCAGGTGATCACACATAGCAATCAAATCTTGTAGTTTGTATTGTTGACAATGTAGTTGTGAGGGGTTGCAGCCCTAATGGCCACTGGAGGTATTGCTGGTCTCACGTAGTGCTGAGATACAGCCTACTGAGCTGGTAGTGGTACGATCCAACAATAATGCATTACGCTTGTTATGCGCTTTATCAAAGACTCTCAAAGCGCTTACATCGAGGTCATCATTATTCATTCACACCACACTTGGTGATGGTAAAGCCACTATGTAGCCACAGCTGCCGAGGCTGCCAGTGTGCGCCATCAAACCCTCCGACCTCCACCGACACTCACACGCACACCACTTTCATACTAGGCAATGTGGGTGAAGTGCCTTGCTTAAGGGCACAAGGAAAGTTTTATTTCCTCCCACAAAAAAACACTGAAGTGTGTGTGTCCTCATCGGTGCTTTAACCCAATGACTGAAAGCGGATGCCTGCGTGTTATATCAAGCCTTAATGCCAGTTGAGCCAACTGACAGGAGTTCATCACTGCGCTCAGAGGGAGGGAGGGAGGGATGTGAAATGGCTCTGTTGACAGCTGGCTGGTTAAGTCTGGATCTCACTCTTCAGGTTTGACCGTTCAGGTGTGCAGCACTACTCTGTCTGTAGGAAAAGTACCTATGGTCCATGAAGGCAGCAGACGGTCAGCAGAGTTCCCACGGTTTTGACATTTCAAAATTCCATGCTTTTTCCAGACTCAGTAAATAGATGCATATCATTAGAGGTGCAACAAGAAATCCATTATCCACTTAGTCAACAACTATTTTGGTATTTGACTATTTCTAAATGTGAATATTTTTTTCATTTTCTTTCTCATCCATGAAAGTAGATTTGACTTTGCAAAATAGCTTTTTGCTGCTTTTGTGATATGTAGCGGACCAAACCACTAACAGTTTGTGTTTGGTTCATATTGATTTGGTCCATCTAGGGGAGGGGTGCTCACACTTCTTCACCATGCGAACTAGTGTTAAAATGAAATTTAGATCTACCACCTACTATTAAGGATGTCCCATCCACATTTATTGACGCCTAAAAAGATGCAATTTATAAAAGTATTTTTATTGGTTGGAAACATGAATTTGTGGAGATAGATATTAGAAATGTTTAATAAAAAAGCTCTTCTAAACATTAAAAATAATCCAACCAAAACATTGCTGAATTTTCTTTTTTTATTACACAGCATGACCAAAGATATTGTTTGGATTTTGTAACAAACCTCCCTAATGAAAATAAAAGTCCATCCAATAAGAGATGAAATTAGGGAAAAGGGGCGTGCAAAATACTGTAGCGACGGGTATATGTGTTGTTGCAGGCTGCTGTTTAGTGTGTGCGCTATAGAGGGGGGTGGTGTTAAGCATGCTGGTTAAATGCTGGCATTCGGAGTCAAGTGCGTAGACTTAAAAAAAAAAAACCTTGGAGGTTTGTTGCACTGTGCATATGGTGAGGAACGTCTGCCTAGAGGACTGTGCGTGATCTGTGTACATGCAAATAAATGGCCGACAGAATTTCCATTATCATAATTTTATAATATTTTAGAGTAGGATTAATCATTTGACTAACATTTTTTTATAACAAGTATCTTCAATGCAATAGTAATTTATTGACGGCTTCTAGTAACAACCAGCGGTTGGAGCAGCACTATGACCAGCCTGCACCGTGAGAGTGTAGTCCAGGCACAGTGAGGAAACCAACTTCCCCATGGTACACGGTGAACATGTTAGTGATGCCTTTTCTTCTTCTAGGTGACGGGAGAAGGTGCTCGTTACCTGACCTACTAGGGATGTAAATCTCTTTGTGATAGATTATTTGAAACTAGATACACACAGGTTACAAAGCGATTCAACGATGAAATGGAAAAGTATGTCATGATGTTTTGATTTATGAAAATTTTAATGAGATGGGAAAGTACTGGTATGTTGATATGATGTTTGAATTTATGATGTTTGAGAAAATTTTAATGATGGAAATCAAACCATCAAGAGTGGAATGAAATGGGATGATGTTTTGATTCCCCTCTTGCGTGACCAGAGGGTGGGAAGGAAAGATCATGCAGCTTGTTTATAACCTTGCTTTGTATTCACAATCAACTTATGGCAGGCAATTATTTTAAACAAACTCAGTGTACAACAACAACAAAGGCTTGTTAACCTTGGGAAACAGCTCTGTGTGTTGGGAGCGTGGGGCATGGACTGGCCACACCCCCGTCTTACGCTCTCCTCGGACAGACCTGTATAAAGGAGGGGGGAGCCCACTTCCTGTTAGAGTCTGCTGCGGGTTGTGTACAGACGCCCAGCCGGTTGGTGCATTCTCTATCCGGGGTTGTGGGCTCTCCAACCCAGCGCGTCACGGTAAGAGCTGAGATATTGATTCTTTTTTGTGCATAACCAACCTTTGCTTGTTTGTAACTCAGTGTAAGGGGTAGAATAAAGACGCTGTATTTTACACTTACCTGTGTGTCTGAGTCTTTCTCAGTAAAGCCGATCAACCACGATCCTGAACAAACAAAAGTGTTTTTCAACACAAATGACGATATACTTTAAAAGCGGTTTAGAAGTGCATAGAAACGATATTTGATTTGTTTCTACAGTTAATGTTTGTCGATGTAGATAGTAATCTTGCATTCTAAAATTAAGTGTATGGAAGAGGTATTGTTGCGGTATAAAAAACTTGCTGAATGGTGAATTTTTTTATTTGATGGGACCAATATTTTACCTTCTATATTTTAATATAATATATTTTTACACCTGTTCAATTTGGATCTGGAACTAACTAAACTACTTTGGAACCAAACTAAGTTTGGTTGCAAAGACAATACAATTAATAGCTGATTAGAATAGTTACAAGAGTAATCTACCAATAAATCTGATTGGTCAGCTCCTCAAACCGGATGTCAGTTGGAATCATTAGAATCCCTAGCACCTACCAAGTTGGGGTCTGGCCCAGAATTATTGCAACCGGATCTCGTGGCGAAAGACGATCTTATCCGATCTTCAAAATACAGCAGAGCGGCAGCCGATCCCAGTCCTGAAAATCGGGTTTGGACAATTCTACCTACAAAATAAAAAATATAGCATCCATTAAAAAAATACATACAGCAGCATAATAAGGGACCTTTATAGGAGTCACTGACAAGTGGAAAAGATGAAATGTGCCTTAACGCTGCTCTAACCCCCCCAGTGCGAGGATGTCGTCCAGGGAAGATTGTCCAGATGACAGAAGCCGAGGTTCGCGGCCTCTGCATCAAGTCCCGCGAGATCTTCCTCAGTCAGCCCATCCTTCTTGAGTTGGAGGCTCCGCTCAAAATCTGTGGTGAGTGTCCGCCTGGCAAACATCCTTCCACGCGTTTCCTGTCTATTCCTTACGGCTTGTCCTCCCTGCAGGTGATATCCACGGGCAGTATACAGATCTCCTGAGGCTCTTCGAGTATGGTGGCTTCCCTCCAGAGGCCAACTACCTGTTCCTCGGCGACTACGTTGACAGGGGGAAGCAGTCGCTGGAGACCATCTGTCTGCTGCTGGCCTACAAGATCAAGTACCCTGAGAACTTTTTCCTGTTACGGGGCAACCATGAGTGTGCCTCCATCAACCGCATCTACGGCTTCTACGATGAGTGTAAGCATGCCCGCATCAGCGAAGCATTTTTACACTTCGACCTCCTGACTAAAGGCGGGATATATTTTCCGCACAGAAAAGAGCTGTGTGGAAATCTGTGCGAGGGACCGTGTGTGAGTTTATACCCAAACAACAGGGGGCAATGTATCAAAAACTCAGTGTATGAAACTCTACCACTGTACTAAACTAGAGCACAAGTTGCCAATTGTCAACTCCACTTTCAACGTGGCCACGCTTACACGTCTACTTCTTGAAGAAGAGGAATTGTGATTTACTGCTGCCACAGAAAAGGAGGAGAAGGTCCACTTGAATAGGAGGAGGCGACATGCAAAGCAGGAGCAGCTCATAATGACTTTAATTGCTACCATCACAGGGACACAGCATGGGACTGCTTTGATTTGGAAATAAAACACCCCCAATACTTTAAATATATATATGCAAATACGAATTACTTGTTTTAGTGTTTCTTTATGCTTAAACTACTTTGCCTCATACAATAGAACATGCATTTTGTACTTCACAGCATCCCTTTTTTCCTCTTCTACACGTCTTGGTTATCCCGGTGGTCTCTGCACGACGAGTCATATAAAAATAATATTTCTGTACTTCAGCTGAGAAGATCTCCTACTCGTTTGCACTTTTCTTCCGTGTGGCGCCACACGGACCTCGCAGACGCAGTGAGCACAAAGCAGTCTCAGGTGTGTTGTGTTTTTGTCACTCAGGTAAACGCAGGTTCAACATCAAGCTGTGGAAGACGTTTACCGACTGCTTCAACTGTTTGCCCATTGCCGCCATAGTGGATGAAAAGATCTTCTGCTGTCACGGAGGTAAGCGACAGGATGTGGGGGTTGTAGTCACAGTCTGTGAAGCAGTTTGTGATGGTATCGTGTCTCCCAGGTCTCTCCCCGGACCTGCAGTCGATGGAGCAGATCAGACGCATTATGAGACCCACGGACGTGCCAGACACAGGTAGGGTAAATAGAAAAAAACAGAAGAGAATGCCAACAAACATGAGTATTTGGTGGAGAAACCTTTGTTGGCAAGCATAGAGATCAGAATTTTCTTGTCTGGGTAGGACACGTCTATGTGGGGGACAGTTTTCTCACCTTTTTACGAGTACTCCCCAAAATCCTGTCTATCGCTCAGCAAAGTTTCAGCTCCATCCAAAAAATACATTTTTTCCAGCGTATTGTTTCACGGACTTGATTGGCCAAACAAACAATCTCACGTCTTGGTGATTTGTCTTGTGTTTAATGATGAATACACTGTATTGCTTGTTAGCTACTCAGTCTTACACCTGAGAGTCATTGTTCTCAAGCTCCAGCACCCTTCTATGGGGTCATCACCGTCACCACAGTTACACCACAAGTATCACCACTGCCAAATAAGCTACTTTGGGGCAAGCGCCAGCATTTAGATGAAGGAGGTGAGGAACACTGTTGAATTTATTAAATAACTACATAGACGCCATCTGTGTGACTCTCTCATCCCGTCCTTCTCCAGTCCTCGCCAACAGGTCTTCAATTAAGGTGAAGGTGACATGTGTGTGTGTGTGATATTTATTATGATATAAATATTTGAAAAGGGACAGTGTGAATTTGGGGGCTCCTTGCTAGTGTTTCATTAACTCCGATTGAATGAAATGTATTCAAACGTGAAAGCATCAGTTAGACAATACACGGCTCTGATTTGTCAACACCTTAATGAAGAACAAATTGAATCAACTATGAGAATCAGTTACAATTTTTGACAGTGCAAATTGTGGCTTAAAGCCACAGTAGACATACAGAGCAGTATAACGAAGAATGAGGTGTACCAAAAAGTGTAACAAGTGTCCTGAACAGGTTATTTAACAGCTTTTTGGGCTTGACACTTAATATATGAGGTAGTCAGTCCAGCCATCAGGTTAGTTAAAGGAAATCATATTATTTTGTTACACGTAAACAGGATGTGGAACACAGCACTCTTATTTTGAAGACTGGAAGTGTGTGTTGTGAAGGGCCCCTGACTGTTGCGTTACGTACAACAGTATCATGCCTTCACATGGTTCACAACAGCCCTGGGGTCGGGAACCTTTTGGGCTAAGAGAGCCATGAAAGTCACATATTTTCAAATGTATTTCCAGGAGAGCCGTGTTTCTCTCTCTTTTTTTTTAATAACAGTGATTACAACTAAAAATGTGCATTTTTAAGCAACACCAATGATTTTAGAATATAATAGTCCTGAGAAGGCTTTATATTTTGAATGTTGTTTTTAACACTGATTCCTGTCATGTTTGCTTTAAAATGTAAAATTACAGCAATTTCTTCATTTTTTTCTTGTTTTAAAATTTTCAACTTCATTTTTTTTTGTAATTATGACTTTACTCCAGTAATATTTTGACTTCATTCTCCTAACAAAGTTTTACGCAACCTAATTTTCCAAAAATTCCAAAAGTGGAAATTTGAAAATCTCCAAAAAACTTTGGTAAATTTTTTTTCTGTTCATATTTTGATTTTGTCATCAAATGATGTATTTTTCAATTTTTTTGCTAAATTGTATTTGGAGAATGCGCGGCGGGCCGCACTTTTAGCACACCTGTTGTAAGCAAGATATGTTGCATATATTTTACATATATTCTATTTCAAATGTTCTGGTGTCGGAGAGCCGCATGAGGCTCCCAAGCCACAGGTCCCCTACCTCTGCAATAGGCAGCGAGTCACGTGACTTCAAGTGCCAAACATGCTCTGTTTTGGATCAGCTGTCAGCTCCTACCATTACTGCAATCAGCCTGTTCGGGTGGTGACGTTTGAGGTGGGCCGGGAACTTTGGTGGTATTCTAAGTGTTTTACATTGGACCGATCTAGCTTGCAAGCCGCCACACTTCTGTCTAAAGTTAAATACTCCCTTTTTTCCTTCTACAGCTAAAGTTATCCCACGTCTGATTTCCAGCGCTGATGTGCGGAAATGACGTTTGCTGTCGGCAAATCTCGCGCTCGCTGCATGAACCGGAAGAGTTGCTAATGCCAGCACTAACCACCGAAACGGCGGTTGGATCGGTACTTAATTTGTAAAAGACATATAGATATATATCGCAAATCACAGATATTTTGATGAAGGTGCCAAGGGGAGTCAAGTCGTCGCAATTGCGTCGCGGTCCAAGTCACGTGACTAGAGTCTACCCCTCCGGTCATTCAGTCTGTTAGAGTAAACGTACCATAGCAACGTTATGTCGCGTTGACTTTCCACCATTAGCCTGCAGTATTAACAGTATTTTTGTCCGAGTTAGGATCAAACGGTGCCTGCATTTTCTTCCGGTTGACTTTTGTTTTGTTTGGCAGTTCATTGAGGAAGAAAACTGCACCCTCTGGCGGCGGCCGCTGAGTAGTGCCGTGACAGCGACCCAGAATCCTGCAGGACCATGTTGATGTACTATGAATATAAAATGATTGTAGTCATTTCAAACTTACGTGCTGTTGAAGAACATGGATGTCGCATGAAGTTGAGGAAAGTGTGGGTGTGAGTCTGTTTCCATGAAACCAGGCCCTTCTCCTTTTAAGGTCATCTCTCTGCTCCTTCTCTCTCACATCCTCTTATGGCCTGGAATGGAGACGCTGTGTACACACGTCAGGACACACACAAAGGGCAGTGATTTGAGTAGATGATTAAACATATCTCTTCCATCCTCCAGGTCTCCTGTGTGACCTGCTGTGGTCAGACCCCGACAAGGATGTGCAAGGCTGGGGCGAGAACGACCGTGGGGTCTCCTTCACGTTCGGAGCCGATGTGGTCAGCAAGTTCCTTAATCGGCACGACCTTGACCTCATCTGTAGAGCCCACCAGGTATGTATACATAATGATTGTAGTTCAGCATGTAGTCAATGTGGTGACGGTGTGATGCCGCCAGGTGGTTGAAGACGGTTACGAGTTCTTCGCCAAGAGACAGCTTGTGACGCTCTTCTCTGCGCCAAACTACTGCGGCGAGTTTGACAACGCTGGTGGCATGATGAGTGTGGATGAGACCCTCATGTGCTCCTTCCAGGTGCCAGGAGAAACTCTACAGACCACATGTAGCACACACTTCATTCAATACCCTTTTTTTTTTTTTAAGATCCTGAAGCCCTCTGAGAAGAAAGCCAAGTATCAATATGGCGGCATGAACTCTGGCCGGCCCGTCACTCCTCCCCGCACAGCCCAACCTCCAAAGAAGCGATGAACGAGGACAGAACGCTCAACATGGTCTCATATCAGATTCTCGCAGCACACAAAGAGATCAATATTTCTTTTTCTTTCTTATCTCCCACTTCCGTCTGTTCGCAGTGTAACCTTCCAACATTAAAGTGTTTAAAACAAAAGTATTTTCTGTTCAGTGGAAAAACATCACCCTAAACCTTTTAAGTATTTTATTAACAGTTCAACAGATAAAACTATAAACATGGATTCTCTTAAATGACAAAGCACTTTCAGTATAGAATGCAAAGAAAAATGCTTTCTTGATCTTGTTCAGTCTTAAGAAAGCCCGTCCCACAGTGTTGGCTTTGAACATAAAAGCATATAATAAAGATCGTACAAAAAATATTTATTTTGTAGCTTTTCAAGCCAAATAGTTACACGTGAGGCAATATTACATTAAAACATGCAAAACAATACATATTTATTGTCCAATACCATTGCATTGCAAGTAAACGCCTATGATTTTTTTAAATTAAAAAAAGTGCTAACCCTTCTTGACTCCAAATTAAACTTCACTCAAAAATTTGACCTGAGGCCGTTTACAATCAAAAACCAGACGTGTAAAAAAAAAAAAAAAAAAGTAACTTCAACTACTGAACATGAATAATTTGTTAATAACTAATTCGGGGTCATTGTATTTTGCATCATCAAATTAGTTGACATGAGCACTGATGAGTCGATCATTTCCCATATCTTCTAGTTTGATGTTAGAACCCTTTTGTTCCTAAAGGGTTGAATTGCTGCTTCACTTTTGTCCACTCACAATCACTATTAGGTCTGCATTACACTTATACCAAATAGATATCACATCTATAAGATTAATGATGATACGGATATTACTGATACATGGAATGACCTAATAATTCTACATTATCTGGATCATCCATCCATTTTCGATGCCGCTTATCCTCATTTAGGTTAGTGGGGGTATGCTGGAGCCGATCCCAACTGTGTACCTATATTTTTCTTAGTGCTCTAGCCAATTTTTTGTGGAGTTTTATGCAGAAACGCAAACAAATGGTCCTATCTCAATGTTCCTGAGTCTTTTATATCACCCCCTTAATTTGATCAGCTCTTCCATATCCTTCATCCAAATCCTTTCAGAACTTTTAAGTTCAGTTACTTTTTAGATTAAAAAGTAACTGGCAAAAACATAACCTCCACGCTGCGCTTGGCGGAGGTATGAAACACAACTTCTCAAACTAATTTAATGAATGCATATAGAGCTATGAACAGCTCAAAGCTCTGTATCTTTCCTGCTCTTTGCTATGCAGGCAAGTGTTTTGAATCTTTATTCACGTACTCTATTACAATTGTGCACACATACCCACGGGTGCTGTACTGGGAGGATAACGTTCCAAAATTAGGCAAAATAGTAAAAAGGAGTGGCACCCTTTTTTTTGTGGAGTCCACGGAGGATGGGAAATTTCTGATGGCGCCCCTGTGGGTACCCCACTATGGAAAGATAGGCTTACTGATGTTCGACCACTAGGGGGCAGTAGGCTTACTGATGTTCGACCACTAGGGGGCAGTACAGACCTTTCAATCCGGACTGATAATTGGTCACTTTGATGACACGAGACTTATTTGGTTTGTTCTACAAAGAGACTGTAAAACCATGTAGGCTGACGAGCTCCAAGCCAGACATTAAAAGCAAAACACAAAAAACCTATAGTACATAATGGGATGTAGAAAAAGTACATTCAAGCTACAAATGCAGTACTAACAAAAGTAAAGCGCAAACAAATAAGCAAAAAATAGAGTAGCATACTTCATGTTCCTTATTCTTCATTATATTCCTGATTATTATCAAT
Organism: Oostethus manadensis; assembly: GCA_024372805.1. Classification (NCBI taxonomy): domain Eukaryota; kingdom Metazoa; phylum Chordata; class Actinopteri; order Syngnathiformes; family Syngnathidae; genus Oostethus; species Oostethus manadensis. The sequence goes on from QODF01000044.1 coordinate 4,678,087, forward strand.
AGTCAGGTATAAGTGTGTGTGCGTTGAGATTACACTAGAGTGCAGAGCAGAAAGGACAGCAAGGCACCTGTGGAGAGACCCAAAGCCAAGAAGAAGGTCATCAGAGCTCCGGCGGTCTCTGCATCTTTGGGCTCCACTAACCTGATGACAAAGGAAAAATGTCAGCTTCCAGAGGACGACCGCCAAGTTTTTGCACTGGATGACGGCCGAGACTTACTGTGGGGCGTAGGACATAGACAGACATACAAAATAACCACTGGAGATGGAGAAGACAGCCATTATGGCAGTGAAAGCGGCATCATGGTCGAAGAGGACGGGCAGATGTCTAGGTTCTTGCATCTGTACGTTGCAGAGCATCAGCAGAGGGATGAAGACCACACGGGAAACCACCAGCAGTGGGAAGATACAAGACTCTTTGCGAGGCTGAGGAGGCAAATTCAAAGACATTAAAAAAACCCTCATAAGTTAAAAAAAATAGACATGTTCCCACAATTACATTTATTGCAAGAATAGCATTACATATTGCCCTTTTACTTCCTGTCTTGATTTCATCTACAGCCAAGATTCCTAAAGTGGGAATTGGAATATGAGGTACGTGAATAAAAATGAAAAACAATTACCACCCACAATTACAAGTGCACTTAAACATCTCATGGTGTGAGGAGAACGCAGCAGAAAGGAGAGCGTGAAGTTGTTCATGGCTCTTTGTTCATCATATGAACAAATAGGTAAGTTTGCTGATGCACAAAATAATCTTGACGATTTTATTTATATTTGTGTTCCAATCCTCGCACAGTGCAGCGGTGAAAACCTGTCCCCGTAGGTGCGAAATCCCCCCAATATCATTGGTTGCATGTATTTTTGTATTGCAGATACTGTTGCTACTTTGATACCCCTTTCCAGTGATTTCCCAACTGTAAAACAGAAACTGCACAGGCATATGTCGTCTTGTTGCACAAACTTTATTGGCCCTGACATGAGGAGTGCTGAGAGCGTGGCCACATTGCTGGTGGTGCAGACAGAAGAGACACAGCCACCTGCTAAGCACAGAACTACAATACTATACAGAACAACTTTCCACAATGCAATTCTTCTTAAAGGGCCACGCTTGGCTTGTAACACTGCTTTAACATGATTAAACTTGCTGTTTCTGAAGCAAAACCAAAAAATGTTAATTGTGGAGTTTTGTTAAATAATCTTGGGGTGTTTGCCATGTAGCAATAAAATATACTAACAACAGTGATTAATCTGGTAAATCGAGGGGTTTACCTTTACTATCAAAAGAGCCATTTTGCCTGTTCAGGAGCCGCAAAACGGTACAGAACTTATAAACTTTTTAAAAAAATTATATTTTGTATTGTTACCTGTTAGAACCACAACATTCAATAAACTAAAGTGTGGCTACACCTGTAGGTCAACTCTGAGCTAATTTAAACACTGAATTGATTTGTGTAAAAAAAAAAAATTAGCCAACGTTAAGATAAAAAAGCCAATCAGAGTTCATATATCTGCATATCAGTGTTGTTTGCGCAATACCGCTTATTTCTGCACTGAATTGTCAATAACCATTCTATTGATCCTGTTCTTGACTGCCTTTGCAAAAAGGCAGTCAAGAACTTATGAACGATTATTTAATGTATTGTCTAACTGTGAATGGCTTCTCATCTCATGTACAGCCAAATTTTGCCAACTTGGTGATTTTCTTGCTAATTCTGGAGACTTTCCAAAACTTTTTTTCTCAAAACAACCGCAGAAAAGTGTAAAGACTTTTCTTGACATCGTCGGGAACGGGAGATTTTTCTGGTATTTGCATTTTTCGCCACCAAAACAGTATTTTATTGACGGTCCCTTGAAAAACAGCCAACGGGTTGAGCGGCATTTCCCGTGCGAGCTCGCCGGACCATGACAGAGCAGTCCGGGCACGGTGATGGAGGACTACCGCTGTATCTACGGAGCCGAATATCCAATGTCCAACTTTACCCCGGTGTATTTGCAGACATAAAAGTGAAAGCTGGAGCTGCACATAACCTGCAGCTCCTGGAGTCAGCATCTAGGGGATTAGCGTCTCACGGGCTGCGAGCACATAGCTACAGCGCAGTTCTCGTTATAAAACATATTGCTATGCTGCTGTTAATTACATTGTTTTATTTTACTGCGCAGTAACTTCTTTCAGACTCAACTCAAAACTCCTCCACCTTTTTTCTCTCCGATGCAGTGAGACTCACTGATACACTAGCCTACCTCCCCCTCCCTAGCTCATCCAATCAGCAGTCAGAAGACAGTCTAGATGCAATCACAGACTTGGTGGCGAGTCAGATATTTCATATTCTTTTTGAAAATGCACATTTTGCCTACTTCAGTATTTTAAAAAAACCACAGCGCGTAGCGAAGGGAGCCGAAACAAGGAGGCTGAAGAGCTGCATGCGGCTCCAGAGTCGCGGATTGCCGACCCCGGGGTTAGTCACTTTTGACAACTATTCTTTTGAACACTACTGTATGTGTAATTAAATTCTGGTTTGAGTCAAATAGCAGTGTGGGTTTTTTTTTTTACCTTGTTGAGTGTATCTTGGTGGTGACGGTACATCTTTATGTATTTCTCACTTTTCACCATCCATGGCCTGTTTATGTAAATCCGTGTATGCGCACACATTTACTCTGTTTATCAGTTGAACAATAAAACGTGGGCTCAATACAAAAAAGAACAGGAAAAATAAAAACCAGAACATGAAGGGCAACAGGAGTAAAAACAAGAACAGCAGGATGGTAAGCAGGAAAAAAAGATGAGAAAAAACTAAAGTAAAGGTTGCCGTAAATCTGGGCCATACTCTAACATGGTAGGTGTGGTAAATGCGCCTCAGAATTGGTTGCCACTCGACTCCTGCCACCCGGATGAAGGATAAAACGCGCCACCACCTTGCAGGCATGTCCGTGGAGTACCGTGGTTAAGTTACTTTCACGTAGGACGCTGGATATTCAGCTGGCGGCTACATGTCAACACAGAACACACTTTTTTTTTGCACCCACTAGTTTGATAAGACGTTGCACTTGCTAGATTCTTATTCTACACACTTGACTCCAAACACTTGCTCTAACCAGCATGCTGAACACCACTGCCCTTTATAACCCAACACTAAACAGCAGCCTGGATCAAAACAATAAACCAACCGCTTCAGTATTTGTTGTGTTTAAGGTTCTTTTTGTAAGGCAGAGTAGCTTTTTTACCTGCTTGATATGTTTCGACTACTTTTTGTAGTCATCGTGAGAAGTGTCACGTGATCATGTGATTCTGATGATCGGATCAGATGCCAAAAAATGTGGATCGGGACATCCCTAGTGTAAATGTACACATTTCATTTGTGGCGGCTCGCCATTATTAATTATTGACTGGCACAGACTGACTGCCCAGATAGACTTTGCACAGATAGATTAAAAAAAAAAAGATTTAAAAAAGATTGGGTGCTATCCGTTTGCCCTCACATGGGATTGTCTATGTAGCTTGTTGTTACAACTTTGAATAGTAGATGGCATATTTCCAACCAAGAGTAGATTTGTCCCACTGAACAAGAGAAAAAGCTGGGGAAAAAATATGTTCATAAGAATTTTAATGAACCTGATTAAATGCTGGTCTTTCAAAAATGTTACTTCTTTGAACATATAAATTTGGTTTGTTGTTTCGACAAATTTTGATATTTATTTCCTAAAATCTAATTTTTTTTTAATTCTAGCTAAGCTAAACCTATTGAAGATGATGAGCGATCAATAAGGCGATGTAATGACGGAGCAGGAAAAAGATGACACTCACCCAGCGCACCCAGGTGGTGATGGTGCGGCCAAGCCAGTCGTTGAGGTTGAAGGTCAGGAAGCAGCACACGCATATGAAGTAGCGCTCTGTGTGAAGAAAATACAAAGTGTAAAAAAGGTGCTAAATGAGTGATCAAACTCTTTGATGGCTTTGGCAAGAAATCACGGTGGTCCAGCATCCTACAGTAGGCATACCCCATTTTCCTCCTGGGTACTTTGGCTTGACGTTAGCAGTGATGGCGGGAAAAACCGACAGAGTCACCGTGAACACAAATGTCACACAGAACGCCATGACCCAAATCTGAAAGAAAAAAAAAACAAAAAAACTCTAAACTTATTTTTTTTGCCTCACACAAGACTTGATACTACATGGCAGCTGACCTTCTTGAAAACCTCAAAGACAGAGGCTTTGACTTGGTTTTTCTTAACCTGCTCCACAGAGACAAAGGCCTGCTTGGTTGCGTCCACCTCCCCCACATGCGGGATGTCATATTTGTCGGGGCTATTGGACACCAAACCATTGGCATGGTTCAGCCTGCCGTTCTCCACTATGGAACTCTCAGCTTACACACACACACGCGCACGCACACACACACACAAAGGCAGTGAATGTCCAACAAGCTCAGTCTTTGTGTGACGGGGACAAAGCAACTTCACATGGATAACCAGCCACCTAACGAGATAATGGCCCCTTAATAGAGTCAATTTTGCGGTACGTGAGGGACTCAATCATGGATTTAGTGGAAAAGTAAACACAAGATAACACTGTCAGATATGTGAGCAGGTCCATTTTCCCCAGCACTTTTAAAAGCACTTTAAAGCTCAATTTTAGAAAGGGTAGTCAGTGTACAGTAGAGGTGAAATGAAATGATGCTTATATGCAGCATGATGTATAGAATTTCTTAGCACATTGAACTGGTTTTAGCCTTATTGGTCATAGTATTTCAGCACGCTAGCTTGGGGTGGCGCTGACCTGTCAGCAGCTCGTCTATAGTGCCGGCCTCATATTTGACGCTCTTGTCCAAGTAATACCGTGCAAACTCCTGCATGAAAGCACATAAAACAAGCTTCCTGTTATAACAGTTTGGAAAAAATCTGTTATTTGAGGAGTCATGCATCGAATGCACTGACCAGGCGCCGCAGGAGGACATAGCAGAGGAGCGTGAGCAGTGTGCCTACACACGGTGTGACAAAGTAGCCCAAAGCCATAGAAAGCATGTCCACATCACCTGAGGGCAAACAACAAGCAGCTTTTCATTTGATGAACATTTATTTCCTGTGACTAGGCAATTAGAACCTACAGGGATTTGTGTGTGTGGGAGGGGGTCTTACGGGCAATGGATAACAGCATGGCAATCGCAGCAAAGGTACCGGCGAGGCCTTGGCCACTCATGAAGATGGCACTGTACTTTTGGGGAAACATGCCCACCAGGCCAAAGAGACTTCCCTGCAGCACGGCACCAAACGCTGCGGGGAAAGAACGACTCACTGTTTACTGGTGAACAGACAACCCTCTGCGGTAACCCCAGCGGCTGAGACTTACAGTTGATGAACCAAATGGTAGCCATGGTGATGGAAAAGAAGTGGTCAGGGTCCATCTCCACCTTCACCAGTACAGTGGTTAGGATGAAGAGCAGCAGGATAAAAATCAAGCTGCCACCGATACGCATGGCCTCGGATATCCTGAAACGAGCAGGCACACATCGTCACCATCAAAACACCAACAACACGAATACAGCAGAACTTCGGCAAGCGTCATTCGTCAATTTGTTCTAGAAGGCCTGACCAAAACGGACACTAACCCACTAACACAAAAATAACGAAACACAAACTTTAGTGTCTTCGGATCTTGCTGCCACATCGCCGTCATTGCCTTCCTTTATATGCTTATAGTCATCCCTCCTTCATCGCAATCCATTTATCAGTAACTATAATATTGTTAATATAAACAATATTTTTTGAAGTTGGAGCATAGCAAAACCTGCTTGACTTTCTAGACATGGTTTTTACCATTATGACAACTCTTTAGACATAAAATAATACCCGTACAGTGACCTTCACAGTCCTCTTATTCTTTGTTTACCCCACATTGTATAAGCTCCATGATACCTGCAGGGACAAAAAAAGACAGCCTCTGCTCATAGTGTATAGTCAGCTACTTAATTAACTGGTTAGCCTCCAAATGATTTGTTCTAAGCTTCAAGTGTTTCAAAAGATGTGGGAAAGCAGACCAAAGCAAGAAGCCAGCAACATACTACTTCCATGCGGAATGGGAGAACTTTTTTTTTAACTGTATCATGTCAGACATGCCGTGGCTGCCTACATGCAGTGTTAAGGTAACTGCATCTATGTCACATTACTGAAGCCTAGTGACCATAATACTACATACACCGTCTCCTTTTTAATAGGCCAGGGTCAACCACAAAGCAGTAATCATTTTTTCCATAATTCATTTTTGAAAATCTGCGAGAGCAGGGGAACAATGTCCAAAACACAATGTAGCGAGAGATGACCGTACATGCATTTCAAATTGTTTTCTGCATGTACAACTGTAATTGTAAAAACTTTGTGCTCTGTGTTAACGTTTTTAGTGGTCTACAGCGTATTCATTTATATTATCTCTTATGTAAAACTTGATTTGGTTAGCGTATGCTTCGGTTTCAGTCAGATCTTATTGAACGGATTAATGACACAAACCAAGATTCCACTGTTAAGGGCAGCACAGCCTTCAGTTGGGGACCTTGCAAAACTAGCTTTGACTGTACAGTGGAACCTGCTGTAGTCCCAGTTTTCATATGATTTGGTTTTTCGGCAAACTTTACCCTCGGTTCTCGTACACTGTCTAGGTATTCACGTTCATTGCATGTAACACGCTGAAAAACAAATTCACAAAATATGTGGCAATATGTGACTTAGTTATTCAGCCATTTTGGACCACACATTCAACAACAAATCTTGCAATAACACCATTTGGCAAATTCAAATATTTTCTCCACTTCATTTGTAATTTATAAGTATTTTGCATTTCTTTCTACATGTAAAAGTATAATTATAAGATGTATTTTGTGATAACACACTCTAAACTTTAAGATCAGTTGAAAAATGTCAATCATTTGCAATTTGCTTTGCTGAATCTTAAGGAGGTTCTTGGTAAAGTAAAGAGTGTTGGACAAAAAGAGAGGAGGCAATTGAGTGCAAATGAGTGAACTGAAATAGGCTGTCCATCAGCTGATAAAAAGTTTAAACCTATAGCTTAAAAAAAAAAAAATAAACGACCCCGAACGGAACAAATGAGAGAACCAAATGTGGGAGACTGAAAGGTGGAAGAAAGTTTTATTCACTTATGAGAGAAAAATGTAACCCTCACGGTCCTGATGGCTTCCACCAAAAACATTTGTAAACCAAACCATGAAAACCATTAAAACCAAAGTACGTAACAAACGTGATTATGGTTGATTATGATTATGTACTGTCACACCCCTACTAGCTCAAATAGTACTCCTAATAGCCTTACGTTTTAAGTCAAGAAAATGTCTTACCTCTGGTAGAGGATGGAATTGAGCAGGGTGAAGATCAGCAGGGGCAGCTGGGAGAGCAGGGTCATCAAACTTTTGAAGTAGTAATCTTTGGGGGGACCCGTTGTGCTGTTGCTTGTCTCATTTTGTGCAGCTGTTTTGTTCAGGCAGTGTTCAAAATACTACGCACATGGATGGGAAATGTGGACACACCAGAAGAAAAGCACACGTTTTTATGAGGAGGATGGTGGGGTGATGGTGAGATGATTAAATAAAATCACAATGACCCCATAAAAGGATCTGGAAGTAATTTAAACACCGGAAGTGGCTTCTAGCCAATGCAAATAAAAACAAAAGAGTAGCAGGTGGCAAGCTTGAAAAAGAAGGCTTCACATTCAGGTGTGAAGCCTTCTTTTGAATGTGATCACATTACTCATGATTTTAAAAGTCATGCTTAGAGGCTCCATAAGCACACGCTACGTATAATACAATACCATAATCTCATATCCCATTAAGGTTTCCACTAGGATTTTAAGGGCTGCAAGGAACGGCCGTCGCTGTGTCGTGCCGCTGCTGCGTATGCAAATTGTTTTAGTTAGCATTTTAAAAATAGCATTTTTTAAATTTAATGTTTTTCAACAACCAGCAGAACACGAGCTGAGAACATTGCAAAACGATTTTAATTTAATGGCAAAGTTGCTAAGAGCACTTTCACTGAAAGCCTAAAATGTTGTCTCTTTTTGTTACCTGACCTATTGATTCCAATACTGTGTGACTAGTCCTATTTGTCACACACCTAAATTTAATTTGGTTCCTGTTTTACAGTAATACAAATACATGGGAAATGAATTGTGCAAAAATATATTTAGTTCAAAACAACACAATTAACAAAATAACATTTGAAATGTTTCTTACAGAAAATTGTGTGTTGGGTTATAATAGCACAGGTGTATCCAACTTGCAGCGCTTTGAAATCACTATTCATCTATTAAATCTAATTTGACAAAAAGAGGTGAGGTATTTGTGTTTTATGTGACTGACAACATTTAAATTGTACTTTATTTAGAAATCACATCTCCACTCAGTGTGCTCATTTGCCATTAAATATAGGGTCTTGTTTGAATAGAACATTTATTTAAATAGTAAATAGGCGCAAACATCGTTTGGTTAATGAGGCAAATATACTTTGGTGACCTATTCAACATCAGCTGGTGAATTACTGCTAGCTCGTGAGCTACCGGTTGGAGATCCCTGTGATATCAACACTGTCTAAAGCTGGGCACTACGTTATTCTGTTCAACAACTTCAACGCACAACTAGCGTTTTCAAGACATTATAATATTATAATTAGGGCTGTCCCAAGCACTATTTTTTGGCACCCAATCCAATTTTTTTATAGTCTTGGCAATCCGATACGGATCCTTTTTTTTGTTTTACAAAAACCTTTTGTTATAAACATGAAATTGTGGAATGTAATGTGGTTATTAAAAAAGCCCTTCAAAGCATAAACCATAACCCAACCAAAGTATTGGTAAATTAACTTTTTTATTACACAGCATGAGCAACAATATTGTTTGACTTTTGTAAAAAAAAATTAAAAAAAAAACCTCCGTGATTCAGGTCCCTAACAAAAATAAAAGTCCATCGAATAAAATATAAAATTGAAAAAAATGGCCGTGCAAACTACTGCAGAGACGTGCAATCTTGTAAGATGCTCTTTAGTATGTGGGAGCGGTGTCCAGCATGCTGGTTAGAGCAAGCGTTTGGAGTGCAAGGCCGTAGAATAAAAAAATAAGCAAGTATTGAAGGACTGTTTTGAAGGACTGAGTGCTCAGAAAAACAAAAACAGGCTTGAGCTCAAACAAAAAAAGTGACTGCTCTGTGTTGACATGCAAATAAGTGGAATAAGCGGCTCTACTCTGAGCTCCTCCCGGTTGGCCGAGCTCCTCACCCTATCTCTTAGGGTGAGTCCAGCCACCCTACGAAGGAAACTCATTTCCGCCGCTTGTATCCGCGATCTCGTTCTTTCGGTCATGACCCATAACTCATGACAATAGGTGAGGGTGGGAAAGTAGATCGATCGGTAAACAGAGAGCTTTGCCTTCTATTTATCTATCTATCTTCTATCCTATTTTCACTTGTTTTCAAACTAATTGTGGTGGATATGTGCGTAAATAAGCTATATATGCATCTACTGTATATAGCACATACTGTACATCCATTCATAAAATGTATTACTTACAAATCTTTTCAATTTAAAAAACAACATTTGGCAGCTTTTATTCTGTACTGGCCACGATCAATTACATGTAGCCAAACCCTTGTGCATGCTCACTTACTTAAAGGTCCATGTGAAAAAGGATTTTATTTTTACCGATACGGCGGTCATGAAGAAGTTCCATGGAAGCAGCGTTCCCAGGCCCAGGATGAAAAAACAAATCCCAGACAAGCAGCCCCTGTGGGTGGGAAGTGAAAGCGTCAAAGCAGGCCAGCAATAAACAATTAGTGCTGTCTCCGCACGACAGGCTGCATGCACACCCAAACGTGCGTCGGAAGTATGTTGCATTGCAACTCACCAGTCTGATGGAGCATCTTTGCGTCCATTCATCATCCTATGGGGTGTTCTTGTCAAACTAACGTGAGACAAAGGATTGTGATCACAATCTGCAGAAAGCTTTTTTTCCCCATTCCAGAGAGAGGTTGAGGCCCTGAAGGCGATGCGACTACTTGGAATTAACAGCGCAAGGAAAGTACTCTAAGACTGCAAAGGAAGCTCAGCTTCCTCTAAAATATACCCCTAAAAAGTGGTGAAATATATACTGCTGTGTGTACATTTCATTGACTAAATATGCGCTAAGATTCCTTCATCTTTTGTTCCTTCCCATTCATTCCCAGGGCACTTTTTTTATTTATTTTAATTTTATTTTTATCTCTGAGGTTCTATGGGGCAGGAGACTGGCCCATACGCTCAGCTTGTGCATGATGATTAGATCAGTGTTTTTCAACTTTTTTTGAGCCAGGGCACACTATTTTCATTCAAAAAGAAATCTCTGTAGCCTACTATACAGTATTAACAACATAGTCATTCTAACCAAAGCGTATTGAATAGGTATCAAACTAACACAAAAAACCCCACATTTAATAATCATATTCTACTCATCCAATGTGATACCTAGGACGGTTTGGATGAACATAAAGCTGATATTCTGTCAGGAACCGACGAAAGACATCAAGGCTCTTCCTCAACAGTCAGTCTTAGTCTCTCTCTGGTTGTACTTTTTATAGTAGACAGGCTTGATAAGCTCACCTCACAGAGATATGTTGTGGAAAACATGAGCAATGTCAAAATAGCTTTGTTTGCCAAAACGGGGTACTCCTTGGCAGTATGACAATGTGTTTCCATGTAGTGACTGCGCTGCACCTCCACGTTCTCTCATATTGTATAAACACAGTATGATGCAAAATTGTATTGGTTTTGAAGCCGTGACTTTTTTATACGGTGGTGAAACGTCCAAGATAGTTTTTCCCAAGAAGAGATTAGGTTGACACAGTTTTATGCCTTTTCAATCATCGAGTGATCAAATTTCTCTTGGAGATTAAAAAAGTATCTATCTAGTCTGGAAGAGGTCACTAAGGCAACACTCACACTGCAGGGTAGGATTCCCCTTTCAGATTTTTTGTTTAAAATATGATTTTTTATGTGATTGTTCACATTCCCAAACAAATGCGACTTGTAATGTGAACGCAACACGCCTGGAAAGTGACATGCATGCACATAAGCACGGCATTGCTCGCATTTCCGTGTGTTTACGGAAGTAAAGACTGCTGTGGTGTGTGATCCAGTGATGTGCGATACCATTGATTTCATTTCTGATTTGATACTGGGTCAAATCAGGCTGGTATCGGCGATACCAATTCAATACTATGTGCAAATTCACCTAATGTGTTTGGTAAATTTTAAAACGTAGTGGAAAGTATTTCAAATCATAGCATAAAGAATACAAAACATCAGCTGTTTATTGATTTATATTAAACTGTAAAGTATACTGACATAGTGGGGTAATTTGAAATATAGCCACGGGTAATATACAACATCAGAAAAAAAGTACAAAATCATATAGTAGAAGTAATAAAGGTATTACTATTTTGATTCCAAAATCAACTTTAGATCATGAAGCACTGGTATCGGAGATATTGACATTTCAGTATCGGTCCGCGCATTACTAGCATGCTCTCATTAACGCGTTTGTTTCAAGGATTTTGTGCAACAGGAGTCAATATTTTGTCAACCAAATAATTCCAGGTGGAAGATTAAGAAAAAAGATGGCAAGAATTTTGTTATGCAAGTTTGTAGACAACTTGTTGCCACGTCTGTTCCAAGGTGTGTGTGGGTGGAGTGGCGAGACATTGCTGCTTTGGCAGCGTTTGGTAATTTTTTTCGGCAGTTTTCCCAGATGAGAAGAACTTTTGCCTACATGGGTGAGTACATTTATCCAAGTCCTGCACGATAAACTCCGTCTTTCAATGACTGCCTACCTTTAAAGTCTCGGTAAGCAAGACAATAAACGCCTTTCCATGACGTATATTTTGTATCAGATATATGCCACGTGAGCGTTCACAGTGCAGTCTCAGCGCATACATATCCCATTTATATCTAGATACCAATGAGACCTGAAAAAATCGCAATTGTGCTGTTCACACTAACATGAAAAAATCCGATACAGGTCGTACATGAGCAAAAAAAATCGAAATTGACCTGCAGTGTGAACATAGCCTAAGTACACCAACCCCGACCAACTCTCAAAGTAGGAAGCAGCATGTCCCCAAACTAGGAAATTGCTACTCGAGTCGCGACCATGCATGGGGATTACGCTTTCCTGAATGGATCAGTATGAGATACTTGTCCTGTCCACACTTAGGCAAGTATTTCATAAAACAAAGTTATTTTTCCATGATTTGGCCTATCATCCACACGAGTCCACAGATATAGGTCACTAATCAAGTAGGTTTTCAAAAACTCAGGTTGTACGTCTGGATATGGACGCAAGCACTTTGAGGTCGGCCTGGCTCCATGTTTTGTGCTTTGCAGGAGTGACGGGGCGACAGAGGATGATTCTGATTGGATAGAATTTTAGTAACTATTGCCGCATTTGGCATGCTTATGACTGTGGCATTTATGCGGTTACGTGAAGATGCTTTTTTTTTTTAATACAAGGTTGTGTGGACACCCTTTTTTTCATAAATGGAAATGGTGAAATATGTGGTTTTACAAATACCCTGCTATGTGAGGACAGGCCCTATGTGTTAGCATTTAATTCCTTCCAGCCTGTGTTAAAATGCTCCCTGCAGCAACATTTTAAATATTTTTGTCAATTTCTTGCTCAAATACTACTACTATTTAAGGTTTTTCAAGTTTGTGTGTGTGTTTAGTGTGCAAGTGTGCCAGCTGGCTTGATAAGGTTGCCAGGCAACCCTCCATCCATGCATTTTCTATGCCACTTATCTGTGCAAAATTCATATAAGTGCAATCATTGTCTAAGTCTACAGTAACAGAGGCATAAAATTGGTAACCCGCCCATGCCTAAAGGTATCAAAATGTTTACACAAGTCAAAGACCCTCTACTTTGGATGCCACCAGCTTTTTTGAGCCCAGGATCCCTGGTCTCGGTCATGAACCAAAGCAAGATTGGCCTACATTACCCCGCCCTTCTTACTGTTATTAGTTTTAAATTTTGACGACATCTTTTAAAGCAGCGATACACATTTTAGGCCAAAGCTTTGTTATTGTTGCTCATCTGTGCCAACAGTTCAGCTTTCTCTCAAGCGGATTTTTTCAAACGTTTGCTGTAGTAATTGTACTACTGAAGTGTGCCCCGGGGCAATGACAACCGAGCCTAGGAGTGAGTCATGTTAGTTAGCGGGGAACATTGTCTGAAGCCTGCACCGCAATGTCAGTCATCGCTATCATTAACAAGACGCTGCGTCTTATCAAAGGCGATGCCGTTTATTGTTAACACAGCAGTAGCATGACACGCTTAAACGGACACTGGCTGTGCTCCATGAATCGACGCCAGCCAATGCTACGGACAGACACTTGACAGCCACATTTCAAGCCCGCGTTCGGGCGAAATCGCACAAGTTCCCGCCGCCCTGGGCGGGCGGCCGGCCAGGTTTCAAAGGTGGCGGTGGTGACAAACAACGCCACTGACGCGTCGTTTCCCGGGTAGAACGCGGCAGTTTTACGACAGTCGTGTGAACGTAAAGGCGCTTACTTGAAGGGATGAAAACGGGTTGTCGAAAATCACTGGAGCTGTCCATAAAAAGTGTTGGCCTGAGTTGGCGAGAGTAGATGGGCCACGCGCGGTGACGGCGGCGTGCTGGGCGGTCGTCTTCTTCTTCTTCTTCTTCCGGTGGAGCCCCAGTCAAGCTTCACTTCCGGTGTGAGCTCAAATTGTGGCACCCCGTTAGCAGAATGCCTTGCGAGGGAGACAGAAGCGGGCGGGCCACTTTAGGACTGGCTTGGTGTGTCATCCAAGGATACACCGACATGGAAATGTCTTTTCTATACACACATTAATGTAATGTAGGTTATTAAGTACACAACTACAGACTAAAACGCGTATGACGGTCTTTGACCCCTAAATAAAATACACACGTGCTGTCACTTCCGTACTTAAGCGTGTGAGTGCATAAATGCATTCACACTGATGTATGACAAAATTCGGCGCAAAACGGTCTAAATGGTGAGCGTGTAGTGACGGACACTTTGCACCCTTAAGAGTCCGAAAGGAAGGGATCAACTTCCGTGGTCAGAATCCACAGTTAAAACCGAAAGCAGAAGTAGGGAAAAAATGCCGATTGTCATTTCTGGTAAGCGTGCAAGGACAGTAAGGAGTTTTAGACCACACTACGCTGTCAAAATGTGCACGCTCAGGAACTAAGTACGCAGCGTACACGGCATATTCCAAATGAGACAGGGCTAAGGTTAGCAAGTGTGCTTCACAGTCAAGAGATTTGGGTTTCAATCTCAGTGGGATAGGCTCCCGCTGGATTAAGATGAATATTTTCAAGGGCATAATGGATGACTTTCAAGAATCCCATGTCCATACGTCTGAGTTATGTGAAAAGTGCGGGCTCTCCATGAAGTGGGCGGCATCCCGTAAGGTGTTGGACTTCTTCATCTGCAAGCGTTGGCTGGCGATCATCTTGCTGAGCTGGACAATCTCCTGCTTCTGGTTGGTGATGCAGCGCTTAATGTTGACCAGCGGGGCTCCGTCGGACATGCTGCTGCTCCTCTCCTCTGTCTCCTGCTTCACCCGCTTCAGCTCGTCGTCCATGTCAGCCAAGAGGCGGGCCTTTTCTGTCAGGCTCTCACTGGCCTGCCGGTACTGTTCTTTTGTCTGGCTGAGCTGGGCCTGAGCACAGCGGTACTCCTGGACAAGGTGCTCCAGCTGGTTGTTGATGTACTTTTCTCGACTGCGGACTTTCTCCAAAGTCTTCCCAATGTCCTCCCTCAGTTTCTCCAGATATCCTTTGGCCTCTCTGAAGGAGGACGAGATGGCGTCTCGGTGTTGGTGCATTTGCTCCACGTGGACCCTCCAGTCCTTGTTGTCGTTCTTGATGGTGACTTTGAGCTGAGGAAGGACTCGCTCCACCTCCAGGTACCACTCAGACGCGTCCACTGTGGGCTGCAGAATCTCTGTACTTACAGAGGACACTTCGCTTTGAGTGGTGCGTAACTTCAAGGCCTCTAGGTCCATCACGTTCTCTTCAACGTCATCCAGCTCCTCGATCGCCTCCTCCTCCACATTGCTGAGGTTAAGTGCCACGTCGTCCGCCATCACAAGGGGTTCCTCTGTGCTTTCTGGTGGATATTTTGGGCTACTGAAGGAGAACCCTCTCTTCTTCAGAGCCTCCTCAGCCAGTCTATCCAGCACGAAGCAGACATGCTCGCCTGAGCCAGACAACAGCTTAGAGGGCGGGAAATCCACGCGGACGCCAAAAGCTCGGAGCTCTGCGAGAATGTCCGACATGGTGGCACTGGGCTCGCTGTACTCCAAATTTTGATCAAACGACCTGCCCGCAGTGTTGATGAGCCAGGCGGCGATGATGGTAAACATGTAGAACTGCTCACCCGGGTTCGACTCCAGGTAGGGACTGGACACAAAGTAATGTCTGGATAGGTTCCTCATATTGTGTTTGGCCAGGACCTCCTCTTCATAGTTTAGAATGAGCAGCTTCTCCAGCAAACATTCCATGGCTACAAATGGCTGGTAGGCTACTCCGGGCCCGCGGTCGCCCTCGTCCCCACGACGATGGGCCATGCGTGCCGGTGCAGAGTACAATCCGCTTGGTTGACGGAACACACCTCACAAATGGTGGCGACAGAGGCAAAAAGGCCTGTCATCTCTGTTGAGAAGCGTGCTGTGGTGGTGCCGTGTGCCGCGTTGCGTTATGATGTCTACAGAGCGGGTGTCGCCTCTGTGGAGAAGTTGCAGCGGGGCGCGTGGTGATGTCATCAAAGTGCTTGTCACCTCTGTGGAGGAGTGTTGTGGTGCTGGCGTTTATGATGTCACGGTGCTTGTCATCTCTGCTTGGAAAGGTTAAATCTCGTCTAATACATTCAAAATAGACCTGGAAATCTCTTGATAGCGCATGATGCTATACAATCTTAGATGCGATGGCTCGCGTTAACAATAATACCTATAAGGCAATAGGGTGAGATAAAAACAAACACAATCTTATTAGTTCACATTTTGCATCCTAATTTAATCGCAGTACAAACAGCAATAGTGTTCAAAAACAATGACATTGTTTTAGTGCAGCATAAGTGCAAACTGGATTTTCTTTGGGTTTCAGACACTTTTTAAAACGCGTTCAAAAATCACATCTCATGTATTGCAAGTAGATCGAATCTGTTGAGTAGAACTATGACTAAAATAAATATTCAGTCACTCATTCGTTTTCTATGCCCCGTATCCTAACTAGGCTCACGGCGGTATGCTCGAGCGTCGAGCCTATCCTAGCTGACTTTGGGAGAGAGAGGCAGAGTAGACCCTGGATAAGTCACCAGCCAATCGCAACTGTATATGGATGGATAGATACCTTATTAATTTCCAAGGAAAATTTAAAAACTACTCACACTAACATTCAAGATTCTCCATTTATCCGAACATGCAGTCTGTTACAAAAAATAAATATTTAGCATTTAAACTGAAAGATAACTCTGATTGGCCGGCTACGAGTCCAGGGTGTATCCCGCCTGTCGCCCGAAGTCGACTGGGACAGGCTCCAGCATAACTCCACAACCCTAGCAAGGATAAGCGGCATGGAACATGAATGGATGGATGGAGGGTTAGAAAGTTTAAAATGTATCTTAATAAGCATTGTTAGAGTTGCCAACTCCCTGAAGCAAGGGCTGGTTCACTTGATTGTCTGTTTTGCGGCAAACGGGGTTTATGCAATGATTACCATGACCTAGGTGACTCTGGCAGAATCTACATGTACAGATTTTTATACTATTTGACTCAAACCTGAATTTACTTGGAGGCATGTTTGCAGTCCATTTGGACCATTTACATCAAGGACATCCCCCTTGGCTTTGGGATGCCTCATGGTTGTATTTTAGGTCCTGTCTTGTTTTTATTGTACTTGCTGCCACTGGGTTTCAGCTTAATGGTGAGAAAGAAGAGGGGTCCGTAGTTGTGCATTCGTCTAAAAATAAGGCCATGACAACATAATAATGACATATATATAAACATTCATACTAGGGCTGTCTATCGAAGAAATTATTTAATCACGAGTGGTCACATTTTGTCCATAGTTAACTCATAATTAATCACATTTAATCGCAAATAGAAATATGTTTTTATCTATAATAGGTAGGGATATAAATCTCTTTGTGGTAAACCATTTGATACATTACTATGATAACTATATCAAATTTGATGTAAAGGGATATCAATTTTGGAAATATCAAAGGCTAAAAATAGTCTTTCTTACTTTATTTCTCCATTAAAAATAAATAGAAAATGAGCTTGGAGCGCAGGCCGAATCTGTATACAAAAATAATCACGTTTTCCTGGAGCGTTTGAGAGACTACCTTATTTATTTACCTTATTTAAATGGTTAAAAAAAAAAAAAATTCCGGATGACAAAAATACAATATACTTGTTACATAGATTTTTGCTTTTATCCTAAATCTCATTAATATCTCACCATACTTCTGGTTGCATCCATGACTCACCAAAACAAGATGTTGTGCAGCCTCTTCTAAAAAAGCATAATAGACCCTTCTGTCCTTTCAAGCTATAGGTCTATTTCCAAGCTATTATTTTAAACTAAAATATTACAATAAGTAGTCCTTACTCAGTTACAATCACATATTAACCCAAATGACATCTGGGAAAAGTTCCTATTTGGTGTTGAATCACGTAGATCTCTTAATATTTGCCTGCGGCCGTTATACTTATTAAACAGGTCCTTCTCTGTCAACTTTGGAACCTTCTCTTCAGAGAAAGTCCCTTCACCATGCGGCGTACCTCAAGGCTCAATCATGGGCCCTTTGTGCTTAACTTGGAGATCTGTGTGAGGCCACTTTTTATTGTACTACTACCGCCAATACATGAGTTTTAACTCTTTGAATCTTTCCATAGCTGGTCAGTTTGGTATGGCTTTTAACCAGCTTTGGTTAATCCTTCTTTTTTTTTTGGTCCTGAGAAACTGACTGCCCGGTTTCTCTAATCCTGCCAATCAAGCTTGGACAGTGTGGCTCTTTTAAAAATTAAGATCCACGGTTCAGCGAAAGAAACCCGAGCTGCCAGGTGGGCATGCCGCAAAGCTGAAGGCAAGTGGAAGAACAACAATGTCCTTTTATCCCCTTCCATCCATCCTCTCTGCATTATTCTTTAATATGTGTTTAGAGTTGTTTTATGCATAGAAAATGTGTTTTACATTTTTGAGTCAACCTCTGATTACATCGTAAACTGGTTCCAGTTGCAATTTTGTTAAAAATGCTCATGATATCGTATGCTAGGCAAGCTATCTGGCTCAGTGCTTCTGATAGTGTCTAGGCCAGCACAGAAGGCTTTGCTTCCCCTGACTGTCAGCCACATGTATGTATTCCTCAGTTTCAAAGAAAACTGCGGCAGCTGGTACTTGGACAAATCCATCTTTGCACTCGGCGTATGGTTGTTTACATTCCAGTATCATCACAGAAGTAAAAATTCAAAAGGAACGTGCCCAGGAAGGATTACGTTTCCTGGACTGATCAGGTAGTGACAACTAAAGACATTCTAGCGCAAGCACAAGACATTACTCAACCGAAAGTACACGCAACACTGTAGTATGAAATGGAACAGAAAATTTACAATGTATTTATGTCTGTTTTTCTGGGATGGCGTTGGGGCCCTGAAAAACGACAAATGTGGTCTTTTGTACTGACTAGTTGAGCAATTAATTGCAGTGTGCTGAGGACATCTTCAAAGTGTTAACTAAGATGGTGATGTTTTTAGAAAGTGGGAGGAAACCGGAGTACCAGTAGAAAACCCACGCACGCACGGGGAGAACATGCAAACTCCACACAGAGATGCCCAACGGAGATTCCAACCCGGAACCTCCTGACTGTGAAGGCAATGTGCTAGTACTACGGAATAAAAAATAGTACTACTTCTTCTTTTCCTTTCGGCTTATCCCGTTAGGGGTCGCCACAGTGAATCAATTGCCTCCATCTAACTCTGTCTTCTGTAGCCTCTTCTCTTGCGCCATCTACCTTCATGTCCTCTTTCACTACATCCATAAACCTCCTCTTTGGTCTTCCTCTAGGCCTTCTGCCTGGCAATTCAAAACTCAGCATCCTTCTACCAATATATTCACTATCTCTCCTCTGGACA